>CM045454.1:17073930-17429146 GCA_024666655.1 Dascyllus trimaculatus
CATAACAGATATCCTCGGTAGAGTAATTAAAATGCGGATTTGCAACTTGTTAGCACCATCGCTGTCCAAATATTTTAACATATCGTGTCCTGTGACTAATGCACATAGCTGGAAGATTAGAGCCAACTGCTGCCACTTATCTTCGCTGTTTTGTCACATCATCTCCAGCAACTCGGCAAACACAGGAGTGAACAACAACATGTCGACAGCAATGTGGACGGACGGATGCATGTAAACTGGACAAAAAGTCAAATCCAAGGCCTGTTTTCAAGTTACCAGCAGCAGGGTCGTGCACTGCGGTGCATTAATGGATGCACTCACGGCTACGTTGTTTAATATTCTCCTAGATGCTGCTGATAGGAGGTTACAAACTACTACACAAACACCGTGATCGCATCAGCGGACTACGAGCAACTACAAATCCTGACAGCCACACAAACAGCACAACAAGCTAGCGCTGCCTTTGTGCAAAAACACGATAGCTTCGCTGCTACTTAGACTGGCCATCAACTGAACTGACAGCTGACGTTTGGCTTCCAATTCACGGCATCAGTGAACTTGACATCCATTTTTTTTTTACTTCGGCAAACGTTAGCTCGATGCGGCCGAAACAACCGAGCTCACCCCGCAAACAAACACAGCACACTTGACGGAGAATATAAGAGCAGCGTCTCGGTGAGCTCCCGTACCTTCCTTGCTCTTTGCGGTCGCCGTTATATGTTGTTGAGAAATCGTTGGGGACGAGGAGAGCTGCGACCAAGATGGCGTCGCCTCCAAACTTCCACCACCACTTCCACTGTTACTTTGGACACTCATGAAGCCACTTTACCGCCGAGAGGAGCCAGCGTACACACTGCCGGAAATCCCGAACTCGCGTCCATCGTTTTGACACCTGCTGTCGCCAAAACAGGCCGAGTTAGTCCGCTATTTCTTGGTTTATTTCCCGTCGGTGCTGCTAGACGCCTGGCATGTTGTGAGCCGTGCGGGTCCTGCGGAGGAGCGGCTTCTTCTTCCTCAGACTCTCGCTGAAACGGATCCTCGGTAACCTTTGCATGATGACCGCACCGCGCGCCTGTCAGCATCCAGTTCGCGAGCGCAGCTTTGATTCTGGTAGGCGAGGCTATCGCGAGGCTGGCGCGCACCTAGCAGCGCGAGGAGGGAGGGAAGGAGGGAGGTTTTGGGGGAGGAGGAAGCTCTGAAGGGGGGCGGGTGGGGAGGACACCGAAACAGATCTGGAGTCGTTTTAGCCTCCTGCAAACCAGCCAGAGCTGCACCGGGAGGCACCGACCTGAGAACAGCTCCTCGTTTTTTAGGTGGAAACAACAAACAAGCACCCGGAAAAAAAATAAAAATGGCCGAAAGTTCCTGTGTGCTGGAGGAGAAGACGGAAGGGAATCAGAGGCGCACACTTATTCACACATATGCACGGATAACTTCATGTAGATTTCACGGACATGCGCACTAGAGTGTACGTGTAGTGTGTTTTTAAGTTTCTGTTTGTGGTGCTGCTTTGTCGTCTGGAGATACAACTTGCAGGAAGGTGGGGGGGAAGGAAGGGGTGAGGGAGGGGGAGGGGGTGCAGGTGGGAGGATAGTGATGTGGTCTGGGCTATAAGGTCTTTTGTTCCAAATTTGGTGCAGTGCATCAAAATGCCTTTGCTGTCTTGTAGGGCAGCACACACACACACACACACACACACACACAGTGCTCAGCTGTTTGGCCTACATCTTTTCTTCTTCTTGCATTCCTTTCTAAGTTTGCATCTCTTATTGCGGCCCCCCCCTGCACACTCAACAACCGTGATGAAGGTGTCCAGCCCCTAATATTTGGAAAGTTAACTGTAATGCGATGCGCTCCGGATCAGAGGTGCTGGGAGGTGTTTTGGCTCCCCTTGCAGTCAGATTGCATCAGGCGACACAGCAGACTGAGGCACACAAATCATCATACTGCACCTCATATGCACCTGCCCATGGTAACCTGATTTTTTTTTTTTTTGGTCACATGGTTTCCATGGTAACAGTGCAATAGTCTTGACAGGCAGTGAGCTGGGTTGTATAAGAAGCAGTCTACTACATTACACTACGAGTTTGTGATGTAATTTGAGGTATGAAGCCGGAGTTGTGTCATGAGGAAAGGGGCGACTTGATATTCAAGGAGCGGTGGGGACATTCCAGGAGCATCAGATGCCTGCTGGAAAACTGGGAATGTTGGCTGACATTTTGGAAACGGTCTCCAGCTCGTGGATAAGTCACACAACTGCAGACTACAACAATAACAACCTTTCTAATAATATTAATAAAAGTTTAAAAGTGCAGGGAAGGTAAAGAGGCAGTTGTACAGTTACAAAGATGTGATGTCTTGTATCCGTGAAACAGCTTTTTAAAGGAATAGATCAGCAGTCAGCTCAGTGCACTCCAATACTTAAAGCATCAGACACAAAAGACAAAAGGAAAAACTCAAAACAGAGACAGTGTTTTCTATTAAAATGTTAACACAGTGCACTAAAGTCAGCAGTTCTGATCTACAGAGCAAAAGAGGAGATTTCTTAATATTTTATGTATGAAAAATGCACATCCACTCATAATATTGCCATTGCAATGCATGTTAAACAATATTGTATAACATTTCCTTTGTCCACTTGTATAATTTTATAAATATGAATTATTCAGGTGATTAAATTAAGGTAGATTTGAATAATAATGAAATAATGATTAATGAAAGTATGATTTTAAAACAGACAAGTACATGTGTAGACACAAAGGTCCATCATAAAATGTTTACTACATGATTATTACGGCCTAAAGGATTCAAAATGCCACATATACAGGGACAAACTAGAGAAAATTTGAGAAAAAAAATGTTATCAGTTTAATTCAGTTTTAACTTTGTTTATTGTGTGTTTTGTCTAATTACTGGCAAATGAAATACATCTAAAATAACTGTACTGTATGTTGTTCCTGTGTCAAAGTGTAAACCAGACAGTTACTATCACTGGATTATTAACAATATTATCAGATGTGTATTATCAACATGATGTCAGTTTTTAAATAGTTTTTAAATGTAATAGAATATTTAAATAATATAGTGATTAGGATGTTGGCAAGAGGTGATATTGCTAGTTTCAGTGACACCAAATTAACCATGACTAAATACACCAGTGAAAACTAGTGCAATCTAATGCAACAGCTCTGCCAAAAGTTCCACTTTTATGAAGCTTGAAGTTGTCAAAAGGTGATGATTCTACCTTTTATTTATTACTGAGGTCACAGTGGGTGGTGAACTATTGGGCTGCATTCTGTTTAAATATTTTTCTAGTTTCCATGATATGTTTTACTCTCATATATGTTAATAGGATGGGGGAAATATACTAGGAACATTTTTAACGTAATGCAGGGCTATCAGTTCACTATCACCAACAACTATGACCTCAAAAATAAACATGTACTAGTAGAGTTATCACCTTTTCCGTAGTTTAAACAAAAACTGATGGCGCAGAAGTAGATTTTTATAGCAGACCTGTTGTACTGGATTGCATTTCATTTTACAGGACAACAAACAAAGTGGCCAGTGTCTATTTATAAATGTGGGTCTAAATATGTAACTATTAATATTTACTATTTTCATACCCGTGCTAGTTTGATTTAATGTTTTGATATCCCTTATTGGCCTTCTTCACGGCAGGTTGCAAGCAAAGTACAACACTAATTACATTAAAAGCTCTGAAAGTGGTGCAATTAATAACATTGCAGTTAGAATTAAAGATAATAATTACATCTGAAGAGTTTGTAGTATAATGCATCAAAAGCTACATATACATATTACACTAAAATATATGATATATTATCATATATATATATATATATATACACACAACATTATCACCACTGACAGGTGAAGTGAATAACATTGATCATATTGGTACTATGTGGTGTTCTGATGGAAAACCTTGGATTTTAACATCCATGTTGATGAGACTTAGACACCCAAATACTGCCAACGTCCTGGTTCCAGACCCCATAGGACCCCCTGAGAGGTCCTCTTGTCCATGTCCAATGGTTCGGACCGTTTTTAAGCACATAAGGGGGACCAACACAATATTAGGCAGGTGGTCATAATGTTATGCTGATCAGTGTATATGCATATGTGGATGCTGTGTGTAAAACCTCTTTTCAAAGTGAAACTCAGTGACAGTACAAACCCCATCTGATATTATCTCAACAACAACACAAGTTCAGCCATTCTTTATTTTACAAATGATTGTGTTTTAGTAACTAATATGTTACATACACATCAGACAGTCATCGCACAAAGCCTATTCATATACGACTATAAAAAGAACCGTTGAGGACAACATGGTGGAAAATACAATAGACCTTGTCTGTAAATATTATCATAAACATAAGGTATGAGCTGTAATTGTTCTTTTTTGGCTACAGGCAAACAGTCCAAACGTAAAATGTATAAGAAATATGAATCACAAACACAGTTGTAAAGCTGATCGGAGCTGGACAAACATTTTTCTTACAACTGACGGCTGAATATGTCTTTATACAGAATTTCACTGTTAGATAAAACCATGTATTTGATTAGTTCCTGTGTTTTTTTTTTTTTTTTTTAACAGTAATCAGGTCTATTTCAGGCCATCGGTGCATCACAAACTCCTGGTTAGTTCGGAACGCATGTGTATAATAAATAATAAGAATAAACGTCATTTGTACAGCACTTTCCAAAAGAAAGTCACACAGTGCTTTACGTTGTCCAACCAGGGTTACAGCATTACAAGACTGAGGCACATAGAATTAAAATAGTACAAAAATAAAATTAAACTGCTCAACAATGAAGATGATCAACAATTTAAAAAAAAAAAGAAAGCAGATAAGATGGGTAGGTAATGGGGTGCAGAATGCTGTGGGTGCATCATACAGCAAAATATGTCAAGTGTAATAGTTAAGATGCATTTAATGTCTCCAGATAAAATCAGAAATGGAGGTGTTGGAGTCCTGTTGTGTTGCCAGAAGAAGAAAGGATAATAATCTATGTGAGGATGAAGTGGAAGCTACAATTTAAATGTATATTTATGCATATGTGTCTTGAAAACTGACTGATAGTGAGACTGATGAGATATAATTAATACTAGTAAAATCAGAAGTAATCCAGGATGTGAAGGAGAGCAGCTACTGATAAACCACTGTTAAAGAAAAAATACTTAAAGTAAGACAGAGGGACGCTTGAAACCACCATATCTGCATGAATCTCAGTGGAGGTTTGAGAAATGCAGCGGTTCTTACAGCGGTGAAAGTTAAGAACTGTCATCAGCAATAACAAGTGAATACATTATTCGACATTTGAAACATACAGATACATTAATGCAAAGCCACGGCGACTCAATCTATCGTTTTGCCATCGGAGCTTCAAAAAAACATGTGGTTCCTCGGGTGAAAGGCCAGTTTCTGGCCCTCATACATGCTGACGTACGATCTAAGAAGGTCCTCCATTTGGTCCGCCTGAAAAAAGAAATGGATGTTTGATCAGTTGTCCAAATGGGCTCAAAAACAAGACTTTTCTGAAAGATGTATTATGTGTAATAACGTCATGTTTAACACTGGTCTTTAACCCGAATAATGTTTTTGACTGCTGTAACAGAAATGTGGGCACATTATCTTCTATGCCATATGTCATTCTTATATGTAAATTCATCAAGTCACATGTTGAAATATCCATATGTAAATACACTATGTCATATAAATACACCGATAAGCCATAGCATTATGACCACCTGCCTATTACTATGCTGGTCCCCCTTATGTGCTCCAAAATGCTCTGAACCAGTGGACATGGACAAGAGGACCTCTCAGGGTGTCCTATGGGGTCTGGAACCAGGACGTTGGCACTGGATCCTTTGGGTACTCTGGCTTGTGCAGTGGGGCCTCTGTCAATCAAACTTGTTCCACTGCATCCTGTTGATGCTTGATCAGAATGGGGTGTAGGAAGTTTGGAGGTCAGATCAACATGTTGGGCCATTGTCATGTTCCTCAACATGTTTCTGATTGTTTGATGTTTTTTCCATGTGGTGGGGTGCATTTTCCTGCAGGGTTAGACCAGTGACATTTGGGATTTCCATTTGCATGAGGGAGTGTGTTTGTTGTGGGACAATGTATATTTGGGTGTCTAAGTCTCCACCACCTGTCAGTGGTCATAATGTTGTGGCTGATCGGTGTATATTACTTTATCTTATCTTGTCTTGTCTTGCCTTATCAGGGCTACATATAAAACTAAATGTACAGGACAGACACTCACCTGTGGGGTTTCACAGACAAAGTTGTTTCCTCTCACCAAGGTGCCGATGGTCATGGTGAAGGAGTTGCCTTTGCTGTAGTAGTCTGTGATGCGGTTGAACTGGTGCATGACCAGCAGCTCCTGAATGGTTTTCAGTCAAGTACAATTAAGTTCTTTTCATCACCAATAAAGACAAACCACAACAGGCTAACACAGATATTCAATAAACCATGACAAACTGAGACAAGCTAACACGACTGCAGACAGACTGACACTAATAAGGAATGGAATACACACGAATACTCATTTCAGTGTTCAGTACTGCACATACCTTTGATGTTGGGTCTATTAAGCCGACACCTTGCTTGTTGATGACAATCCAAAGTAAATTTGGGTAGCTACGTTCACACGTTTGCTGCAAATGAAATGATAAAAAAGTCAGTTTCCTCAAGCTGTTGTCTGCTGATGTGTCGTTCACTTCATCCTGGTAACTTACTTTAACTTCATAGAAGGCACAGCCAAACGTTGGCCAAGTGTAAATGGTTTTCAAGAAGTTAATTTTGGCCTCTTGCACCGTGATGCCACTCTGCTTGTTGTATGAGGAGACAATGTGCTGCAGGTAGAACACAGGAGACGATTATCAGCGGAAGCTCCTTATGCTGAAACTAGCAATTCCGTCTTGTAAGATAAGAAATTAACAGTTTCTCTCGGGCTTCAGTGCATTTACCTTCTTCCATTCTTCAGGAAGCATCATCTTCAGCTGGTCGGCAGGAACAAGCTCCTTCAGCATCCTGGGAATCATGACGAACTGCGACCTGTCTGAGTCTACTTTGGCTCTGAACAGCAGCCCGCTCAGAGTTATCATGTCCTCTTTGGTGCAGTTGTGGAATCCATGCAGGTACTTGGGCACCTCCTACATGGAAGCACAACAGAGGTCAATGCATGCATACTAATAATTCTGCATTTTGAACATGTGAATGTAAGATAGATACCTGCGGGAAATGGAAAGTGAGATCTGCGATGATGTCTTTTCCGGGGCTCACATTGAACCAGAGCTTCCTCTTAAAGATCACCTTCATCGACATGTTGGCTGGAGTGCCTGAGAAGCAAGAGTTGAATTATAAATACGAAAAGGAACTAACATAGGGAAACTATAATTGTAAGCAAGGTGCATTACTTTCTTTCACTTTTTTTCCTTTTTTGGGGATGTTTGTCGTCTGCCTCAGACAGTCAAAGAAGTATTTGTCCTCCTCCATGCTCGTGGTCTAAGAATTGAAAACAAAGAGTCATCATGTAAAACAGGCTGATGTAGTTTCTCATATGGCCTCAGATATCCCAGTCAGTATTCACGGAGAAATGCAAACCACAGTGATTTAGGAAAGATTGATTGACAATGTTCCCTGACATTACACAGAATCAGTACAAATAATTATATTTTCATTTTTTTTGCCAAATTACAAAGTAAGAGTTTGTGCAGGAACATCTTCTGACCCCACCTTGCCCGCTGTTTTCAGGTAAAGACCATATCCGTCAGCTGAGTTCAGTTTGAGATTAGAAGCGATGCTGTAGCACAGTTCTTTGATTTTGATTGTCGATGCCACCTCAAATATCTGTGCAACAAATGACAAATAAGAAAAAATAGAGACAACACTAAACGCAGAGTAAACAGAAAGACGTAATGTTAGAGTGGAGTTAAAATAGTGCTGAGACTCTGCAGAAAAATACTTTCTCCTGAATTTACAAAAGAGAGTCTTACGTCACTCTTTTCATTTGGAAAGTGGACTTTATGGAAGATCTTCATGCTGTTCTGTTGGATGGCCTCCACTTCTGCTACATGGGGCGGAAGCGTCCTGGGCTCCTTACTGAGGGTGCAAAATAATTACATTAATTTATTGGACACACAAATCCTTAAAAATACACATACACATATTTCAAATAAAGTTTGCGAAAAAGCTGAAATTTGAGACTCTGTGAATTTAAATAGATGGTTTATAAAGTACACGTTTAAGTGATATAAATTTAGTGGTTATTACATATTGGCTAGCAATTAAATTTCACAATTAGGCCTGAGGTTGTAAAAATCATCTTATTCCTCCTTATGTGACTGTATCAAACAAATATTGTGTATCTATTTATTTGAGCTATTCATTAAGGAAGTTAACATTAAAATATTAAAACATAGGACTCCATGTTTACATGACTGCACCGCTATACTAGATATACTGGTGTTGATAATAACTGTGATTTTTCAAAAATAAATACCTATATCATGTTATATGATGCGATCTTAAATAATCCACAGTCCATAACTATCGGATTAGGAACGACATACAGCACAGTTCCAGTTCCTAAATCTCATTACACATGTATTTTGAGTTTATTTTATTTGCCAAAACACAATAAACAACACTAAAGATGAGCTTGACTGCTGGTATTATTATTTTTCAAATTTTTCCATAGATATCAGAATGGTATTATTGGTATTTTGAATTCTTTTGGCTATGATAACAGTGAAAATTTGATACTACGACAGCCCCAACAGACGATCAGTTTTCAGGTTTCAGACAGTCATGATTTGTCATCATCTTGTGGCATGTGATTGATTATTTCTTTCTGCCTCCAGTCTGACCTGCGTATCTCCTGCAGCCTCTGCAGGCAGCCGGCGGCCAGCAGGTCTCTGCGTCGCGAATCCAGGAAGCGCTCAGCGTGTCCCATCAAATTGTCGCTGGGCGGAAACAGGCCTGTGCACATCCACATCAGCTGCCACCCGCGCTCCATGCTCAGCCTGAGAGAGAGGCAGGGCAAGACGAAGAAATTAAAGGACGCGTTGGCCACTGATTGTTGTGTGGTTATTAATTTAAACACAGTTGTGCATGCTGAAGGGCTGAAAGAGCACCTGCTGTTGTTGGTGGTCATCTGCTTCATAATCTGGCAGTAGATTTCATCCTGCAGCTCCTTGTGTTGTGTGGCTGGACCAAAGATCTGGTCAGTCAGCTCCATCGGGCTGCGCATGTGTTTGATGGGGTAGTCGCCCATGTACTTCATGATAGGTGGAGGGAAAGTTAAGGACTGAAACCAGGGTCTATATCTTAGAGGATCCTTTTACCTGTTCCTGGCAGAAGTGCTCTGTCTTTTAAATCTACACAGCCATGCAAACAGCTGGTTTTCATGTGACTAAAACTGCCTTTATTCTCAGAAATCTGTCAATCTAAGGCAGCAGAACACACACTGGTTAATTTCCTGACACATAATTGTGGTTTTAACATATGAATATTTATGAAAGTAAACCTCAAAATTATCCTTATGTGCAACAGGGAAACATACTTTTCAAAGGATATCAGTGAAGGCGTTGCAGGCCATGTAGCTGAGGTCAGATTTGCGGACCAAACTTTTCAGCAGCGGCTGTTTGAGAAGTTCTCTCGAAGAGACCCACAGTTTCTCCTTACTGCTCCCCTTCAGCCGACCGCCATCTTTACCTGCAGATCTGGAACAGGGGGACACTCAGTGGAATAGTCCTATTTGCTTCTAGCTTTTTTTCTTGGTCTTAGCAGTATTCAAAACAACCTGACAATGAACTTATTGTTAGATGAATATGTGTTTGAGAAGTACTGACTTTAATACAGTTTTCTGATTACCTGAAGTACTCAAATGCAAACTCTTTCAATGAAACGGGGGCCACTGTTTCTTCTTCCTGAGGTGTATTTACAGCAGGTGAAAGTTTCTTCTGGCTCGGACTGAGCAGTTCCTGCAATGTCAAAAGCAGTTTATTAGTAACACCACAAGGGGGGCCTCACATGAACCAGCATACTCATGGATCTATTACTGCATCGGCCTAAAAGCTCTCAATGGAACTGTTTCATATTTGTACGTAACAGAAGTGCAGCCTCCTGTGGTTTTGAATAAAATCATATTTGTTCTCTGGATTGTTTTCAGCTGTTGAAACACACAATCTGTCATATTTCATTCATTCTCTTGTACCTTGCAATAAAGCCTACCATCTGGGGGAAATAAAGAATAAGTAGGAGAGGTAAAGGAAACTCTACCAGCATTTCATCTGTGGGCTTGGTAAGAGTGGGCAGATACTCTATTGTTCTCTTATAGACTGCACCGCTGTAACCGGTCCGCTGGTTGTGAGCTCTGATCCAGTCCATCTCATCAGTGGATTCATCTTTCTCTACCAGCAGCAGGTCACCTCGTTTACAAACCAGGAATGTGGGGTCTTCTGGAGAAGCGAAGAGACACAGCAACAGACATGAGTGTTTGCTGTGTGAGAACCTGTTAAATAACACTTTATGCGCTGTGGCCTCTTACCTGATTTACTGCTTTCCAGAGCCAGTGCATACACTGAAAGCTGCCTCAACCCTTCCACATTTTCCTCCATCTGTGCAGTCATGTTTCTTGCTTCCACAGACCTCAGGACGAACTCTCCTCTGAGTGTGGTCAGAGTCATATGCTGGGCACTGACATGGTTCTCACTGGACACATCACAAACAGAATTTTACTCCTGAGATTCTTGTAAAAGCACAGGTTAGGTTAGGGTAAAATTTCAAAGAATTAAAGAAGGAATGCTTACCTCATCATGGAGACCTTCTTTACCTCTAGGTAAGGAATCTCAAGGAGTCTCTTTTCTCTTCCCTCCATGAATAAGATACCGCTCCAGTTTACTGCAACAACAAACCTGCTTTTGGGCAAAGGAGGTCCTGTGGACAAATACGCAAAGACGTCTCAAAGAGATAATAGCAAATTAAAAGCAAGAATCTTACAGGAATACAGCAGAATGTATGGCAACACATACATATTTCACATATTAAGTGTATTACATGTGACGCTCGGCTGAAATAAGGACCGCTGCAGCAGGATTACACTGTAAACTCCTATTTATGAACTGGGCATTGAGGCATAAAGATGTATATAATTATGTCGCAAGGTACTAACAAAAAATAATTTTGTAAGTCAAAAAAGCTGTTTGTTGACTGACCTGACATCATTGTAACTTCATAAAACTTCGAGAAGTCGAGCGTCCATTTCTGTCGAGCCATTTCGACCAGTTCTCCTTTCACTCTGTCTTTTCTCTGTGTCTCTCTGGCATAAGGCCCCTGCAAGATCAGAATGTAAAAAATAATTAGTTCTCCGTTATTGTCCTCTTATGACACTAAAATAAACCTGGAGATAAGTAAATACTCGATAACATCTGTACACTATACGTGCACCTGGGATACATGTTTGCTGTAGGTTGCTCATGAAACATGTGCTTCTTTTACCTTCTTTGGTCATTTACCTGTAAGAGCGGTGAGCTGATGAGTTGGATCCATTTTGTCATAGATTTGTTCTCAATCAGGTGGGTGGGGATGCACTCCTCCACCACCCTATGGACATTGTCTGTGTCGTATTCTGAGCCAAACTGGATGTAATAGTGCATCGCTGCCAGCTGGATGCATTCATCCTCCTGAGAGACGCAACAGAGTTTAATTAGATACAGTTTTTAAAAGACTGGTTTATTTATTTGCTTATTTTGGATTTAATATTAATAGAATTTAACATGCTGCATGAGACATGGTGCACAGACGCCTACTACAAGGGAGAAATAGCGGCTCTCAGAACAAAATAAAAGCAGATCATTATATCCTTTAACATCAGATGATGTCATTTGTTTTATTGTTTTGTCTTTTCAAACTTTTTGTGAGAAAAACAAAAGAAAAACTTCAAGGTAAATGCAACATACAAGGATAATTCTTGCTTGTTCTGCAGAAAGACACCTATAAGGGCACTCACACTTTTAAAGCTGAAAAGGCAAAATTGTTTGGAAATGTCCATCGTCATCTGATGAAGGTGACTCCAGTTAACACTCTCCTTATAGTTCTGTTTTTCCAGTTCTTCCAACTCCTTAGCTGGTATATGTTTCACTATATATATTAGCAAGTAGCTAACTGTGTCTTTCTAAAGTGCCATGTAAAGCTAAAGGGAGTGGCAAAGATGTATTGTAATTCTTTGTGGGTTTGTCACTAAAAGCCACACCTTATCACATTATACACAGTCATTTATTTATTTTGACCACGTAAAAACACTGACCACAACAGTTTCTAAATACTAGCAAACTCATAAATAGATTGGCGGGTGGTTTTTCTGGCCCTAACCAACCAAGGTTGCAGTGGAATAGCCAAAAAAAAATTACATCCCATGGTTTTTCTTAAACTCTCTTCCTTGATCTCAAAGGAAAAAAATCACAAGGCTCAAGAAAAGATGTGGAGAAATCACGAGAAGATAAGAAAAGACAACTTGGTATCAGGTGGACCATTGTATCTTAAGACAAAGGAGATAAGAAAGGAAGCATGGAAACACCTTCTCTTGGCATTTACAGAACTCAACCAGCTCTTATCATGGCTGCCACTCACATACTTTCACATCATTTCACCCAGAACTGTGACCATAGTCAGCCACAGACAAGATCACTATAGCAGCAGCCACCAACAGGAGAAAATGGGGGGTCAGTATTAGTACTTGCTCCTAAAGAGGGCCAGTTGTGTTGTTTATACAATGTTTGAAAGGAGGATCTACCGCAAAGCAGAACAAATGTAGTTTTCCATACCAATACAGGAAATAAGAAAACATGAATATGTGATAAAGCCATTTCCAGGGGCTCACCTTGTCACTGATGTACTCTCTGCTCTTGACTCCCTTGATGACCTGCTTGTAGATCAGATCAGTGCTGACTGGGTCCAGGGAGCAGTCGTGCCACGGTGCAAACACTTCCTTGCGGATGGAGAGCCTCCAGGGGGCGTCCTTCTCCTCCTTGTTCTGCCTCCTCATCTCTTGCTCGCACTGAGACACTGCATCTAACACATGCTTGTCACCGCTGCTCAGGGACCACATCTGGAGACAAAAGACAGGTGTGGCTCACTACAACCTTTCTGTCCTGGATTTTAGCACCGATAAATCAACATTCTGAAACCACATTCAGAAGATGCCGAGCTTGAAATGAGAAGCCACCGCTTACCTTCTCAAAGAGGCTGATGTACAGGGAGAATCCGTACGTGTCTTTGAGACCAATCTGGTCGGCCACAACATGGCAGACTTCTGCAGAAGTGGAGGCTGAGTCCAGAGGTACACTGACACTACTACCATCTATTAGAGTCACAGACACATCTATGGGTGTCTTGGACTTGGCAGCCTGTCAGTATCGACAAAGAAAAACAGTTGTTGTAATGATCACAGAAAATCCTTTGTTTCCAACTATCATCCTGACCAAGAAATTCCTGCTCCTACCGACAAAACAACAAATAAAATTAAAGCCACAACAGAGCTGATTCAGTGTTTGTACCTGCAGTTCTCTCCAACAGGGCAACTCTTTCCTTTCTCCATTGGCTATGATACGTTCCAGGCGATGAGAACAATACTGTCTGTAACCCTTCGGCCCTTTGCAGATAAAATTCTCCAAATACTGTGGAACAGAGGAGAACAGGACGAATTGGAAATGGAAGGAAGAAAATTAGCGTGGACTGCATGGTGGGTCTCCTGGAATCAAAACTGCCTCTAAACATGATGCGTATCTCAGTTGAACGAACACAAAAACTGTCTGATTTACTCAAAATGCAGACATTGTTCAAGCTTCAGGAGCACAGTGATAGACTGGATGGATGGATACTGATACAGAAGCAACAACTTAACCTGTACAGATAAATCTTAATGAAATCTTGCTGTTGATTTTAACTTTTACTAGTTGACTTTACCAATTTCAGAAGCTAAAGTATGTATAGACGGGTGACAAATTAAAGGAAAACCCAGATAAATGAGTGGAAGAACACAACAGGTGCAGATTAAGCAATAAATACCGAACCATGCTCTGTAGCAGCTACAGAAATGATGACAGGCTTTGTTGCCATTTTATAAGCAGATAAAAATCTAAGGGATTTTGAAAGAGGGTTCGTTGTTGAGGCACTGATGGCAGGAGCTTCAGCCACAGAGGCTGCTCAACTGGCTTCATTAGGAACAGACAACTGCATTTAGATCTTTGATAAAAATATCAGCAGACGGGGTTGGAAATTGTGGTCAACAGCAGTATGTAAGGAAAACAGAAGGTGAACATAAGGACTAGGAACGTCAGTGCATGACATCATCACACTGTCAGCAAGAACAGCTCGTCCACAGCTCCATTGAGAGGAATATTATAGGAAGGTTGCAGTACATGAAGCCCTCATAGAAAGGTGAATGCACAGAGAGTTCAATGATGAAGAAACCATAAAGATGTGGAAAAAAAAACATGAGATGGCCAGATGAATCTTTTACCACCATTATCAAAACACCAAATGAGCAAATATCTCTTGGAAGAATAGTTTTCATGTCTCCAGTAGAGTTCGGACTCTTGGAGAATCAATGCTAAACGGTATTGGAGCTGTTCCAGCAGCACATGATGGCTCAACACCTTACTAAGACACTATATGTTGGGTTTTCCTTTAATTTGTCACCTGTCTGTATCTTCACACAGCTACCTACAGTTGGCAAAGACTAAAGCAGCACACATCTGTGGAATTTGAGAAAAAAGTTTAATATGTTTTCAGTCTATCTGTAATTTAGATCTAACAAAGTAAACAGAATCATTTTACATCTACGTAATGAAATACATACGCGCAGCATATTTGAGTGTTGCATAAACTCAGTTTACTGAAGACGATACAGATAGACAATGTGCAATGTGACACGTTTCATTCTGTAATCACTGGCTGTTTGTAGCGACTGTGTTCATTAACATTTTACAGTGTTTAGCCAGCGGGCTTGATCTTATCTTATTTTACTATTTTGAGCATATCAAACCCATCAGGTAGGTGTGAACTAGGCGTATCTGTGTTTGCCGTTCTTTCGCGATTATTCATGATAAGAGTCAAAGCTATTCTAAACAGTAATAAACGGATAATTGGGAGAAGAGAGCAGAACAAGTCTTCGACTACAAACAGGGATTACTGAGTGACTCCTACAGACCAGAGGTTCTCAGCATCTTTGATTGTGGGCTTCCCCTCAGACAAAGCTGCAAAAATGACACCTCCTCACTCTGATTTAGTTAACTTGCTTCATGTTGCTCAATTCCTGGATGTCTATGGGATTATGATTATGTTTTTTGATAACATAAACACTCCTAAAAACCTGATATTGCTGTTTCATAGAACTTCAGGCCACACAAAAATGCATTAAGAGGCACTTATTAGTTTCTGACTCTGGAGACAAAACTATGAAATGCCCTCAAACTCCTGTATCTCTGAACTTTCTCTTAAATAACATACACACGATTAAAACAACCTGCTTAATCTTGTGTAGGTTTATGGATGGAAAGGACAAGATCTTATTATTTTAGAGGCAGGTCAGTAACTCATTCAGAAGCAGGATGTCACATAAAGGATAAGAGGATGGTGCAGGATACAAACACTACATGCCTTTCGGCCCACCTCTTTGAAACCCTCTGCTGCAGACTGACCTTCAAGAACAGGTTTGTCGGAGGGAAGATCCCCAGACAGAGGGAGAGGAGGGTCCAGCCGAGCATACGACTCCTTGCGTTTTGATTGTTTACCAGCTGCTTACAGATCTGGCAGTAGATCTCATCCCTGGGAAGGAAAGCAGGAGAAACCAAACATTACATCTGGACTCTATGCAAAAAAACCCCCCCACATTCTTCAGTCTTGCACCGTTTCGTTAATGACGTTTGTACCGTATGCCTGGTCTCGACATAGCGTATCCAACAATGATGTGGAGTTTTTGTAGCTGAGATAGCCACCGATGCAGCGTCGGACCCTCCCCAATCATAATGTCCTCGTCTTCTGTCAGGTTCTCTGGCTGGTTAAGATGATGGCAATAAAAACAGTTATCATACAATACATTCTGTTAATCAAATCAGAATAATGATCGAATGATGAATACCTCCTCAAGAATTGTTGAGGCTTTTCTGTTTCCACCTCCGAGCTTTCTCTTGTTCCTTCTCAGTATTTTCTGTTCAGAAATGACATGATGATTAGAGTTGGGGTTTTTTTCCCTACAGTTTTCAGTACAGAGCACGGGGAAATCAGATATTTGTTGTAGTTTACCTGGTCTAGTCCCACCAGGCTGCTCAGCCTCCTGCCCTGCCTCTGAGGCATAAGATGGTTCATGGTACTCGATGCCTGAGATATCGCGTCCGTTGACTTTGGCTCTGGTATGTCCTCCATGAAACGCAGAATAATCCACGATATAGTGAGACACGCCTGGAAGAATGAGAGGAAAATGTAAGTGTGAGATGGAAATATTTAGAGCTTACAGTGAGAGAGTTGGCTTTTTTGTATGGATAGACTGGTTATAGGTCTGGTCGATTATTGTGGCCAATATTTGGTATTTTGCGATTATCTGTATTTTTATTGGCCGATTATTGATAAACTAAATGCAATACTTCAGGTATTTCTTCTGTCGTCGCTCTCCAGTCTCAGAAATGTCTCTCAAGCAGAAACTTGAAAAACTGAACAAGAAACACAAGCCGTTGCCACAAACCCAGAATTGAGCTCCTCTCACAGTGGCTAAGGCTATGCTAACAGCTAGTGACTACATTAGAAGGCAGCCACAGATTATCCTGAAACAGAGTCTTGAGAACAATAATTAATAATGCTTTAAGATCTGGACCTTAGTGGGCAATAAGAGTGATAGAACAGTGAAATATGAAGGAAATAGAGACAAACAGCAGACGACAAACTGATCGATCTCATTTGATCCCACATAATCAGAGGAGAGCATCCTGATTTAATTACTCCTGTTTCTATTTTACATATTCAGTTATAGTCACCCTTATTAATGAAGAAGCCCAGTTATGAATAACAGGTTCTCTGCTATCACATGCTGGTAAAATGTTACATGTAATGCATGTTGATTCAAAATATTGGTTATTGGCCTTTCTGGATTTCCAATAATTGGCATCGGCCCTAAAAAACCCTATCGGTGGATCCCTAGTTCTTTGTCATCTCTGTCCTCTCACCAGTGCATCAGCCTCATCATCGTGGATCAGGAGGGCCTTCCTGAGTCTCTGGGGGATGTGCTTGTGATCAGCATCCTGGAAGTGAAGGATGCTGAACTTGTACAATGAAAACTCGTCATTCTCGTCATCAAACTCTTCATCAAACTCGTCCTCGTCCTCATCGTACAGTGAAGGGCTGGGTGTGGCCGACGTCCGATTACTGACTGGCAGTAGCACTGAGGGTTCCTCCTCTGGCTCTGGAATGTTCTTTACAGTGAAAACAGAGTTCATATCAGATGTTGAATAAAATGTAAGACACGATGTGACGACTGAACTATCAGCTAACCTCAGGTTCAGATTGTTCCTGTTCCACCACTATTACAGGAGGTATGAGCTGGGCATCATGTGTGTCGTCGTCTGAATCGTGTTCAGAGGACAACACGCTCTTTGAATCATGTTCAGACGAGGACTCCGAGGACTCTGGTTCCTCCTGAGTTATCTGAGACTCGGCGATAGCTTCCAGTCGCTGCTGAAGCTCCAAAGCAATGTGATTTTGGTCCTCTTCCTCTTGGTGTAAACGGGCCTCCCTCTTTTGCTTAAATTCCTTTCTTGCCTGGTAGCCTCGTACCTACATTCAGTTTAAAATAAAAATGTAATAAATTAGAAATGAATCGCATTGAAAACACAACACATGTAACATGTGAAATGCATTTGAAGTCTTTGATTTCCTAATATATGTACAATGCAGGTTCATGTAAGTAAAACACTTACTTAAGATGTGCACTCATAAAATATACTGATGTTCTTCAATATATCAAAGATGTGAAGCAGACAGTTGTTAGATATTTAACAAATTTCACTGCACTTTTTAGATAAAACAGAATAAAACTCCACTTTATGTTAAACTACAGTGTTTACAGTACATGCCTGGGTCTGTATGGTGAGCGCCGCTGCTCGCTGTCTCTTGTACTGTTGCTGAAGCTGCCGACTACGGATCATTGATGTCAGACGCTCAAAGCCACGCTGAACCTAGATGGAGCAAGATCCAAAACAAAGGACAAGGCCACTGATAAAGTCTGTCTTAAACAATAAACTGTAATCCATGCAGCAGCTACAAGCCCTGACTTCTATAAAAGTTCAAGCATCAAACCTTTCTCCGCACTTGCTTCGCTCTGTGAGCTCTCCAGTGCGTCTGCAACACCACAGCCGCCCTCCGCTTCCTCAGGAAAGACTCTCTAAAAATAAAAGGTGAAGTAAAGCAACTACATAAATAAACATTATCCACAATCAACCACCATCCATACACTATCTCTTTATGCCTTCTTATGTAAAGCCATGTTTGGTTTGGCTGCACACATGTCAATAAAGTGCAACTGTTTGTAGCTGTAATACCTGTTATCACAGGCTGAGATAGTACAGATAACATGTAGTGCACAAAGAGAAATGAACAGATATACACTTTATTGTCCTTCGAAACCAGGGCGGTCATTACAGCGGTGTTTCAAAGTTTGAGAACCAGTTAGAATTTTTCCATATTTCTCCATAGATATGACTTAAAATACTAAAACATAAAAACTAGAAGTTTTAAAAGTACAGAAGAAGAACTCGATTAAATGTATAAGATAAAAATATTGTACTTGGTCATTTGTTTACTGGGGAAAATGATTTAATACTACATCTCTGCGAGTATCAAAAGCATGTGAACCCCCACCTGAAATTAGAGTTATGGGTTTTCAGTCAGTGGGATTACAATCAGGTGTGAGAGACACCATTTTTTTAAGAAGATGAATTTATCAAAGTTTGATCTTCACAAGAGATTTTCATGAAAATGACACAAACAAAGGAGATTTCCGAGGACATTGTAGAGACCTTTATGTAGATGGTCTCCTCAAACAAACTTGCTTCTTGTCTGCAGTTTGCTAAAGACCAGGCGGACAAGACAGAAGTCTATGAAAGAACGTTTTGTGTACTGTAATGAGAACAAACTAGAATATGTGGTTTAAATGAAAAGTGTTCTGTTTGGACAAAGGAAAACACTACATTCCCGAATAAGAATCTTATCCCGTCTTTGGTGGTAGTAACAGGGTTTGGGCCTGTTTTGCTGCATCTGGGCCAAAACGGCTTGTCGTCACTGATGGAACAATGATTTCTGAATTAAACCAGTGGTAATGTTACAACATCTGCCAGTGAACTGAATCACAAGGAGAAAATGCAGGACAATGACCCTGAGCACCAAGTCGTTCGACCAGATAACAGTTAAAGATGATTCAAGTCAGTGTTTTCCAGCGGCCAAAGTCCCAACCTTCACCCAGCTGAATTGTTGTGGAAGCGAATAGTTCAAACCCAACAAAAATCTCAGAGATGACGCTGTTCTGTAATAAGGAATAGTCTAACAATCCTTCAGGTTGATCAACAGTTGCTAGCAACTCTTAACTGCTGCACAAGCAAAGACTCTCTTACTTTTTTTACCCACATATATGTGATTTTGTATCTTTATCCTCAATAAATAAATAATCAGCGATACTGTTCTTGTCTCATTTGTGTGACTGGGTTTTCTTTATCTGCATTTAGGCTGTCGGTAAGTCTGATGATGTTTTAGGGCATATTTATGGAGAAATTTTAGTAAAATCTAAAGGGTCCACCACATCAGCCAACAGAAGATATTACTGAGTAGACATAATTGAAAATGAAACAGAACTAAACCAAATAAATAGATAAATGTTCAACCCGTGGCATCCATCAGCCTGTGGTTTACCATTTAAAATTCCAGCTGATACAGGCAGAAAGGAGTTCTCAGACGGATCCACTATACACTGGGCTGAACTCTTAATTATCTACCTGACAGTAACAGCTCATATTCAAAGTACAGATCATGGGATGGATTGTTGTAACCTGTGCGTCAAAGTTCGTCAAAAAGAAACTGAAGGCTAAAAATGATTTTTCTGACCAATGAGTCTCCTTGCAATCTGAACCAAATCCATTCAATTTGATTTTGTGGGCAATTAAGTGTTCCAAACCTGACAACCCTTTCTAAAAGAAGAAAAAATAAAATATGCTTGACTTTATACAGATGCAGTCTTCTTTAAAATACATTCTCTAGAGGAGGTAAGAACAAACCCATCAATATGAGTGTTCCAGGTTAAAGTGTTATCAGTGGGAAGGCAGAGATACTATCAGGACTGAACTTGTCTTATTGGCTGGTGATATAAAGCCAACATTTTGTGATCACCAGCTTCTGCAATTTAAATCTCAGTTAATTATTTTCACTTTCTTAGAAACAGCACCTGTCTTTGCGTCCCATCATGACCCTCTGGATTACTATGGCGACCCTGCTGAGCTCTGTTTCCCTCAGCCGCTCCAGGACAGAATCATGGGCGTCCTGAAATAAAATCAAAAAAGACTAATTTACACCTTCTGATTTGTCCAGAAAAAATCTTTACAACTAGTTTTCACAAAGATTAGCGTTGTCCACATCAAAGCAGCCACATCACAGTCAGCTGTAACATACTTTACCAGTGCATAAACCATCTGACACACAGCATAGCGTCTGGTTTATTATATTAATTCTACTGATGTTCTGTCATGTCGTTACATTTTGCGTCCTGAGAAAAGCTGCGAAACAACATGGTTTGAATTATAAGTTTTCTGCACCTTCAGGAAAATTTTGTTCCTGCCTATTTTCCACTCGTCCTCTCCCTCAATCACCGCCTTGCAGATGGCTTCACAACAGGCCGCAGCTGTTTTCTGGAGAGGCAGTAAAGCATTTATGAGAAAAGTGCTGAGGAGAGGCAAATGAGAGCTTCAGTTCCTCGAGAGGAAAGACAAAGAGATCCATAGTGACGTTTACTGCACCAGTGACATCCTGGGTTCCACAATTATGATGCTGGATTTATAAAAACCAGCAGGCAACAATTTTGAGAGTAAATCTTGACTTAACAGTTTTGGGGTCACAGGTGGTCGTCTTCAGCAGCACCCGGTAGCGCTTCAGGAAGTCGTTGAAGGTGTGCTGGACTGGATATCCCAGCTTACGGATACGGACGGTATCCATCATGCCTGAGTATCTGAGCTGACGCATGCACAGCTCCCTGTTAAACAGCTGGAGGAGAACAGATTAGAGTTGTTGTGTTTGTTAGAGTTGTCTTCCATTAGTGTTACATTACTTTCAGGTAGGAGATTAGTTGTTGATACTGAGTTGATATTTCACAGGTATATTTAAAACCACAATTAGCATGCTAACATTTGGAACTGTGGCACACAATGTACTGATGAAGCTGATAGATAGCTATATTTACATATTAATATACAGTATGTCCATACATCACAAGCATGGCATTGAACTCATTTATATTCAGTCCACTGCACCTTAATTATTTTTTTGTTAATCCAACTGCTCTAAATTGCCCCCAGAGGACAAATAAAGTTTTCTGAATTGAAGTGAAATTTTTCAAAATTTGTACGCATCTTGAGGGGACAACGAATATGATGCCAGATGGTGGGAAAAATGTGTAGAAGTCTAAGGATTTATTAGGATTCATCCTCTGGAGACGATGAATGTTTGAATTTGCACCAATCCCACGACTAGATACTGAGATATTTCAGAGGTTATGTGAACAGTTTGACCTGCTTGTGGAACTATAGACCAATAATAGTCATCATGTATATCATCTGGACTATTGTAATTTGTTGTATGTTAAAATGGTCACTAATGGGCACTAATACATCAGTTACAGCTGGTTTAAAATGCTGCAGACTGGCTCCTTGGCTACTTGTTTAGCGTCACATAATAAGTATAACAATGACTATATCTAGAAGTACTTGGATGAATTAACCCCAGTTTATCTCACACCGGTTGCACCCTGATGCTCCACATTGCTTGCTTGGATCATTATATTAGCATCTCCTTGTAGTTCCAAGATCTAAACCGACACTTTGGGCTGACCAGGCTTTGTGGTGGCAAATTAAATTTTCTGTTTTAGATCCAATCTAACTTTTATCAGAGTGTCCACTACTAATGACTTAACTTGTGATTTACCATACAATGATTAGGGTTAGTTTTGTTGTAATGGTTTTATTGTCTTATGTCTTCTCTTTGACTGAATTAGTTTTAATGGTTGTATTTATCTGTTGTTGTGCAGCACTTTTTTGTGTCTAAATGTGCTACACAAAAAACTCACTTGACTTGCCTTGATAGATTATGAAAATGTGTTCAGTATTTCACAACAGAACTGATAGTTACTGAGATATTTCCGTATGCATTGAATTAGAATAACATACTAGAAATTCAAAGGGTTAGAAAATCTCCCATGCTCCTAGCAAAGCACTGTACTTTGCACTGTGCGTCCTTAGATACTGTCTTCCAGGAAACATTCTCTATTGGTTTTATGGCACAAAACAGGAAGAGATCTTTATTTATCCAGTTCAAAGACCAATGATGAAGGAGGAAAAGCACAATAATAAAAATTTCTCTTTGTCCTTTTCAGCCAAAGGGAAAATTAAACAAATGTGACAGTGGAATTTGACTCCCTACGACATCCTTATTATTCCAGGAACCAAGAGCTTTTAGAGGAAACGTTTTAATGCAGGTAGACCTTTGCCTCAACCTTCATCTAATTTATTTGTCGCACATGACAGCTCAGTGCACATTACTTTGTACTGTTACTGTCATTCACCTCAGACTGCTTGTCGTTGTTGGGTTTGAAGCAGCGGATGAAGAAAGGCTGGCAGGCAGACAGAGCCTTCATGAGGGAGTCCAGAGACTGACGGAACTGACCGCTCAGCGTCGGCACGTGTTTACGCTTGTCATTATTCGCCTGTGAAGATGGAAGAAGAAGAAGAAGAAGAAGAAGAAGAAGAAGAAGAAGAAGAAGAAGAAGAAGAAGAAGAAGAAGAAGAAGAAAAGATGCCAAGTTGTCAATACAGCAACACCAGAGTCAGTATCAATGCATGTCCACTGTATCCCAGTGTCAAATACATATCTATCCAAATAAGCCATAAAACACATTAAAATCTTGTTTTCTGCACAAACAGGTGAAGTATTTGTCAGTGGAGCGAGATCATTTCACACACTTATTGCAGAGTGCAGCTTAGTCAGAGACGGCGCTACAGTTTCCTACCCGTAGAGAGCTCTTGGGCGTCATCATGACCTTGTTGTTGTTCGTCACCTTCACTCCATTGTTTGACTGTTCGTCCTCGAATATCAGGTGCAGCAGCTCATTGGTGGACATGTCCACCATCTTGATGATGTCATAACTGACAGCATCTCTGTTTTTTTCCAGGAACCCTTACCCAAAAAAACCAAAAAAAACCAAAACATAAATACATTTTGGAAAACCCTGCACCAATGGACATTTAAATAAAGCACAGTTTGTTTGTGTACCGTTGGAGTCGTAGTAAACCACGCCTGCAAAGTGCCGAATCCCAAAATCTGTGTCGTGGTTACTCTTGGAGGCAATGTAGTGCTTGTTTCCTCTTTGTTGCACGTTCATCTTTTGCAGCAAAGTGGAATCTGAACCCTAAAACCAAAGAAAGAGATGATTTGGGTTATAAACCAACTATACTTCACTTCTGCTGCATGTTTAACAGCAAAAGTCTAAGATAACAACTTAAATAAATGTTACTAATCATAAAGCAGCACAGTAGAACCGCACCTTTGGAAAATGGCTCTCTTCATCGATCAGAGCCAGCAGGTTGCAGGGTTTCCCAGCCAGAAGGTCGAGGATGCGCTGATTGTCGCTGAACTTGATGTTATTCCACACAATGTCCTGTTTCAGGTACTCCTCCTGCTCCAGTTTGAAGATGTGGCCCACGAAGAACTGCTGCAGCTTCTCGTTTGCGAAATTAATGCAAAGCTGCTCGAAACTGTAAAATAAAGAAAGGCATGCGGCCGTTGGAGTTGGTTTGCGATACAGATAGGCGACAGGATGTGCAGAGAAACACCCTGACCTGTTTATTTCGAAGTTCTCAAAGCCAAAGATGTCGAGCAGGCCGATGGACAGGTAGGACTTTTTGGGGTTGTTCGTCAACTTTTTATAGATGACACTGTTGATTTTCTTAGCGATCCACATGAACAGCTTATTGTAGATTGCCTAAGAAAAACAACAAGTAATTACAGTTAAATGAGGTTTTATAAGCACAAGCAATAAACTAAGTTAAACTAAGCTGAGGAATAAACTGGATGAAACTGCTGAGTAACTTTGGTTATCACTGAATTATTCTCTCTCTAGTCAAAGGTTACAGATCACCTCATGCACTGACAGGGATTATAAGAATGTTTTCTTGTGAAATGCAGTATATTACACTGATAGGGTTGGCTGCGCTCCTTTCATTGTGGGTCAGAATCCAATAAGGAAACACTCTGATTTACCGTCAGTGGCTTGGTGTTATTACCTTGACCAAGGCGTCTCTGCAGTCAGACGCCTGCTCGGAGCTCAGGGGTTTAGTCACTCTTTCTCTGTTGGTCATAAAGGACCGATGGGTCAAACTCGTTGCCAGGGAAGATTTCTGGACCTGCAGAGGGTAAAAACACACACAATAAAACTTAATCAGCGTTATTCAATACTAAAGAACTCTATCGGGTAATAGAGAAGGAAACTTACCTCCAGCAGAGAGGCTGCAACGCTGAAATGTTTGGATTTGCTAACGTCACTGGATTCCAGGTTATTCTCAGTGTTGGCTGACGGGAACACAAGATTAAATACACAACAATCATAAAGACCTGGGAAATTTTTTTACTGGGAATTCTAAATGCACGTGTTACATGCAGTTGTGGAATTTAATGAAGTAACTCACTAGTCATACAGTCCCTAAGTACGCAGCATGTACACTAAGTTATAGTTATCTTCACGCAAGCTAGCGGCAAAATAAAATGCTGCTAACACATTACATAACTTACAATAATTAAAATCATATCAAACATAAATAACAATCTACTTGCTTTTGACACTTAAATTTCATTTTACAGCCAATACTCTTAATTTTACATTAGCATTAGCATTAGCAAACTCATGCTGTAGTTTTACTAGTTTTGGAGTGTGTTTATAGCATTGCCAATTTTTTTTTTGTTCAATCAGTTGTATTATTTTAATTTGTCTGTTCTGTTATTCTCTCTCTGATAAGCAGAAAACACATCTAAATGAGTACTAAATGTCTGCAGCAACACTTGTGCTTAACTATAAATTCATGCTCCACATCCAGAGTCTCAAATCTTACTCTGTGGTTCACTTTTTACATTTAAATTAGTCAAAATGAACAGATATCAAAACTCTTTCATTTGGCCTGAACATATAAAGTCATTTATTTACCTTTAAAAATCATACTCTATCCATACATTTAGAGTAAATTCAGCTGTTTGGTGAAATGGTTTCAACATGCTTTGTACTTTCATTTACAATTATGTTTAGCTAATTGTTAAAAATGCTTTTCTACTTTTGGTTTACTATGTAAATCATGTATCCACTACTTTTAACAGCTAATTTTAATAGTTATTTAGTTATTTTGTTATGTTTAGTGACTAATTTCAGTCGGAAATCTATAGCTAGTACTTTCAACTGCTAGCCAAACTTTAAGCGATTAGCTAGTTATTTTTCTTTACAATTACTAATCCATTTGTTGAATTTATGCAATACTCTTACTGTTAACTCTTCTACTCAAACATTTCTGATGAGTTCAGTTAATCTAGTTGCCCCCTGCTACTGCAAAAGTACCCCTTTGGATATTTGTAACTTTTAAACCCCCCTGGAGAGAACCGGATGTAGTGGCTCTTTCAGATTTGCTATTGCTTTTGAGACCCTATTGGTAATTCAGCAGACAGTGCAGCTGTTCAGGCCCAATAGGCCCCCATCCACCCTCTGGAAACATCTGGTGACATTAAATCTCAGGGCCACCAGATGTTGGATTAGTGGCACATCTGTATTTCTTTTACTGCCACATTTGGACAGTTGGTCCAACCATTCTGTTCGGCTCCATAAAAATTTCTTGCTGAATTGTATCTTCAGCAGCATCATGAACTCAACTGGGCCAAGTCTGTCCCTAATGTTTATTCTGAGAACCTGATTATATCAAATTAATACTAAATCCCATTTTAAATAAGAGCTTTAAGTTACTTTTACGGAATTAAATATAATCTAGAGTAAAACTGAGGTTTAAAAACTTGAAGATGTATTGCAATTTAATTTTTCTTCATTTTACAATAGTTTTGGGGTGCTACACTATTTAAAGTAAACCATGATTTAGTGAGGTTCAAAAGTTAATCCCAGTTTATGTGTGTAGTACCAACTATTCCAATACTCTTAAATATGCACACTTACCCTCAAAGGACATGTTTCCCAGATGTAATATGGCAGCGAGCAGCTTGAGGATTTTCTGACACTGGTCTTCTGAGAAAGTCAGGATTTTGAAAGCAGAACGAATGCGGTCGTAGTCTTTAGCATCGTCTCTTCCTTCACATTCAATGCAGTCACCCTGAAGAACCCCGGAGACAAAATTTAGATTATTTGCAATAGGTGGATAATATATAGCATGGTTTGGTAAATGCGGTAAAATAACGTCTTAATAGTTACTGTTGTACCTTAGTAAGGAATTGGTATTCCTTGGCATCCCTGAGGCTCAGATCTTTCTTCTCCTCTGCTGTGATTCCTGCCAGCATGCAGTAAAAGATGTGGTAGTTTCGCTCCTCCAGAGCCTGGAGAAGGAAATGTTAATAATTATTGAAAGGAGAAGATGGACTATAGGTGCAAATACGAATATGAATGAACTCCCAATGTTTGACATGGCTTCTGGGTTTTTGCTCCCCAGCACAGTTACTGATAGACATGACAGTAAGAAAACCGATTAAAACACTAACAATGTACTTATTTAGACAAACCTGTAGCAGATAGTGTTCTGTGCTTTATGGGTTTACAGTAGAGACCTGCCCACTGCACAGATAAGAGCCAGGTTTGTTTAAACGGCCTTACCTGATGGCAGACACGAGACTTCTCCAGGAGATACTGCTCCACGCGAGCACCTTTAATCACTCCTTCCTTGTTGAAGAAGATCTCCAGGTATTTCCCAAAGCGACTGGAGTTGTCATTGCGTATTGTTTTAGCATTTCCAAAAGCTGCAAGGGGAGTTGAAGGAAGGTATGAGAATGGCTGTTAAGTATATCTGAAGTGAAGTGTGATGGATGTACGGCTTTGTGCTGTGCTGATGTCGCACCTTCAAGAATTGGGTTGGACTCCAGGATCTGCTTCTCAATCTGCTGCTCAGAGAGTTCCCCGCTGACTGCTGCCAAGTACTGCAGGATTAGCTTAGTGCTCTCTGTCTTCCCCGCTCCAGACTCCCCACTGAAGGAGACAAGTTAATGAGCATTTCTGTGGACACTTATTCTGTTCAAGACTATGAACAAGGAAGCCAACAGTCTACTACCTGATGATGCAGCACTGGTTTCTGAGATGGCGCGTCATGTTAAAGTAGCAGGATTCAGCGATGGCGAAGATGTGTGGAGGGAGCTCCCCAAGCTTCCTACCTTGGTATAACCTCACCTGAAGGGCACCAGCATTCATGCATGATGTGTGGTATTTGAATAAAAGATTCAGTTTGTTTTCTGCACGCAGTTTAAGATACAACCATCTACAGGAAGCACACATCTAGAATGAACGCTGATACCAGTCTTTAGCTGTGTATGGCCTTACCTGGTCGTTTGAATATATCGGATAATCCTTGTATGGATTCACTGCCACCAGCACTGAGCCTGTGTAGGTCTACAGGAGCAGAAAAAGTGTTGTATTAAACATTTAAGGCTGTCTGGTTAAAAATGAGCCACCCTGAGAGGTGGTGGAAGAAGTATTTGGATAGTTTACTCAAGTGAATATAGCAATACCACAACGTGAAAAGACTCAAGTAAAGGTTCAGCATTCAAAACCTTATTTAAGTAAAAGCATGTAGGTATTATTAGAAAACTGTACTTAAAGTATGAAAAGTACCAATTTTTATCTGCATAAAAACGGTCCCTGTCAGTGTTTTACTATTCAATATGATGCGTTTTGTTTACTATTACTTATGATGTGTTTTACTGCTGTAGATGCTAAACACTAAGCTAATTTGAGCAACTTTATATTCTGTTAGCTACAATAATCTACAAAAATTCATCATGCCAGCTTTCAATTAGCTCATAAAAACAGTTCTGTTTTCAGCTTTGTGAATAATTCTTTTTTTGTTTGTTTATAGAGAATTTTTTTCAACCCATAGAGTTCCACTTAGTCTCTCGGTTTTTCAGAAAGATTTAACTTCAAAATAACCAAATTTGGAGATACGTGGTTTTAACTGGACAGGAAAGATATGAATAGTTGTAATCTGAAAAGTAACCTAAGCTGTGAAATAAAATAAAAAAAGCAAAAAGTACAATTTTGACTCTGAGAGGTAGTAGGGTACCTCTAAGTACCTCCAACTTGTACTTGATTGTACCTCAGTAAATGGTTACATTCCACCACTGACGCCAAGAACAATTTCACCATGTGGAAATTTCATTTAGCCAAGTTCTGACACATTTGCCCTGAGATTTTTTTGCTGCCATCCCAGTGGAAAAAATAACAAATTTGACAAATTCAACATCAACAACGCAACTTTCCAGAGGCGACGTAGCGTTTTCAAATGCATCTCACAGTCTCACTCAGCTGATGGAGTTAAGTTTTACCAAGTGGTGCTGTGATGTGTGATAATTCACAGAATGTGTTGTAAAATCAATAATTACAGCAAAGATGAACAGAGCCAATATTAGCTTATTGGAGATAAATCAGAACAGTTTATAATGTTGACCAGTGGATGTAAAACTAGATCTGATGTCATAAGAAACAAGAGAAACGCAGTGGGGATGTTGCAGTTTGTCGACCAGGGAGCTCAATGAAAACAGATGTTCCACAATGAGATCAGTGGGAAACTCTAAGGAAGCTCTCCACTATAACTGGACACCACTGAGTCACTCAAATGTTACTTTTTAATATATTAACACAAAATAAAATCAATTAGCGTACCATTGTATTGGGAAAGAGGCATAAATCCCAGCAGCAGAATTTTTAAAAATTCAAGCAAATAAAGCAACAAGCGAGTCTGGACTAGAACCTCTACGGCTAAGTAAAGATTATTCTAATGATGGTTTAAAACTTCCTAATTTAACTTGGAATATACATATTTACTGTTTATCGTACAACAATTTAAGAATTCAAAATACTGGCACATGTGTCAAGAGACAGGTTAAACAGCAACGTAGTGGCTATTTGCCTAAAAAATAAACTTAACTTCATAATCAAAAGGCCGCTGATGCACCATGGATATGTGGTTTACGCAGGCAAAAGAGTCATTGTGCATACCAGATTGTTGCGCTTCTTCTTATTCTATTCAATACCAGGCAAGCAAACAAGCAGAACAGAGGTGTCATCCTCCTGTTGCCTCCCTTGTTCAGGTAAAAAACCACAGGCCCACCCAGGTGCATGCTGGTCCTATGCATACTACCTAGCTAAATAGACCTCAGGTGCCCATAGCGTTAACCAAATCTATTAAATAAACCAACAAAATAAACTACTAATTAACCCAAACAAAATATGATAAAAAAGCAAATAATGGGCCGCCGTATAGCTCGCCGAGGTAAGGTGTAACCACGTGGGCACAGGTCGCCAGCAGCGGTCGTGAGCTCAAGTCCGGCTCACAACCCTTTGCTGCATGTCTCTCTTCTCTCTCCCCCCTTTCACTCTATCAATAAAAACTTGAAAAATCTCTCCCCCCAAAAAAGATATTTAAAAAAAACAAGCAAATAATAAATTTAAACAAAAGAAAATATTATCAAGTAATCCAAACAAAAACAAAATAACAGATATTAGAGGAACTTACAGACTACTAAATAGCTCCTACAAACATTAAATCCTTGTAGTGGCCGGTATTAAATATACACAGTGCTTTGTTCAATGTGTGTTTAGCTCACATAGATGAGGTCTTGTTTGTGTCTCAGCAGCAGGTTCCTGAGGAGTCCGGCCTCGGTCATGTCCCCGAGCTTGATCATGTCGTCCACCCCCTCCACCGACGTAGGGTGCATGATCCGGAGAGAAGCTTCCTGCTCGGGGAAAAGTTTATGCTCCTGGGGAAGGTTAAAAAAGGGAACAGTCAGCAGTGTAATCCAGAAAACGTTGGTGAACAACACACATCTTCGTCTTGGAACGGCGTTCGTACCTTCCCTTCATCGTCCACCAGGAAGCGCTGACCTGATGGTGTTTCTTTGACCCTTGCTCCGATGGGGACCCCGATGTCCGAGTCCACCCAAACCCATTCCCCCTGAAGATACACAATAAACACACTGATGAATCCATGAACATCATTTTTTTTAATATCCACAAAGTTATAATGGGACTATATTTCAGTTCTCGGTGTTGACTGCCAGGAATTATAACACTAGTTACAGGGACTGAATGATAAACAATAGTGCTTTCTGGCAGGTCTTAACAATAAAATCCATACTCATAACTCCACAGGCAGAATTAAGTGACTTTTTTATCCTTACCTTTCTCAGCATCACCGAATTGCTTCTTTCCTACTCCCTAAACAAACAAAAAATCCATATGTTGAGATGCAATTTCCAGAAAACTTGTGTTTTTGAAGGTCGTCTTCTTGCTTTAACACCACTTAATGTCACAGAATAACAAATTATTTATTGTAACATACAAAAAAAGCTCTACCTAATAATCCTTTTGTGAGCGATCTTCATTTATTCCTCCGTCTTGTCTTGACGTCTTCTTCTCAGTATGAGGAAGGAGAAAACACACCACTGAAGACTATGACTGACGGAGGTTTTATGGCACTTTGACTTTGGACCTGCTGTGATAGAAAGGCAGTGAAAGAGGAACTGATCACTTACAGGGAGGTGAATATCAGCCTTGTCATGGACAGGGAGTCCTTCTGGCCACGTTGATCTCTTGTTGGCTTTAAGGACACTCTACTGTTGGACTAGTGGGAAAATGTACGACACAATCAACCAAAGAACATAAACGATAACTGCCAGTCATGTGGTTTAAATAATTCTAAGATGATTCTAACAACAGGTCTGTCTGTCTGTTGTTTAATAAATACTGACTTACATAAACGCCTTCCTGCAGACCATCAGGGTCACTGAGTGTTGTAATGAATTTATGTGCAGCCTTTGGACTCTGCTTGTGTAAGTCAGAGGAGACACAGCTGAGCATCTCACTGACTGTCGCTGCAATAAAGATGTAAATATGAGATTACACTAATCATCTTTTGACTTACAGATGTGTCCCACAGGAGACGTGATCATCTATGTGATGGTTGTCATTTAAAGCTGTATAAAATACTGTACGGCAGGTTGTGGATCAGGCAGGTAATGTAAATGTAAAATTAGAGGTCAGTGAGTTTGTGTGGGTTGAGGGCTAAAGCTGGGCCGGGATGGGAGTCACTGGTGTCTGTGTGTTCAGCTCTGATAAGGAATTCCCTGTAAACAACACTTTAGCGCTGCAGCTGCACGTGCTGCTGGGTAACATCCAGTCCAACAGCGCTCTGGATTACAATTATATGTGGTGAGGTTGAATTTTCTGTTTATGACACTGGATACAACGATTAACTTCCTGTCTCAATTTATCCACCTGATCTTTCACTACGTTTAACGACGTGATGGAACCTGAGCGATGGCGTCTTAATACGATAACTGCAGGCAGATTTCATTTAAAGTGATACTGAAGAACACTCAAAAAGAGGATTTCCATGGAAAAAGTCACTCCTTCACTTATTATGAGCAGTGACTAACAGTGGCTTAGATTCACTGTTATTACAGTGTGGCCTTGTGGCTACCGTGGCAAAAGTTACAAAGGCGTATCCACCTTATCTATCGAAGAATTGCTTTAAAGGTCACACATTGTGCTCCTTTTTAGCAAATTAATCAAAGTCTCACATGTCCACCCAGGTTTTTTAGCTCAACATACAGCAAAGACGGTTAATTTCGCCATGACTGTATAACTTGTAGTTTTAGGGCTGTTTCACTCTGAAGGCCAATGAGCTGCTGTAGGTCCCGCCCCCTTCAGGAAGAACATACTGGCTCTGTCTGTGATTGACAGCTCCAGCTGAACAACCATTGGTCAGTCAGGTGTTACATGGCACCTGGGTCAAATTCCTACTGACTCGTAAAGCTGGCAGGATAACTAGTAGTTGGGGGGCTTCAGGAAACACCTTCGTATCTTAACAGCTTTTATGTTGCACCTCTGAGTTTACAGCAACCACAAAAGCCCATAAAAATGGGTTTTCACCATATAGGACCTTTAAACAGCTGATGTATTGAACCGTCCATGTCCAACACATAACCCAGCTACAATGACAAAAAAAATCTTCTTCAGATCTGTTCAAACCTGATACAAGTGACCTTTTTGGCCTCAGTAGAGCCAAAAACACCTAATGTCCCCAACCTTAAATTAAAGAGGCTGCACTTATTTATACAACCATCAGATATGGAGCAACATGATCATTGAAACTGAGTCATTTTTATGCGTGTATAATAAACCTCACCCCAGAATTCACAGTCCTCTCCTACTTCTAAGGGAAATACATGACTTTCTAGTAGCTAAATGCTCCACTGTCTTCACCAGCTTGTTGCTGACTTTGTCTAACTGTCCTGTAAATGCTGATCGGGGAGTAAAATTTGACAAAAAAAAAGCTTTACAAAGGTCACATTTCATCCTCCACCGAGAGAGGGTGTGGTATATTCACTGCCAGTAGTTTATGAGGGCGGGGTAATTAACTGCTGAATGGAAACATAACTCTCAGCGTCATTATCTGTTCTGTGCTGCTGCAGTGGGTTCACCACTGATTATTAAAAAGGACACTCCTTTGCAGTAAAAAAGAAACACAGAGATTATCTGTGTTTACTTGCTATATAAACTAAACAGAAGAGCGCCAGTGTTGTTAATTAGGAGTCATCAGTGCGTCACAGCAGCACCCATCACTGACTAATATGTTAGATCAGACTTTGTATTCTTTTATCCAGGGAATGTTACAAGCTGGTTTCAGGAAACACACATACAAACAAAATACACAGTTTGGATTCCATGTATATATTTTCTCAGAGGGAAAGACAACCATCAATTGCTTTTTAAGAAGTACAATAACAGTATACAGTAAATGCACTGACTTATTGACCAGAATTCCAGTTACAAGTGACAATATAAGGTCCAAAGAAACTGTATTTGAATTATTTTTTTAGTTACTCGAGTTTGCATGTTTTCATCATTAATCACAGAAACAATGATTAGAGCTAATACAATGCTAGCACTTGCTTAAAATGCATTTCAAGGTCATGTCACATACTGCCAGTCCATGTAATACAAAACAAATTTTAAAAAATTAGCTGGTGGCGTTTCAAAAAACATCTGACACAACCCTAAAAACAATCATCAAACAAAACCGGATCCGACATCCAAAAGTTTGATAAAAGAAGACTGCGGAGAGGTAGCAGCTAATCTGTATGACACTACATGGCACTGTTTAATCAGAGGAGTAAAGAGAGGCACACTGACTCAGGTAAAGCAAAGGTAGGGCCCGAATCCAGTTTAAAGTATGCTCTGAAATTTAGCCGCAGTCTAATCAAGCTATCGTTTAATTAAACGGAGGCTGAAATTCACATTTGATATTAATGAGGTTCATTAAGTATTTCGTGCCGCACAAATTAAACCTGAAAGTTAAAAAAAAAGAACACAACAGCACACAAACAGCAGTTGGAAGCACTTCAAAGCATGAGAGCAAACATAAAATTCATTTACATCTCAAGGCCACCAATCATTTTTCAGCAGCGATTCACATTCAACTCACTCCCATGTTCTGTAATAAAAACAATAATGAGCTGATAAATTATAAAGCTTTGGCCTGACTTGCACACGAAATACAGAAAATGTTTGTCCGTTTAAGAATTTAAATCAAAGAGAAGTCCTGTAAGCTGTGATGAACCTCAAGTGGTCCATCAGTACCTTCAGTGACAAGACCGACACCTCGGAGGAATCTAAAGAAAACTCTCCCTGTATAAAACAATGTAAACACTTACACCAACAACATAAAAAGTCACAGATGACATGTAGCAGCGGTTTCTTTGCTTCTACCTGAATGTAAATGCTGAGACTGTGGAGTAGTGAGTGTTTTCATCTTGCTGATTCTGCTACATTTCTACCATCTGACCCGTGTAGCTTCACTGAAGCCACAGCGAGTTCAAGTAAAGTCAGAAGATGAGGCCGAATGAAGAAATTCAGTAGTGTGATAAACTCTATTGCTTTCCAAAACACCAACACAGGTCTCATACCAGGAAGCTAGTCAATACTATTAAGCTTAAAATAGTTAAAATCAGTTTTCACACATTAGACTGTGTACAACAACTTGCATCACATCAGAACTGACCTCATTAGGTCAATAAATCAACAGCAAAATAAAGCTCATTGCTTCATCGATTCTTTCACCATCAGAGCTGAGCCAAACCTCGATTTGAAATCCAACCTGAAGTACTGAAAAACTGCAGTGTTGAGCCTTGAATGTACAGTCGATCTCACACATTTTAAACCACTTACTTTATATTTTACAGCCTGCCATTTTCCAAATATACCACAGTAGAGTTTCAACTTAAAAGACTTCAATATGAACGTCAGCTTGCACAGACCTCATATTGGTGATGGGAACATGATGTAACTCTATCAGTTTCTACATATTTCAGGTATTAATGCCACTAAAGGAGGGGTATGAAATATGTAAATGGACAGCTGTGATGTGTATGTCTGAGCTATTCACAGTAAGCAGGTTAAAAACAACAAATCCTAAACCTTCAAGACCACTGATAATCAGAATTGGAGTTTCAACTGAATTCTGACTCTGATCTGATGAGTGATTTTCATGCTTGCCACAGTCATCGTGGCTCTAAACTTCTAACATGTCTATTTTCTATGTCACTTCTATTAATTAACTAAAGAAAAATGTGCAATTCCAAACTTCCATTCAAGTATCTGTGTGCTCCAAGTGTTTATGATCTGCTGTCCTCGGGCCTCTTGAGCAATGCGCTGTACTTCATAGGCGCGCCGTCTGCTTTGAGCTGCACCTCCACCAGTGTGAAGATTGAAATTATCTGGAAATACAAACAAGAAATTAGCATCACTGTATTTTACATCTTTGGTTTGGTCAAAGACACAAAACATCCTGACCATGTTAAATCAGACTGGTGCCCATATAATCAAACAAAACTTTAATAAGACTTTGAGAGGGAAAAACACACACTAAAGCAAAAAGAACAACGTATAACTTATTTAGTGTTTTCTCTTTTTCGATATGTTCTTTTCTTTATAGTTCTGTCTGTTTCTCTCTCACAGTTTCCTTCTATCTGTGCTCACACACACTGTATTTTAAAACAGTCTAAATCCCAATAAAGCTGTTCTCATTTACACATCTTTCTGTTTCTGTTGTCAGACAATGGAAAAAGCATAAAATAGTGAGTGAATAGCGGCCCATTAAGACCACATGTTGACCTGCAGCTGTTATTTGACCTGCCACTTTGTTCACCTAAATTCCTTTTTATTCTATTACTGCAGCGTCATCTGTTAACTCATCATGCACATAAGTGAAAATGACAGCTGTGCTGAGGATTCAACTGTATTTACACATAAAATAATCAATCAAAGAGGAAGTTAGAAGCAACAAGATGTCTTTTTTCTCCCTCTCTCAGTGAACAGCCTTTGTCTAGCACCAAACAACATCTGTGCTGCCACTCTTGAAGTCGTTAGCCTATGGGGACGCATCTCTGAAAAATCTGTGCACATGAGAGATGTCTATCAGAACGGCAAATTAACGAAAATCAAGCAGGGCAAACAAGAGAGCTGGCAGGGCAACAAGAAAGACAGTAAAGGTAAAAGTGTAATCAATGAGGAAGACATATATATATATTTTAAAAAGATAAGGCTAAGGAATGCTTTTTTTTCTTCAGTGAGTTGGTAACAGTTGATGTTTAACACATTTTGTCTAATTATATTGACACAAATCTAACTCCATTTAACCACAGTTGGCTGGTCTACTCTGATTGTAAATTGTGTTACATATTTTTTATGTTTTTCATCCTTATGCTGTTAATCGTTTTGAGAACAATCATAAATCTATAATACAATGGAAGAACTGGCCATAACACCTGGAACGATATAGTTTAATAGAACTGTGTCCAACAACTATCACATTTTACTGTTGTTTTGAACACCCAGTGAAGAACTATAAATGCTGGAACAAACTGCTACATGGTGTCTTCCTATTGGCAGGTGATACCATAATAAGACTTCACTGTGTTTGTGGTTCTTACCTGCACTGCAGGAGGATTCTCCAGGTCCTCGGGTGTCCAGAGCAAACTCAGCTCTGATTTCTTCCCCACCTTACGGTGGTGGAACGTGTCCAGACCTGCAATAGACTGAAGGTGGAAACAAACGGTTTTAAATTGTTTCTAAAAAAAAACAATCTACCACTGTGATGCTGGCTTGTTGGATGATTTTGTCTTTTATCGTCACATTCTCACTCTTGGAACTGTGTCATTTCTCTCTCTTTTTCACAGCTAAGATGAAAGTCATCTACACAGTCAGACTTCTCTAATTTTGTCAACTGCAGAATTAAACATGTTGTTTTGAAGTTAAAAAATGACTATGCAAAATACACATATACTCTGACTTATATAAACAGAGTTACTGGAGCCGACCTTGCAGTAGATGCGTTTCTGAACTCCATAGCGGAGAACCAGCACATCAAAGGACTGATCCAGCACCCCCATCACCATGGCCTCAGAGTCCAGAGGGCCACACTCCTGTGAAGGGCAGACCAAGAAAGCACTTATCAGATACTTAGACAACAAGGTTCTGACCTCAAGTCTGTGGTTCATGTCTCATTTTACATTATAGGCATTTAGCTAAATTGCAGAGCATTTGAGGTGGATACTCATAAAGCATCTTCACGATCAAGTTGTCAGAGCCACAGTACCCTGACAGCTTCATTCTAACCACAGAAGAGGATTAAATTGAGGCATTAGGGTGATAAAGAAATGAGAGAAATGAGAAAAGCACAGAACAGTTTGTGTTATGGTTGGTCAAGCATTTGATGTAAAGTGTCTTGTTAAAGTCACGGCCACTGATTTCATTGGTTGTTAGCATGTTGTGATCTGTCACCCACCTTTACAAACACTCCAAAGAAGAGCTCAGAGCTGAGCTCCTGGACTCTCTTGGACACAGTCTTCTTGTCATTGCAGTGTGACGCCTGTTTTTGGACTTCCTGTGTTGACAGCGCTAAGTGAGGCCCGCAATCTGTACGCAAACATTCAGTGGACACAGGGTAAGCCAAATGAATACATAATTCACACATGAAAATGGCACACAACAGTAGGGGCAGTAAATGCAGAAACAATGGCAATAGGACAAACAATGCAGCGACTCAGAGCGACGTCTGAGGCTGTTTTGTTCTTTTGTGCATTTCTCCTCTACGCTGTCAACCAGATATGCTTTACAACACAACAGCAGCAGCAGTCTTTCAAACAATACAAATTCTGTCATTTGTTTAAATGCCTGTTTTTGTGTCTGTGAGAGCCCTTTGTAGAAAAGATACGTACTCAGTGAAGAAGCCAGCAGCCGGTGCACTATGATGTCAGCGTAGCGTCTGATGGGTGATGTGAAGTGTGTATAGAGAGGAACGTTGAGGGCGTAGTGCTTAAAATATTGTTCCTGCTTCAGCTCACCGGTACAGAAGTACAACGCCATCTGGGAAGAACCAATGACCCAGATTAAATATAGAAACTTAAACAAATATTACAGGCTAGTTTTATGCTAAAACAGTACCAGTTAGGGGTTGACCAGCTATCAGGTTGTTTATCGGATCTAATATTCATTATTCCTCAGTGTCCAAAATGCCAGTAAAATAAATTAATTCAAAATGGTCTGCTTTGGTTCTTATGCAGCCATCTTTCTCTGTCTGCAGTCACCACTTAGTAGTTTCGTGTAATGTCCCTCCCACAGCACTATCTGATAAGTTACAGATCACAAGTAGTGGCCTATAAATACTGAAGTCCACTGTGCCAGTCGGGCACAGAGGAGCACTGTTATAAACTGAATCAGCTCCAGTGAGGGAGTGCTGCTGTGTTTTGAAGGGGAAGTAGAAAATATCGCCAAAATTGCAATAAACACCACAACGCTGTGATCTCCTTCCATGATGTTACACTGAAATGTTATAGGTAAGTTCTTGAGTTAAACAGGGCCAATGCAACTGGAATGTGTTTTAACAACCATCTGTCGTCGAGGCTGTGGTATCCCTATCAGGTGTAGCGTCACACAGGTAGATAGCAATATCTGGAGTTCCTAAACAAAGTGTGGTGCTGAAGTTTGTGTTTTTCCAACTATTGATTCTGACATTTTCAGTTTTACTGTAAAAGTATATTGGTTCCAAATATTGGTTATTTATCACCTTGATGACTAATAATCAGCATCTGTCTTGAAAAAAAAAACACACAGGTGGACCCCTATTATATATACACAGAATATATTCTTTCAAAAATCACTAAATCTTCTCTATTTTCTAACTTATGACTTACTACACTGCAGTAAGTATCTAATTTGCCTAATTTTGAAGAAAGCATGTAAACACAAACTTGATAAATGGACAAACAAAAAAACAGAAAGTTCTAACCTGCATGGGTCTGGAGCACATGTGTGTCAGCACTTCTTTTCTGGCACTGGAATACTCATCATCACCTAGAGTGGTATTGAGACTCTTCTGCATGTTGAAGAAAAGAGATTTGGTTATTAACACTTATCCAGCCTCAGTTTCTAGAGATATGAATGAAGAGAAATAGCCAGGTATAACACAATTAAAAGTCTTCTAGAGAACTAATGTTCCACTCAAACCTTAACCCTGGATTATCATCACCACATTTTTATTTATTTGTGTGATCATATAGAACAGACAGCAAATAACATGAGATCCTGAATGATCACTTGAGAGAATCTCATAGGTTTAGCACAGCTAACTCAAATGTTAGTTTCTGGCAGACTGGACTCTAGGCTACATCTGCATCACAGGTACTGACGTGCAACGCTCCTGCAGAGGACAAGTCAATGTCGATTCCCAACTGGTCACACAGCTCCTGCAGCTCATCCACCATCTTGGTCTTCGGTGGGGGGTGGCGCCTGAGCAGGGCCAACTCAGGGAATTTGCGGTAAATGTGGTTGGCTGTGGCGATATTAGCCAGTAACATGAACTCTTCCACTAACCTGGGGAACAGTTGCATGATAGATTAACAGTCAGAAGACAGAAGAATAAGAACAAGAGGTATTAACAGATTCAAAAATTGTACCCAAAACCACAAAGACCTGGAAATATACTAATAGGACCAAAGAGGAACTGACTATTATTTGAAATCTGGGACCCAGATTCACAAAGAACTGAGAAATGCTGAACCTGAGCAGCACAGAACAGCACTTTCATAATGCTCATAACAGTTAGGTCTTCTCTGAGACCGACAGCTATTACACATAGCTTTAAGCTGAAAACTGTGACCTGCCTGACGATAAAAAATGTGGATCCAAAAACTGTACAGACCCAAAGGTGAGTCTTAGATCTTAGGGTTCAGGGGACCCGTGGAGACGTCTAGTAAGAACTTGATTTGTATTGCAGTCCAGAGAAAGACAGATTTCACCAAAAAACACATCTGTCATGTCAAATAAATGCATAAATGATGTAGACACAGATTCAACTGAAGATCATTTGTTACTCACTTGTTACTGTCTCTGTACTGGTAAACATAGCAGCCTTGAGGCATCATTGTCTCTTTGTCCAAGGTGAAAGAAAGTTTTAGCTAAAATAAACCAAAAACAAAACACACGCACCATAAAATATACACATAATACAACAAAGAAACCAATGGAGGCAAAATAATCTTAGCACAAATGATCTAACTGTTGAAGTTGTCTTTGACAGCTGTGTGCTTTAAGTTAAGCAAATGTGTGTGGAAGGTTGAAACCATGATCGGGGTCTAAACGATCAGTAAAATTCAAGAAAAAAATATGAATAAGTGCATTTTCCATACTGTATGTACTGTATAGCTAACAGCATATAAAAACTAACTTTGGCAGGTTTTCTTTTATCCAGACTTGCATGGACAGATACATTTTCCAAACCTTTGCTAAGACGTTCAATATGCTGGGTAAAGGGGGCATAATCTTCCCTCTCATGTCCTGTTGTATTCACATAGGAAAGATTGTTAAAAAGTAGTTCAAACACCAGCACTAACCTGGTCCAGTCTGAGGGCTCCTCCTGAGAAACGTTGAGCTCGGAGGTTCTTGGCAATAGAGTGCAGGTTGAGCACAGCCTGGTGGATCTCATCAATGGGGTGCACTGGGTCCACAGGTGGCAGCTCCTCAGCAGAAAACAACTTCTCTGGGGCCTCAATCAAGCTCTGAGCATGGTCGTAACTCAGCTTCACACAGGAGCGAATGACTGAGCGGCCAAACCACTCACTCAGAATCTGGAGGGTAGAAACAGTGAAAATAAACCCATCATATACCAACACAATATATACACCACTGTGGTCCCAAGAGGATCGAGAAACAATTTCACCTTAATCAGTCAGACATTTTCCTCCTCCTGCAAACTTTTACTGTTTACCGAGTGCAGTGAACATACCTTTCCCTCAGGTGTGATCTTCCAAATGACAGAGAATGTGAGTCTGTCAGTGAGAGGATTCAGACTGCACAGCTCCTCACACAGCAGCCTTGGCAACATGGGGATCACCTGGAGAGTGACAAAACACAAACACCAGGATGAAGAACTAAAGAAAAAAATTAGCTATTTCTACATAGAAGTCAAGAGATCAGTGAATGATGTACTGAAAAATGATGAATGGTTATGTGCAAAAACAACAAAAAGGTGCAATAAGCTTCAAAGTGTTCAACAAAACCTGGTCAGATCAACATGTAATTTTAGGTGTGAGGGAGCACTCACCTTTTGAACCATGTACACACTAGTAGCTCTTTGGCTGGCAACGGCATCAAGAGCGTTGTCCTGCTCCACAAAATAACTCACATCAGCGATGTGAACTCCCACCTCAAAGTTTCCTGGGTAAAGAATATACTGTTAAGATGAGATACTGTTGTGACAAACCCCCAAGGGAATATATACAGTTCTAAGGAAGCATAGTGATGACAAATTTTTTTGAGAGAGCACATATTAGATTCACTCTTCTACCAGTCGGGGGGGATTTTTAAGCACAAAATGACATTTGTGCACACCGTTTCGATGTTTTGAACCCCACGTAGGAGTCAATCCAGTTCCAAAGAGACAATGAGTTTAATTTATAGATGTCCTTCTGATAAGCAACTTCATGTTTGCTGGTAGAGAAACTAACACTATGAACAAGTTTCCAAACACTCACACAATGGCACACAGTTAGTTATTTTGCTTGTAACCGTTTTTAAATTAATTTAAATTAATTTGCTGCACTGGCTTACAAACCAGATCATCTGCCAACAAACTGAATGTCAAATAAATCTTTTGGTGATACAGCTTTTTGATTTTTCAAATAATACACATCAAATGTGACTCTTTGTCTCCATCTGCTGGTAAAAAAACATCACCTTCCCAGCTTTTATTTTGAAAGTTCAAGAAAGGGTGTGACAGGATGACCCATCACTCCAAGATAAAACTGAGCAAGTCTGCTCTCAGTGTGAGTTGAGTCGACTGTTCAAACCGCTAAAAGTGAGTGAAACCAGTTCAATTATTACAAGCAACACAGCTCATCTACCGCGTTCAAATTTAATTTTGCTCTGTCAGATGTTGGCTTACAGAAGGCGTAACAGCTTGTCAATACACTGCCATGCAATCCTTCATTATAATAATCGACCATCTCTAATTACAAGTCATTACTGTCAGTCAGTGCAGTTTACCATCTGGGAGTAGTTTGCAGGACAGGGCATCATCCAGATCTCTGGCAGTCGCTGGGTCGATTGTGAAGATACACTCATTCCTATAGATCATAAACAGGGCTTTGTAAAATTATCTGCAAAGTACTGTGCAATGCTTTAATACCATTACGAATCTGAGCAGTCACGTGTCTTAGGTTTACAGTGGGTAGTATATTTATAAAACAACATAAGAAAAAAGAACTGCATAAAGATGTCTGGGCTTCAAAGTCCTACCTCAAGTCTCTCCTCTTCCTCATCTCCTCAGGTGGGATGGTCCACGGCAGGTTCTTAGGGAGGCAGTCTAGTACTTCATCTGAGAACTCAGAAAAATCAACATCATACTCTGTCAGGATCCCTTCGGTCTCTGGCTCGATTTCTCCAGCTTGACCCAGTGTCTTCGCGAGTTGCCTGAAGGGAAACATAAAAGAGTGAGCACGGCTGTCAAATTAGAAAAAACCTGTATCATCCTTCAAATGTCACACTCACCCCTCGGCAAAGTTGCTGTCAGATGCCCAGTTGGTGATCCGACATATAAACAAGGTGCTGGTGTAGTCGCTCGAGCGGGACCTGAAGTCTTCGGGACATTCAGGAAGGGGAACGTTAATCCGCGGCACCCGGTGATCCACAGGGGAGAACATAGCAAAGGGCTTGTCTGGTAGGAACTTCAGGTAGCCAGTTGCAGCTCTTGAGTGTTTCTTCTCAACAATGTACACAACCTGGTAAACAAAGGATGAGGGAAGTAAAGTGATGACTTTGAAACCCGTCTATTTTTGTTTTTAGTACAGAGCACAAGAGAACAAAAGAACAAGCACACAGATATGGAGGCAAGCTCACTTTAGCAGTCTTTTGGAGTATTTCCCCACTGGATCGTGGGGCTGCCGCATCTTCCAGAGGTTCCCCTAGTTTCATTAAATGGAAGAAAATATTAAGCTGTATTAGCTGAAGTTGTGTATAACTATTTTTAATTGTTTTTTTTCTACTGTTTAATAGATCAATAAACATAAACCGTCACCTAATACAGCAGATTAATTATGACTTATGATAAATGCTGTATTCGCTACTTCTTCACAGTACCTGTGTTAGTAAGAGGGATTTTCTTCTGTTTGCTGACGAGTTCAACCTGGTCGCTGCACTGATCCTCCACAATAACATCAGGACTGGGAGCGCGTTCTGTCTTCTTCTGAGCTCTTTGCATCACGTGTTCCTTCTGGGTCTCCGACTCGCTGGCGCCCTCACAGTCAGTATCCGACCTCACAACCTGGGCAGACAAGCGTTCATCATTAATCAGTTAACTCTAGAAAGCACAAATCAGCCATTCAATGTTGTACATAAAGAGGTAAATCACAGATAGTAGGTGTGGGCATCATAAAAGTAAATCCAATAACAATAGTATGACAAAACAGTGATTCTGCCTCTTCAATACTCAATACATGTAAGACTGTCATCAATGACACATTACAACATCTGTATATACTGAAGAGGAAACAATACCCCTAAAAAGGGAAAAAGTAGGAGCTATGTATTTAGTCACTGCACTGCAGTGTTAATTAATCAATTAATTAATCAATTTTATTGTGTCAATTCAAGTACATATAGCTGATTTGCTTTTTTAACTCTGCCTGCCATTTCCCCCCTGTATGTTTCTTCTTCTTCACTGTACTTCAGTTAATATGTATTCAATTTATCCCCATCCATTTGATAAGTACCACTACAAGTAGCCATGAAGGAGTGGCTCTGGTAAGTTACACTGGTCAGGAGAATGCATTTTTAATAAAAATATTTATATTTTACCACAGTGTACTGATACTAAATCGCAAGAGGCAGTGATATATTGCTGTACTGATATTTTGCTTACCTTCCACTGCTCCTGAGGGAGGATTTTCACTACCACTACGTCTCCATTCAGAGCCCTGTTGCGAGCTACAATCCCATCCAGGAAAATATCCCGTGTGTCATCCTGAAAACACAAAACAAATGGTTTGTGTCCTGCCCATATTTGTGTGGTAAACTTGTTCTAATAGAAGTTAACTAAATAGCCATACAGTCTGTTGTTTTTTTGCAGAATCCTGCTAGCAGGTTATTAAACAAGCAAAACACAATGTCAGATTCATTCTGGATTGGCTAGCAGGACAAAAATGACAGAAGGCAAATCATACTAACTTACAGGAGATGGGATGAAGGCTTCATGGTACTTCTTAGGGTTGATTCTTAACTGTCCCTGTAGAGAAAATTAGGAGTCAGAAATGCTTCAACAATGCAACATCATTCACTGCTTCAACAGAGATAAACGCTGCTGCGCCAGATGTTTCGTTTAGGAACCTGAATTAACATACACAAAAACACTGTGTTTCTATTTAGTTTTTGTCTGTATACACTAGACACAAAGAACAGACGCTTCAATGCAACTGCTGATAAGAGATAATGAACAAATTCTGACCAAATTATAAAAGGTATATAATTTTATCACCTTGTGTAACTTCATCCATCCTCAGTAAAGATTTTGCTTTAGTCTTGGGTTCTTACCTGAATAAGTTCTCCTCTTTTGAGGCCATGGGAAACGTCCTCAGAGGTCATGTAGGCTTCAAACACTTGTTTCTTTTGCCCTCTGCCTCCTTTGTTCTTGTTGGCTGGAGAATTGGCACTTGAAGCTGAAAATGAAATAACTCAGTTATTTGAGTCTCTATAAATGTATAAAAACTGCTTCACAGTTTTGTTGAACACTCTTCAAAAAATACAGCTTACCTTGGGACTGCTGCTGTCTTTTCTCTTTACCGTGAGGGGATTTGGGCCTGGAAATCTGAGCATCAGCTCCAGACTTTAACATCCCTTCTCTGTTTTTCTCCTCTTCTTGGTGCAACATTTTCTTCTTTGACTTCTTCATCTTCTCTTGCTCCTGCCCACTTGTACTGGCTTTCTTTGGGGACTGGGGACGTCCAACAAATGAGTCAGTCTCCTTAGAGGTACCATCTTTGTTAGAATCCTTGTTTTTCCTTGGCTGCTTCTGCTGTTTCTTCACCTCATTAGGTTTTAAAGAGCCGAGCTCCTCTCCGGACTCGATGTCTCCGTCGTGGCTGGTGGTGGTGTCCCTTCTCTGTCCCCGTCGCTGCCTGTCACACACACCCTGCTTCCTTTCACAGTCCTGCTGAGCACTGGGAATGCTCAGCTTCTCCATGTACAAAGACAGTGAGCTATCCTCTCCTCTACTTTTCATGGAGGATGGGGAGAAGTCACTTGAATCAGAGAAATCATTAAACACTTGGTCTCTTTTTCGCTGTGGTATGTTCAACCTGTCACTCTGGGCTTTGAGCAGTGGGCTCGGCCCATTTCCTTCCCTTTGAAGAGACGAGTCCTTTGCATATTGCTCTAGATACGAGCTGAACTTGCTGCTGCGATGCTGGCTGAGAAGCCTGGCATAGGCATCTTTCTGAGGAGGAGTGCTGGACTGATTCTGGCTGCGTTTTGGCTCTCGATTCAGGTTAGCCTTCTTAGATTGCCGGGGAGAATCCATAAGGCAGTCTTTAAAGATGCTGTCTCTGTAAAGGCAAAGAGTGTACACTGTGAGTGCTGCCAGTCAAGCATGAGTGAATACACAGAACTTTCAGGAAGCTTTTACAAAGTAATGTCACCAATTCAAAACATGAAAAAAGACAAGGTCGTTTTCTGGTTCTTATTCAGAAAAAAGGAAAATGAAAGCAACTCCCTTGCTGGTTGGTTTCTGTGTAGTCCACATGTTTTCGAGTTACATCATATAGTTCATTGTTTAAAATATCTAATTGTAAATGTTGTTAAAAACACAGACATGACTGGAAGTTGAATCAGTTCACATTAGCTGAAGCTACACTCTGTGTCAGGATTACTAGACGAAGAAACAAAACTATATCATCACACTGTTTTCCATTCTAACGTCCCAACGAGCCTTTTAGCTCAGCTAACAGTTATTAGCAACGGCTGGCTAGCATCAGCTAGCTAACTGCTCTAACGGCAGGTGTTGGTTTAACAAACTAGCTTAAAGTCACACAGACAAACGGCGACGTTTACACGATAAACGACTCGAACATAAACATAAACACAGTCAAATAACAATGTCACTCATTACCTCTTTCACTACGATGTAAGTTGTGTAACGCTGAGTTATGTGTCAAACGTCTTTCAAAGCAAATCGGGAGCTGAGACGTTCACTTCCTCCGTCGTCATGAACAATCTGCTGCCTTCGAGGGCTGTCGGAAATTCGGGTTTCACCGAAAGCTCAGAAACCAAAAAATCCAGATGTAGGGATGACATACCTGTGTTGACATGCAGCCCATTAATACAGTATGACTGTAATAAAACATGACAATTTTACACATTTTCTTCTCTTGCTCATGTTATCTGCTGTAAGATAAAGTAGAGTGAATTAAGGATGGATGGGAGGTTAAAATTGTAATTTCAGCTTTTCTTTGGACGATCTTGACATTAATAATCTTAAGATAGTATTAAAGTAATTTTACTGTTCTGGGAAATTCAAAAGAACCTGTTTTGAGTGAAGCTGATCTCGCATTTGATGGTACAAAACATGCCTGTGTTTTGTTAGTTTATTCAAATATAAGAATTCAGGGTGTCTTTCTTTAAAAATCCTACTTTTACATGTTAACACATTGCAGAAAAAAGTATTTGTTACTGTTAATTCAAACTAATGAATAACCCTTCATATGACTCGTATATAAACAGTAAAAAAAAAGCATTTAAAAAAAAGGAGCTTTTTGCACTGTCAAATGTTTATTAAAATGACATTAAACCACTTATTTGATTTCCTCAGACCAATAAAATGACTTCAGTGGTATTTAAAGATTACCAAGTGCACAGGCATCCAATTATATCGAACAAACAATGGATGAAATGTATGTACTATTGCAACAAGACCAGTGTAAAAAGGGTTACTTTTGGAAATGAGGTTGCTTTTATTACATCCCATGAATGCAAACCCAATTTTGGTCACTAATGGCAACTGGGAGATTTACTAATGAAGAATTAATCAACCTTGGAATAGGGAACTATTGTATATGCTCTGTTTGCGCTCGATTGGTGCTTTCCAACCTCTTCATGTATTCAGACAACTAGTCAAGCACAAAGCATCAAGTTTAACCTGAAACCTGGACAAACCACTACTTTACCTTCCCTTACTAATGCTGATTGATCCAGAATGGCCTCACTGATCAGGTAGAGAGATGCAGGAAGACAGCAGGGGACAAATACAACAAGTGAAATGAGAACAGGATGAAGGGAACCAGTGAGGAGTGATAATGGAGGCAGAGAGAACACACATGACTTAAGATTTTTGCCTAAGGTTTCTAATATGCATAAATATATTTAATACGATTTTAGGGGAAATAATTAAGTGAGGGAGGTGGTTGTTATGACAGTATGACTGTATGAAACAGACAATAAGAATGTGTAAAATGTTCCGTCCCAATCAACCTCACAAACAGGGTTTTGGTAAGTTTATACTTGTGTATGCCCCATTATATCCTTGAAAAAAGATATATGATCTTTTGTAGTTAAATGGATAACATCTTCATCATTACAGAAATGTGTGCAAGAAAGCTTACACAAGGCAGAAATTCAAAATGATCCCAGCCGCCCTTAATTCACCGATGTAGATGTGAGTAATTTGAAAGAGTAAGTCATTAGTCTCCAGCAGAAATACTCCATTAGCCCTGGTCATGCAGGGAAACACAAAGAGACAATTCATCACTGGATAGATTTGGATTATTAGACTTATCCTAATTAACCCCAAAGACCCATCGAGCTCTGGATTAATGTCACCAGACAAAACTTTTTGGAAATCAGCACTGATCTGGTGCATCGATCCTTAAAGTATCCACTCAGCAGCTCCATGAACATCAAAGCTGCACCTCCAGATGGCAGCAAAGACTGCAGGTTATTATGTGACTGAACGGTGACATTTCACCTCATGAAAACGACTCATCCTGTGCAATGAAGAAGAAAGCAGGAAAGTAAACCAAACTGTCACACAGAGACGCTTCAGTGTGTGACGTCTGAGTGAGAGTGTGTGTTCATGTGTAATTTTACAGGATCTTAAGTATCATCATGGAACTATAAGCTGCAGACTGTCTTCTTCCTCCTGACAAGCTGATTTCCCACCTGTCTGTTCACGCTTGCTTTGCATCCACACTACAAGACAGCTTTTGGAGGCTTTTTCCGAGCACACACACATTTACATGTCCTTCAGTGTAAATCTCCAGGGACCGTAGTGCTTTTAGAAACAACGTACAGCTATGTGCTGTCAGACGGGGCTTTCAAAACTCTGTGGGTATAATGTAAATGAGGCTGTCATGTCTGAACTCGACAGGGGCCCAGGATTTCTAACAGCACTCTCACTGGTGCGTTCAGGAGCGGCTGCAATTAAGTTATCTCGGAACTTTGCACAATTAATTAACGAGAATACGGTATCTCTGTTGATGTCGGTGACGTTGATAACAGCATGTTTTTGTGAAAGCTCATTTAAAGAAGACACATAGTAGCATGTTTTTGCTCAACTCCAGTACACATGGAGTCCTTTATTTATTTATTTTTTCGGGGAGAATGTTTTCTGGTTTTTATTAGATGCAGACAGACATGCAGCAAAGGGTCATGAGCCGAATTCAAACTCTTGACTGCTGCGAAGAGACTGAACCCATGTGGTATCACCTTAGCTCAGTAAGCTAAACGGCAACCCGACATGGTGTCCTTAGACCTTCCTGTGAGATGACAACATCACAGTGCATAGACGGGTGACAAATTAAAGGAAAAACCAACATAAATTGTCTTACTGAGGTGTTGGGCCGCCACACGCTTTAAAGCTCCTTAGCATTGATTTTCCAAGTCTACTAAACTCTACTGGAGGGATAAACACCATTCTTTGAAGATATTCCCTCATTTGGTGATTTGAGAATCTCCTATACACGGATCAGTTACAACACTATGACCACTGACAGGTGAAGTGAATAACATTGATCATATTGGTACTATGTGCTGTTCTGATGGAAAACCTTCAGTTTTAACATCCATGTTGATGAGACTTAGACACCCAAATAAACATTGTCCCACAACAAACACACTCCCTCATGCAAATGGAAATCCCAAATGTCTCTGGCCTACCCCTGTAGGAAAATGCACCCCACCACATGGAAGAAACATCAAACAATCAGGAACATGTTGAGGAACATGACAATGGCCCAACATGTTGATTTGACCTCCAAACTTCCTACACACCATTGTGATCAAGCATCAACAGGATGCAGTGGAACAAGTCTGATTGACAGAGGCCCCGCTGCACAAGCCAGAGTACCCAAAGGATCCACTGGCAACGTCCTGGTTCCAGACCCCATAGGACACCCTGAGAGGTCCTCTTGTCTATGTCCAAAGGTTCAGAGTGTTTTTGACCACATAAGGGGACCAACACAATATTAGACAAGTGGTCATAATGTTATGCCTGATCGGTGTAGGTATATATGTGTATATATAATAATGTTCGACTCACATCACTTTCATTCTGACCAAACTACTCAATGACCACTTGTGCTTGATGGATGGGAGCACTGTGATCCTAGGAGCGCATGTAGGATTCAGGTTTTTCCTTCAATTTGTCTCTTTTTGCATTTTCCGACACCTAACAGCACTCACACCGTCATGCCGTCATGGTAACATCTGGACATCTGGTTTCTGATTACCACCCGTGCAGTATTGTTAATAAAACAGAGACGATGTGATTAATTAAGTGAATTAATTAGGTGTCACCTAGTGTTGCACAATTACACATCGTCTGTATGCCTTTGTTTAAACAGTGAGGGTGTCATCAGTATAACAGTTGTTTTATGTGTGTGTATGCACTCAGGGTATATGGGTACTGAACCTTGAAGGCACCACATTTTTTGAACAACATTAGGTAAGATACCGCTGAGCTACACACTCAGGTCATTAATCTGCAGCACTGCTCTGATATTTGCAGACTAAAATGATTTTCTTCACCGGCATCAGTTGAGAAATTGTCCCTCCTTTGGCAGACTGCACCTTGGGAAATTAACACAGTAACACTTTTCGGCTGCATTTTTCATCTTTATCAGGCAACCGCAGTTGATCTGGAAGCCGGAGTGTTGGCATTTATCTGAGACTGATTCTACTGGGGGGAAAGTGGGTCTTGACATTAAAGTTAACAGAATCATTACTTTGAGCTGCCATTTGCCTAATGTCTGTCGTGATGGCCCGTTTCCGTTGTACGTGACCACAAAAGTGTTTTATTTAACAGAAGAAGTCCTGAGAAGCAACTGCACCTGAGCTGCCACACATTTAAAAAAAATGAGCTTAAAATAATTCGAGTTTCTTATTTAATGCCGTATTCTACTTCATCTGGTCTGGCTATTCTAACGCAACAAATCAAAGGAAGAAAACGCAAGTGTCACGGCTAGTCAGGGAACCCAGAATGCAAACACCATACACAGACCCCACTTAGACAGTTTATTTACAATTAAACAGACCAGAACATCCCAAGAAACAAAGGTCACCATCTAAGCCAGGGGTCTCAAACTCTGGTCCTCAAGGGCCGCAATCCAGCATGTTTTAGATGTTTCCATCTTCCAGCACACCTGATTCAAATGATCAGGATCGTTATCAGGCTTCTGCAGAGCTTCCGGATGAGCTCATCATTTGAATCTGGTGTGTGGGAAGAGGGAAACATCTAAAACATGCTGGATTGCGGCCCTCGAGGACCGGAGTTTGAGACCCCTGATCTAAGCCAACCATAGGGGTTACCAAAGAAGGAATTCTATAGTTGAGGCTGCCGTTCCCCTGAAACTGAAAAAGCTAAAAGCTCGACAGTAGTTTATGGAAAATAAACAAAAACCAAATCTAAGAATTGTTGGCTGAGTTCAGGCATGGAACAGTTAATAACCGGCAGCTGCCAAAGACACTTAGCTGACAAAGTTCAGGAGCTAGTCTGGACAATCAAAGTCCACAAAGCTTCAGAGGATGGAGGCTGAGATCCTGAGCCAGGACAGGCAGGGCAGAGAACAGCAGACTGTCCGTGGCGGAGCAGGGGTTCTGGCTTTGTAAAGGAGGGTGAGCGTGCTGGGATCTGAGGAGCTGGTGTGGCTGGAGTGAGACTGTGACTCCTCACTGCAGTGGCTGAAGAGGGATGAGACAGGTGGCTGGTACAAGAACTGGAGGCAAACAAACAAGTGTTAGAAAATGTATTTCTTTGAGCTAGCAGCATTCAGGATAAGGCCTGCACAACTCTGGGAGGCTGAGTCTACAATCTGGCGATGAGTGAATGTTTGAAACAGGCTCAAATAGCAGGAAGAAGCTGATTGAACACAGGTGTCTTAACCTCCCATGCAGCTGTCTCCACTCCTGCAATCAGCACTCCCTCAGCCACCACCACACCCAGAGTGAAGGAGGGAGAGAGGCAGAAATGGAGCTGTCCACTAAACAGAGGCAGGGGCCGGAGCAGCGGTCCCTGACAGCAAGTCGCACTTTCCATCAGCACATCAAACACATCATTTAAAGTAAGCTGGTGACCAAAAGTTTCAGCATGCCTGTTGCATTTCTATTATCTAAATGCTGTAAATAACAACTAAAAACCATGAAATTAAAGTATTCTTATCCAAATGAAGTGCAAAAACAGTATAATTACTCAGATTTTCATTAATATTTTACAGAGTAACATCATTTTTGTACATTAGTTTTCCTGAATTATTACAATCCAACTGAGAGACCTAAAATCTCTGCAGGGAGACGGTTTTAGTTTTGCAGATTTGGCCTCAGTTATTACAAACACCTTCAACAAAGTGTGAACACATGCTCAAGATTGCGAAATAACAGTCTTATTTTGGAAGACAAATCAAATACACACCGCCGCTGATTCCAAGACACTTCTAATTTATTCAGATGAAAACGTACAATATCAACCAACTGTTCACAAGTAATTCTGCAAATCCCCTCGGAAGGAGAAGAAAAACTAAAAATGTCTTTTCTCTGTGTTGTGACCAGGCTCTTATGCTGCAGCGTAAAGTGGAGATCGACACCAGAGTTTTATTTCAGTAAATAAATATCTTAAGGTAAATTGCAAAAATACAAACGGCCATGAGAGCTCCAGCAAGTTTACTAAATGAATTTGTATCCAGAATCCAGCATTTGAATGTAGAAGTACATTTAAAACTAAAAAGATTTACCTTAAAATTACAAGGAAAAATGTTAAATTGATAGTTTGGGCATAACTTTTAAATAAAGACCTACATATTAACTCCTGGATAATTAGTGTAATTTCATTTAAATGTATATGTAATTTAAGGAGGCTGAAAAATGCTATATAAATAACATTTTCTGGTAAAAGAAAAACAATTTAGTTTTATCATTAGAATAATACTTAAAATCACTGTTAATTTATTACTTTGCAGATAATGTCTATATTTTTTACAGACTTTTCTATACTATTTTAACTGGAGACAATTTTAGAGTTGTTTTCCATAAAATTAGGATATTTTTACAGTTTGCAGCAACCACATATCCCACTTACAGAACTGTGATGTTCTTGACAGCCTCCACAGGTACATCAGCACAGATGGAGAGATGTGACTGAAAACTGCAGCCTTTAATATCAGGTGATGCTGTTCTGACAGGACGCTGCACCTGCGAAAATAGCACATAACCCCCCATAATTCACAAGTAATCTAATTTTATATACATGTGATACAGATCAAGACAGATGACTGTGAAGAACATTTCAAACCTTAGTGTTTTCCTCCTGAGAGATTCAGTGTATAAAACCCACATTAGTGATGCCTTTTGCAGCTACTGTTTGATTACACTTTCATCACAGTGCACCTTTAAAAGCTTCACATTTTTCCAGGTTAAAAACATCTGCTAATCCCCGGTCACCTTCCCACTGACAGCACCTTCCAACTTCACTTGCTCCAGTTCAAATGCAGCTCTCTGCATGGGTGCAGCGGCACAAACAAGACTCCTGCGTGCAGGAGGAACAAGTATCAGAGGAAATACCCTTTTTGCTCCGAGGTCTTTTTTTCCTCCCTTTGCTGTCTTCTGAGGAAATCTAAAGGAACCTCTGGGAGAACAGGGAGCGTGGGTGAAGGAGTGACTGGTGCAGCGGAGTCTACCAGTGCAGAGGTTGTATGGACCTGAGTTGTAAAGCATGCAGATGAAGCAGCAAATGCCTATCAAATATTCATCAGACCCGGGGAGGCAGTGCAGCTTGTAAAAGAAGATGAAATAAGGGGCAGGAGCAGTCACTTCGTACAGTGTCTCGTCGCTTTCGCTCTGATGCCCTCTCCGCTTGGTACTTTCTCTCTACTAGCTTCACTACACACACACACCTTTCTTTCAACAGGGCCTTGAGGCCGCATATTCATTTGAGCAAACGCACAGAATGGATGAAACTATAGATGTGTGTGATTTACAAGTACTTTCTTGTCAGTGTTCTCTGTTTTGTCGCCAGTTGTTCATCTGCATGTGAATGAATGTCATTTGCATCATTGTGTGTGCAGGCTGATGAGTGTGTGTGAGTGCTGCGCAGTTGTAGATGCTGCAGGACCAGACAGCCTACAGTCCTCATCGCTGGCTGCAGCCGGCAGCATGGGGAGATCTCTGCGTCGTCACCTTCCACTGCCATGGCAACGGCCTGCGAGTCACCCCGGGCGGATTGCACTCTACACCTCCCATTTACAGTCAGTGGCTGACTCCTGATCAGCCCCTGAGAATGTCAGTGCTGAATGAGACGGACACGTGGGCACACAATGAGATGCATTGGACATAAACAGTGCTGTCATTGTTCCTTATGATCAGCAGCATGATGGACTCATGAAGTGTTCAAACACAGAAAGGCTGCACAAAGAGCAACACCCACTCTCTCATTTACTCAAAAGGCTTCACACACAAATGACTGATCTTCTTCCTGACTTCCATTGTTCACATACACCCATAATTATGTCTATGTATATATTACTGTACGCCTGTTCAAATCTGTTTATGTAAGACAGTGCCTAGAAAAAGTACTCACCTCCCTCAGAAGTTTTCCCTTCTTATTGCTTTCAGTATTTAATCATTTCCCCACAATAAATGACCAAAAAGAGTCTTTCATGTCAAAGTGAAAACAGATTATGTCTACAAAATAATGTCAAATATAAAATGTGGAACAAGGGATATGTGGAAATGGATATAATCTGAGTGCAGTGCATGTGTCTCAAGTGATTGTAACATAAAGACACCTGTATCTAGACGGTCCATTCACAAGTGAATCAACACCATGGCGACAAAAGAACAGTCCAAGCAGCTCACTGAAAAGGTCACTGAAAAGCATCAGCCAGAAGATGGATACAAGAAATTTTCCAAGTCACTGAATATCCCTACAGTTAAATTTTACACTGTTGCCCATAAAGTTGGAATAAAATATTTTTTGCTTCTGTGTCCTCTCAAAAACAATGAAGGCAGCTCGCTGGCATTGTCCTATTTCTACGGCACAGATTGAACAGTTACCGATCATCTCATCTGGTAGTTAGTTGTAGTTGTCCTGGGGGTTTTTGTGGCCCCAAATGACTCTCCTCTCGATGATGTTTGAGGATTTTACAGACCGCACTCTGCAATATTCCAAGGAAGTCAGCAATGCTGGCTTGTTTGTGTCCATCCTGTTGGAGTGCAAACACTCTTTGGTGTATTGCCAGTTGTGTTGGACGAAACATATAGCCTAGGGAACTTCTGTGTCAAATTCGTTTGAAAATTATGCAGCCAATTCTGAAAACATGGACTTACTGCATAGAGACTTTAAGCAGGAAAAGGACAACACAGCCATGGACTCTATGTAATCACTGAGCCTGGTCAAAAGTGATTACTGATGTGTATAAATAGGAAAAGGAGAGGAATGTGTCTGAAAACTAAATTACTCCAACTTTATAGGTAACAGTGTATTATTAAGAGATGGAAGTAATGTGACACATGTGTAAATCTCAGAAAACTGAGTGACCATGCAAGAAAGAGATGAGTGAAGAAGGTCACCAACACACCCATGACTCCTCTGAAAAAGTTACAGGTTTCAGCACATGAAATGGAAGAGACTCTCCATACAAAGACTGTTGCCCATTCTACACCAACCAAAGCTTTGTGGGCAGGCGGCAAAGACGAAGCCAGTGCTGAAGAAAGCTCATACTATATCCTGACCAGGGTTTGCCAGAAGGCATGTGAACGCCTCTGGAATCAACAGGAAGAAGCTTCTTTGGCCTGATGAGATCAAAATTCAGCTTTTTGGCCATCAGACTAGACGTTATGTTAGTCGGACATCAAACGCACATCATCACAAACATGCCATCTCCATTTTGAAGCACGGCGGTGGCAGCATCATGATGTGGGGATGCTTCATGGCAGCAGGTTCTAGAAAACTCATAAAGGTAGAGGGTAAAATTTAAAAAAGTGCTAAAATGCCCCCTGTGACTGGTATACTAATATATTAGATTATTATCACTCATACATCATTGTAGTGGATTTTACTGTTATAGTGGCTTGAGTTGGAGCTTATTTTGAATTACTATGTATCATTATTTTCATTATGGATTAATCTGCTCCATAGTTTGTCCATTAACAAATTCCCTGTTTGGATTGTAAAAATTCTGAAAATAGTGAGAAATGCTGAGTGTTTTAAACAATTATGAAAAAAGTTGCCAATTTAATTTTTAATTTAATTTATACATTTAAAAAAATATATTTTATAAGTTTGTCATCTGTTTTGTGTTTAGAAATCCTAATTTGTAAAGTAACTAGCAAGTAAAGCTGTTAAATAAATGAAGAGAAGTAAAGTACAGTATTTCCCTGATGCTGTAAAGTTTACTGTAATGGTTTTTAATCATTTTTTTATTTAACAGATTTTTGCTTTTTTTTTTGTTAAATTACAGATAATATGTAGTAAAAATCACAAAAAGTATTAATTACACGTTAACCCTAAAAAACAGACCAAAACTGTTCATTTTACAGATAATTGCCAGTATTTAAATTTTTTTAAAAAATCATGTATAATAAGGTTTGGAAAAAAAATGCAAAATTTCATAGATTGTTTTTGTTTTGTTAAACTACAGATATAATAATAATGATAATAATAATACTTATATTGCGCTTTTCAAGACACTCAAAGACGCTTGACAAACTAGGTAGAAACACACAAAAAGATAAAAATAAATAGAATGTAGTGGTCTAAAATCTTGCAAAAACAGACAGGGGACTTCAAAATCTAAATCTGAAGTGGAAAAGATCAGTTATTAAGCCAATTTTATTAAATTACCTCTACTTAAATTTAGTTTTAAATCAATGAATGTAGGAATTTTGAGTTTAAATTACTTACAATATTAAGTTGACACAATTATCCATATCATTACGTTAACTAAACTCATGAAAATAATGTTTGCAACTTAAATAGTTTATCTAAATCAGTAAATTTGACTCTTTTTTTTACTTATTACTATCTATATGACTTTTGATAGTGCTGTTGGCCCTTCTCCCACATGTCTATGTAATCTGTTTATTTCAATCTATTTGCAGAATCCAAACCTGCCAGGTTTCTCCTCCGTCTTCATCCCTCTCGGCTCCTCTTCATCACCACCGCCTCCTTTCTTCTTCTTCTCTTCTTCCTCCAGGAGCTACTTTGAGCACCGGGCAGCTCCGGTCGTTCCCACGCTCCGCCCACCTCCGGCAGACAGGCAGTAAGAAACAACCACACACGCCGGTGGGCGACACTTCAGGTGGCCTATTAGGCTTTCATTGGGAGGGACGGAACTTGGAGAACAATTTGCTGCGATCCTCGTCACCCCCTCACATGGATCTCACCGAGCTGGAGTACAAACAGAGCGGCTGGATGGAGGAGAGGAGAGGAGTTGTGCAGGTGTCTGATCATTGAGGAGGCTTTAACGCGCAGCAGAGGAGGAGGAGGAGGAAGAGGAGAAGAAGAAGAAGCGGAAAGTCTGTGTTTCCTCAAGATGCACGGATGAGAAGTGAGGATCCTTTCTCGTTTTTTCAGACAAGATCATGGCTGTGGAATCCAGGACGTTCTCCGGCGGCTGCTTCGTAAAGTGTTCGTGGTGATGCTGTGCCAGGTGCCCGCGGTGTGAAGAGGAACCATGGCTCTCCTCGTCGTCCCGCTGCTCCTGCACACGGGGCTGGTTCTGGGCTCCAACTACGGCTACGTGGAGTGGTCGGACAATGACCGAGACGACAAGAACCCGCCGGTGTTCAGCACCCAGAACATCAACAGGGAGCCGCCCCACCACCACCACCCGACCTACTCCCCGCTTCCCGCCACCGAGCGCGCGGTGGTGGCGCACAAGATCGAGGAGGACCTGCCGAGAGTGGTGACCGCCTTCCTGCACACCGGAGACTCCTCTGCGCTCCGACAGGTCAACTGCTCCCGGAGGTACGAGCTGAGCAGCCTGAGGGGCGGCCTGCACGTCGCCTCTCACTACTCCCTGCACAGCATCCTGGACACCGTAGCGCACGCCACCAACTTCCTGAACATGATCCTGCAAGCCAACAGGTCCCGGGAGCACAGCCTGCGTAAGGACATCCACTGGTACCACGCGCTGGTGCAGAGCATCCTAGAGGGGGACCCCAAAATCCACAGGGCGGTGGTGACCCTGCACACGGACGCACCGACCCCGGGGCCACACGTCTTCCTCCAGGCGACCAGGACCGAGAAGGAGGTGCTGTTGCAGGACTTATCCGGCTCCGCGCACCGACATCTGAGGACCAGAGCTCCGGAGTCCGAGTGGTTCAATGAGTTCCGGGACGGCAGGAGGCCACACGTGCACAGGAGGCTCCCGGAGGCTTCGGGCTTCAAGAGTGGAAGTTACCTGCTGGACAAAAACCAGATCAAGTGGTCTGCACCCTACCTGGAGTGTGAACACGGAGCGTTTGTGCCGTACTGGCTGCTCACCCTGTCTGCTGGCTTCTATGGGCTGAAGAGCAACTCAGCGCCAGAGTTCAGGTGAGAGTGAGAGAGAAAAAACTCTGTTATGTCCTTAAAATACACTTTCCTACTGTTCTGTTTCAAATTAAGGTATTCTAACAAGTTTTCCTGTGAAATTACAGTAAATTACCTGCAGCTGTGGGTGAAATGGTCTATTTAACTGTATTTTTAGTGTTCCAGCTGTCATTTACTTACATAATTAATGACTGATTACAGCAGAATAGAGTTGCCACTGTAATCAGCATTAACTGAACTCACCTGCAAATCACAACATTTTCTTCATTAAAAATGTATGAACCGTGCTGTGAAATGCAGATACACCATGAACACAAGTCACAGAAAACAGGAACCTTCAGGGGACGTTCCCTGTAGGTTACCTGAAGGTTCCTATTTGCTAAGATGTGTTTTTTTATGTTTCTGATTTAGAAAGGAGATCTCCCAACTAAAACACCAAAACAATAAAGGATAAAGTAAATTAAATATTTGTGGATTGGGATCATTTATTTAAAGGCAGCGTTGTAATTAAATTTGTAGCCTAATAAATATGTTCTAAAAAAAATCAAGGTGGAAATAATGAACTTTATGTAAAATAAATAAATAAATAAATAAAAGGAAATTGTATAAATAATTAAAATAAAAGTATAACTTCTAATAATATTTTTTAATATTTTATGTATTTTTAAAATATATTTTATAATGATCAAAAAATGTAAAAATGGTCTGTCTGAGGGTACCAGGGAAATTAAAAAAAAAAGTTTTAAACAATAATATTATAATTTTAAAAAAACAACATTTTACATTTTTGATGTATTTTTTTTCATTTTTTAAAAAGTAATTATCAGTAATATTTTTAGCTGCCCAAATCAAGTTGCTCGTCTTAATGTCCTTCATAAACTGTTGTGTTCAGATGACACTTTCACATCTTACAGCGGCCTGCTGGTCACTGTCATTCTTGTTTTTGACTCCAGAAAAGCCTCACATTTTACCGTTTTTAACCGTGTTTTGATAAATCAGCAGGATACTGTTAGAATTTGACTGTACTTTTACAGTACTTCATTATAATGCATAATTATGGCTACAAATGACACATAATAGATAAAACCTACCAATCAGCTATTAAAATCACTGCCATCAAAAGCATTTAATTGCCGATAATGACACTTAGTGTAAATATGAATCCTCCTGAATGCAGCCCTAAAAGAACCAGATGGTGTTAAAGCATCTTCACAGACACAAGTAGACCTTCCTCATTTAATATGCTCACCTGCCAGAGCACACCTGTGCCTCTCCACCATCTACAGTCTAATGAATCCTGCAGCCTGTGTACTGTGTGTTTGTGAGGGGATCCATACAAGCTGGCATTGTGTGCATTGTGATTGTGTGTGTGTGTGTGTGTGTGTGTGTGTGGGAAGCATTAGGTGGCTTAAAACACACAAGGATCTCATGTTTCAAGGCTCCAGTCCAAGAGTGTCTTGAAAAGATCAATTAAATCATGAATAAACAATGAAATATCAACAGCTGCAACAGAAAACCACAGTGAGTTTCAGGGCACTTAGATCCGTGTAAGCAGCCGTGGATCACACAGGTACGTCAGTGTCAGCGTTCACTGAGGTCTAACAGCTCTCTTAGTAAATATCCAGGAAGAAATGCTTCAAAGAAAGAAAATTTGTCCTTGATGCGGAAGACTGGAGCCAAATTTTCATCTCAAACTCACATGCACTTGTGTTTACGTCACTTCAGAAGACATTACATTGATCATTTCCTGGAGACCCAGGCTGCAACTAGTGATAATGTCCACTGGTGATCAATCTATTGATTATTTTCTTGTTGTTTGGTTTATAAAATGTCAGGAAATGGTGAAAAATGTCGATCAGGGTTTCCCAAAGTCTAAGATGACGTCGTTTGATGTCTTGTTATATCCACAACCCAAAGATGTTCAGTTAACTGTCATTGAGGAGGAAAGAAACCAGAGAATATTCAACTTTAAGAAGCTTGAATCTGAAATTGTTGACATTTTTCCAAACAAATTAAATGATTTTAAAAATAGTTGGCGATGAAATTATAGTTGACAACATTTCAATCGATTCATTGATTGATTGATTAATCGTTGCTACTTTTCTGGAGACTTACCCTACCTTAAGTATAACAAGTAATTGCCTGAACCTAACCCCATCCTTAACTTTAAACTGGGATGTGTCAAAAAATACAGGTATTGATGAGAACCGTGGTAATTTAAAAGTGAAATATTAATATATTATTAATATTAATATTAATAAGTTAATATTACACATGATAATATGTTAAATAGTCCAGCGTCAGTAGCTATCTAATGGAAACTCCAACAGAGAAACGACAAAGTAGTCATGGTTACAGACTCTCCCTTCACCTCTCTCAACTCTTATTTTACGTATGAACTAAATACAGTTGAAGATGAATTTTCTCTGGATCTGGAGCAGCACGTCTCTGATCTGCAGCCGCTAGCCTCACCACCTGCTATCCCCGTCCCCCTCATCCCCATCTGCCTCAACCCCAACCGGTTGAGGCAGATGGCCGCCTTCCCTGAGCCTGGTTCTGTCGGAGGTTTTTTTCCCCTCTCTGTTCTAGGGTTTTTTTGGTTCCTTCCCACCGTCGCTGACTGCTTGCTCACTGGGAATTCAAAGGCAACTTTGGATTGTTGGGTTCTCTGTTCTCTGTTTATAATTTAAAAGGTCCGTACCTTACTGTGCTAAGCGCTGTGAGATGACATATGTTTTCAATTGCGCTATATACAGTCAAGCCCGAAATTATTCATACCCCTGGCAAAATTTGACTTAATGTTACTTTTATTCAACCAGCAAGTTTTTTCCTGATTGGAAATTGCACAGGTGTCTCCCAGAAGATACTAAGATGATGTACAAGAGGCATCATTGTGGAAAAAAATATATCTCAGCTTTTATTTACATTTGAACAAAAAGTGGCATGTCAAAATTTGCCAGGGGTATGAATAATTTCGGGCTTGACTGTAAGTAAAATTGAATTGAATTGAATTTGACTGATAGCATTATAGCTTTTTTTCTAATGTTCTCTACTTACTGCAACAGTCTCACTCTTGTTAATTCTGTTGGCCATCAAATCTGAGACTGTGACAACCCTATCTTAAACAAACTCCTCGTTCAAAAATGTAATGGTTATAGGAACTTGTTTAGGTCTGACTAAGGTCTTTTATTTTGAAATATTACCTTCACAGGGAATGCTTTAAAAGAGAATTAAATTACTTACAGACATTTTTCTAACCTGTAGTTACGTTTTTTTATGTCTTACACCTTATTATTGTTTGGTTGCACACTTTTGGGAGCTCTCCTTGTCTTGTTTGTGTCCTCAAAAGGGAGGCACATTTCTACAATGACAAACGTGACTAATACAAACACACACACAGATCTACTTATACCTTCAGCAACATGTTGACTGAAGCCCGCTTTATCTGAAGCAGCACAATAAACAAGACAAACAGAATCAGGGTCACATTGTGGCTCAAGCGATGCTCGGTGGTTTCAGTGAGTCGTGCTTGTGATTTGGGCCTCGGCTTGGCAAACATCCACCGGTTTGACGTGTGTCTGAGCAAACTGCTGCATCACTACCTGCTCCGGGGACAGTCAGTCTTAGAGCTTCATGACGTGACCAGGCGCTGCTCTGGACTTTATAGGGAGCTGATCCGCAGAGTTATCAGGATCCTGCTCTGAGGAAGACGACCGAATCAGTTCATCATCGTGATCCTCAATCTTAGCTCTCAAATCCCACAGACAGTTACTGCAGCTGCTCAAAAAGTTAAGCGTGTCTCTTATACAGCACAGTTTCCATTTGCTGTAATGACTCAGACAGTCTGTCCGCTTGTTCGTTCCCAAAAAAAGAAAGATTCATCAACTGTCTGGGATGTTGCCCATCTGAAACCGTCAATGTGCCACGATGAGGATGTTTAACTAGTTCAGAGAAACTGACGATCTGCTCGTGTCGTTTGTCCCGAGGCGCGTGGAAATGTTAAGTGTGATTAAATGAATTCAGCGAATGAATTCATAATTAAATCAATCGACTATTCCAGCCTGGCCAGGAGGGTTTCAAGTGAGTTTTAATGATTGTGACATTTTACAAGTGGCTGTGATTTGTGACATTTAGAAGAAGGAAAGTCGAATACTTTCAACTCATGCATTAAATCCCATTTGTGCAAGTTGCATTAGAATATAGAGAGGACAGTGGATTACAGAGACATAATCCCTGCACTGCTTTTGCAGTATGAGGCAATATTTTTAGCAGCTCATCTTTGAAGGTGAAACTGTTGGGTATTGAAATAGCTGTTTTTTTTTCTTTCTTTGATGCCAAAATGTCAAGACATTGAGTCTTTCCAAGAGCTTTTAGTCGTGTCATGTGTTTTTGCTTTGTCTCTGAAGTTTGCTCCCTTTGGGGTCAGCCCTATGTTCCCACGTTCCGTGTTCCCACAACCCTATGTTCCCACATCCCTATGTTGACACAGCCCTATGTTCCCACAACCCTATGTTGACACAGCCCTATGTTGACACAACCCTGTGTTCCCACAACCCTATGTTGACACAGCCCTATGTTGACACAACCCTGTGTTCCCACAACCCTATGTTCCCACATCCCTATGTTGACACAGCCCTATGTTCCCACAACCCTATGTTGACACAGCCCTATGTTGACACAACCCTGTGTTCCCACAACCCTATGTTGCCACGGTCTTGTGTTCCCACAGCCCTATGTTCCCACAACCCTATGTTCCCACAACCTTATGTTGCCACAACCCTATATTCCCACAGCCCTATGTTCCCACAGCCCTATGTTCCCACAACCCTGTGTTCCCCTAACCCTATGTTCCCACAGCCCTATGTTCCCACAGCCCTATGTTCCCACAACCCTGTGTTCCCCTAACCCTATGTTCCCACAGCCCTATGTTCCCACAACCCTATGTTCCCACAGCCCTATGTTCCCACAACCCTGTGTTCCCACAGCCCTATGTTCCCACAACCCTGTGTTCCCACAGCCCTATGTTCCCACAGCCCTATGTTCCCACAACCCTATGTTCCCACAACCCTGTGTTCCCCTAACCCTATGTTCCCACAACCCTATGTTCCCACAACCCTATGTCCCACAACCCTATGTTCCCACAACCCTATGTTCCCACAGCCCTATATTCCCATATGTCTCACATTTCAAAGGCCCTGTTTACATGAAAGGAAAATGCAGATATTTCCACGTGGTTCGTCGCTCCACAGCAACCTCATGTTAGAATAGCGGTGTTGAGCTCGAGAGAGTTTGGAAGCTAGTTCTCTCCTTCAGATCACCAGCCACGGGATTGAGTGGCGAACCCCTAACTGCCAAGGGTAGAAATGTGGGAACTGTGGGAACATAGGGCCAAATTTTGAAAAAAATCTTACAAATGTGGGAACATAGGACTGTGGGAGCATAGGCACGCTCCCCTTCCTTTGACCTGTTGACTTAATGGTAGGCAGGAAATTCATCCGGACCTTCCAAAAAGTTTAAACTTAAATTCCACTCACTAGCTTTCTCTCACAGCTTTTCTTTTAAACCAACATAGTAAAAAATACTCCTGATTAAATCATAACTGCAGCTAAGCCTGCTTGTACTCTGTGTTACAGTTGAAAGATATGTAGAAAATCTGGCAGTTCAACCTGACTTTGGCACTGTTTTGTCAAATTTCCAAGATCGAGAATTAACTCTCACGCTGTCAGTAATGTGGTTTGGCATTTGTTAGAATTGGCCATGAAGTCAGCAGAGGGAGCCAGGGGAGAATTCAAGTAAGGAGGCAACACAATAAAGTGGTTATTCAAGACCCGGGTGTGTGTCTCAGAAAGATGCACTTGAGTGTAAATATTGGCTGCAGCCACGCAACCAGATGCATGCCGCTTTTCCTTCCCCTGCTTTCTCTAAAGGCGAGTTGTGTTGTGCCGCGTCTTCCGCTCGTCTCAGTCCTGTGATGACATTTCTATAAATAGCAGGTTGGTCGGCCCTGGAGAGGAAAGCATAAGCTGGTGGAGATGATGGAGTCAGATCCACCATGTCTCCGACCTTCTGTCTCAAAGCAACCTCTGTCCTCGTCGTCTTTCTCATCTTCTTTTCCTCGCTGTCCTTCCACACCAAAATTCAAAACTCAGTGAGTCCACATTAGGAGAAGACCTTCAGGGTTTGTAAACCTAATAAGAATGTAAGTGATCGCTGCAGATTTGAAGCAGAATTTGGAGGTAATGAGGGACGGAGGGAGGCGGCCCTGAGGCACAGCTGATTAGTTTACATTCAGCGGTGCTGTTAAAGGTGATATGATTATTTCTGGCCGTCTCTCAGGTTGGGTTTGTCGCTGGCTTTAAAAGGTGCAACAAGCAACATTCTTACATCTGTAAATCAGAACCACAATAACGCTGAAACTTCTCAGTAGATACAACAAACAAATCATAGCATCACTCTGGAGAATGCACTCTCATCACCTCAAAACAACTACAAAACAGGATCACACAGAGGTGATGCTGTTTACAGTTTTCAATATTAGAGGGTGCAAAAATTTAACAGCTGATGAGAAATTTTCAATATGTTTATCCTGTTCAGAGGAGCCAAAGAGAGAAAACAAACACACCTACCCACTGAAGGCTATGGAAGACCATTCTTGCCATAAAAAAACACTTTCACTAGTAGTAAGACTGCTGTGTGTTTTATTTTGATTAGTCTCTGGGATGACATTGGCTGTATTTGAAACTGACAACTACTGACCAACGTAGTACGCAGTACGGAACAGTTAAATCATCTTATTTTGCAGTATCCTATGGAAGGCTGGTTTTGAAAGCACAAGTAAACAATAGCATTGCTAATATGTAGCAATCCCATGGGATTTAAAAAACCAAGAGAAGCTTAAAATGTAGATATTAGGATTCTTACAGCATTTTCTGGGGCAATGCCGAACTGATGACTGCATAGAACCAGGTTCACTGGTGTTTTGGTGCATAGCTTTCCTGGAAATGTAGCATGAGTTTAGTTCTCCTGGTATTTCTGTTGTTTTGAAAGCGTAACATTATCCTTGCTTCATACAAACGAGATACCCTTTTCTTCAAACTTACAGACTGACGGTATTTTAATTTTAATTAGGGCTGAAATAAATCCTTGAGCAATTGGAGTAATTTGATTACTGAAATGCTTTGAGGCAAAATTCTCTGCCTTGAGGCTTCGTATATTCCACTATATGCTATACTATATATGCACGCAACTCAAGCCAACCAATAATTCCTTTGTTGGTAAAAGTCTATAGTCAGGAAGTGTAATGTCAACAATGTTCTTATTAAGTTGTTGTGAATGTTCCAGTGTGTTGTATTTTGAGACACACCTGGCGACGTAGGTTGGTCTGATCCCATACTGGAGATTTTCTCTGAATCAGTATGGCATTCGGGTATTTTTGGCATACTGCATACCACAGATACAATTACAAATACTACATTTTGAACACAGCCAGTGTTCCGTAGTGTTAATCATGTTGGTCTACAGAGAAATCTCTCAAGAACCACTGGATTGATTACAAAATCAGATCGTTTGACTTTTACTCTAGCACCACCATGAGGCTGACTTTTGTGGTTCTTGGTAAAGAGTCTCAACAACTACTGGATAGATCCATTGACCTTGGATCCAGCACAATCATCATTAGTAATCAGTAATCATCCCCAGTTAATTTAGATTATAAATAAAATTGTAGGGTCTTAATCTTAATATTTAAAGGTGTTCGGTGAATTTGTAACGTTAATCTTATTTCTCTCTCTGGAAGCCCTTTGGGTTAACATCTCTTGATTTAAATGTGATATATAAATAACTTGACAATTTTAATACCTGCAAGCTTATTGATTTTCTCATCAGCCTCAGCTGTACTTTGAATGTATTGCTAATGTTAGCATGCTAATCCACTCAACTCAGTCATCAGACTGTTAGCATGTCATTCTTAGAGGATTAGCATGCTAACATTAGCATTTAGTCCAACGCACCACTCTCTATACAACCTCTTAGAGCTGCTAGTGTAGCTGAGGATTCTTGGCAGGAATGGGCTTCCATACCCAGAAGGTCATCAGCAAAGATCCACATTGTGTGAGGAAGCAGGAGCGCACCAAATGTGAAGAAAAAAATCTTTGAATCTTGCTGAGGCAGAGGTTTGCATTTCTGTCCACTCTAATTTGTCATTTCTTAGCAGAAATCTTATTGAGGTATTGGCGTTAAATTCACTCTGCAAACGTAAAATTCCATACCAAGCTCATATCTTTGAGTACAGTCCTGTCTGTTCTGGCTGTGTATATTTGCTTCATGATGCTTCAAATTGTGCCTTTTGTTACTTCGCATTTGTACACAAATGATTCTCGGATCCACTATCTGTCCACATCTCTCAGCTATTTTGGCATCGTTTTAGTATCCAGCAAGCCTTGACCTGTAGATGCAGACCAAGGCACAGACACAATAAATGCTTTTCACCACTTGAGGGTATCAACATGTTGCCTCCTTCTCTTTCTGTCTGCTGCTGTGCTCGAGGAGGGGTGGTGGCCAAAGCCTCCTCCATGCTTGTTTGTTCCACTTCCCAGCAGGCAGATGGAGGCAACAGGTGTCAGGCTCTACATAACAACAAAGCAGAGAGGGAATGTATATGAGTGTGCAGCTGGGTTTTTTTTCTGGAGAAATGCACAGGAGAAGGTAATTAAAGAAGAAGAAGAAGAGTCCTTTATATGTGCGTGATGAAGGGGAGAGAGAGTCACAGACAGAGATATGAACTGTGCTTGGATCTGCAAACAGTGGGTTGTATGGCAGCAGCTGAAGTAAACTTAACTCCAACGGTTTAAGTCCCAGGCAGAGTCCCTCCTCTAATGCTGTATTTCAGTCACATCTCTCAGCAGTATTTAACCTCCTTCACTTCACAGTGGGGATCTGTGATGGCTCACTGCCGCCTCAGCCACAACTCTCCATGTATTGAACCTGATGTTTGGGTCTCCAAGCAGCAAGAAAACTAGAATTTTTCACACTTTTAGAAAAAAAACCCTCTGGTGTTTGAAATGATGCAGAGTAGGATGCAGAAAACACTCCACATATGTAAATACTGTCTTTAAAACTTTAAACGGAGGGTTGCAGAACACCGAGAATATGACTAAGAAGAGCCTCCAGAATGAACTAACAAAATCAGTACTTGAAGGAGAAGTCATTTGATTTTCTGTATTTGCTTTGTTGTAAATAAATCCCATACTCTAAATCAGTTTACATTTGCTCAGCTTAGTCACACAAGTTCGTCTGCTGCCTTAAAACCATGAGTTAAATGCTCATATCTTGATTAGTTCGTTCATGTCATTTTATGAGGTTAGAAATGGTCAGATTAACTGATCCCAAAAACACAGGTTCAATAATCTGAAGATACTAAATTGACTCAGCTTTCAAGTCACATCAACGATAGTTAGACTTTCCGTTTTTCAGTTTTTGAGTTTGTTCTTCTATTAACATGAACATTTGATAACTACAGACATTTTAAATCAGAGTCAGAAGTCAACAGAAGGCCACTCCCATTGATTTTCTCAAATTATACACATTTTTCGAGACTGAATTCATGACTAATCTTCACCATGGTTCAATCTGAAATGATGAGAATTAAATTGAACTTCATTATTTCTGGAAGGAAATTACCACAACTTTATTAAACTTGGATCAAAGGCAAACAGAAAGGAACAGTGCATCCTGGGAAGTCTGCTAATGTCCCAGTTTTGTTTCATATAAACTTCATTTATTGAGTCCAGTGAACTCTACGGAGTTCATTCATTCATTTAACTCCTTGTTTCCAGTCCAAAGGGTCAAGTTAAAGGAACCAATGTTTATAAGCTTTTAAATTGTCAGAAAATAAAAACTTGACATTTTAAACTGAATTAACTTGAAATCTGCACAACTTGTATGCTTACATTATTAACTAATGATGAGTTGATTCAACTGAGATCGTGTGTGATGTTTTAAAGTGCACGTGAAGACCAAAAACTAATGTTTATCGCTACTCTTGTCCAAACCACACAAATGAACCATATTGATGCTCTGGCTCACATGTTCTCTCATTATGATGAACATTAGCATCACGGTTTATTTTGGTCCCAAATGTATTATCACGCTGCCTTAAAAAGCTCACCACAGGACAAAACGTGCCAAATCCACGGCTGAAAATACTCCAACAAATGCACTATTTATTTTTATGTGCTAAAAACTGCAGCTGTTTTAAGGAGCAACAGCCTCTGGTGATATTTGATTTTTTATTATCAGGTCATTCAATAGCTACATAAGAAAACCGATGCTATTTTCATCAGCCTCAGCTGTGGCTGCCTGCTCTAGTATGTATTCAGTGCTAATTAGCAAATGTTAGCATGCCAACGTGCTAAACTACATAAACAGTCACCCTGCCAAACATCAGCATGTTAACATTCACTCATTGTCATGTTTGTGACTCAGCTTCAGAGATTTATGTGCTCAGTAGGAACCAGTGAGCTACAAGCCAGCACATTGTTTGTTTTGGTCTTTGTATGGGATTTATTGAGAAGAAAGGAGGCAGACAGGATTGAGTGCAACCAAAGTTGCTTGTTTTTGATACGTCTGAAGCTTAGCAACCAGAAAATGAAACAACACCGCACAGTATATGTAGTGAGCAGAACTGGTGAGGCAAATGATGAGGCCGATCAGTCAAAGCAAAACAGACCTGACAAAAAGATTCCAGCCAAACATCGGCAAACATCCAGAACAGCTTTTAGAGTCAACAGCATCCAAATAATGTACCATAAACTTAGAGTGACTGTTGAACATACAGCATGAATAGAGAAAACACATTTTAAAGAGGATTTAATAGGGATAAAATGTAAAAAAAGTATTCTGTCATGGGAGAACACAAAACGGTACAACGTACATCGACCAGGCGTAACATTATGACCTCCTGCCTAATACTGTGTTGGTCCCTCTTATGTGCTCAAAAATGCTCTGAACCATTGGACATGGACAAGAGGACCTCTCAGGGTGTCCTATGGGGTCTGGAACCAGGACGTTGCCAGTGGATCCTTTGGGTACTCTGGTTTGTGCAGTGGGGCCTCTGTCAATCAAACTTGTTCATCCTGTTGATGTTTGATCACAATGGGCTGTAGGAAGTTTGGAGGTCAAATCAACATATTGGACCATTGTCATGTTCCTCAACATGTTCCTGATTGTTTGATGTTTTTTCCATGTGGTGGGGTGCATTTTCCTGTGGGGGTAGGCCAGTGACATTTGGGATTTCCATTTGCATGAGGAAATGGAAACAACAAATAAACATTGTTGTGGGACAATATTTATTTGGGTGTCTAAATCTCATCAACATGGATGTTAAAATCCAAGGTTTTCCATCAGAACAGCACATAATACCAATATGATCAATGTTATTCACTTCCCCTGTCAGTGGTCATAATGTTGTGGCTGAACGGTGTATATACTGAAAGGAATTTTAGTGATCTCATGTACCTTAAGAATCAGCATAACTAAATAAAATTCCAACCATCCTTCTGTCTCTCTTCACCTTTATCTTCCTCTCTCCATCTTCTTTATTACTCATCCCTCTTAATTTCTTCTCCATTTTCAATCTATTTCATTCATTCCTCTCGATTATCGGCCTCCCTACTCCTGCTTCTTGCACCTTCAACCTCACTTCCCCCGAGCATTTCTCTTCGGCTTTTTAATTTTCCTCTTATTCATTCTGGCCTTCTCTGCCTCTGCACCCTCCTCCAGTTTTGTCACCTCTTCCCCTCTGTTCCCCCTCATCTCACTTCTCCAACGTTCCTCTTCTAATTCCTGCATTTCCTTGACATTAACTTAATTTTTCTCTCCTCTTTCTTCCCCGTCTTCCTCCCTAACAGAGGTGTTGTTCGTGTGGATGTGAACCTGCAGGACGTGGACATTGACCAGTGCTCCAACAGTGGCTGGTTTGCTGGGACTCATCGCTGTAATCTCACCAGTATGGAAGTAAGTCTGCTTCTACGGTGATCACGTCTTCATTACGAGTCCTACACAATCAGCACTAAAAGAAATACCCTCTTTCTCTTTTGCTTATCTGTTTTGTGTAAATCAGTGAATTTCCCTCCTCCATTCAACCATTTCTGCATTCATGCCCAATCTGGTCTATTCACTATGTCCTTAAGGCCCGCTTGAATGCTGCAATCAAGTTAAAAAGGTGCATTTAAAAGACAACATGAGCTTGAAAGAGGATTTTGATTAGAGACTTTCCTGCTGTCATTAGTGTTTCTCACCATCTCCTCTCGTTACCATGTTCCTTATCAGAGTGTCTTTGACCCGTTCATTCGCCTGTTGTAGAGCATCAGCAAAAATTACCGAAAGTGAAGAGTAAAAACATTTAAAAACTGTAAAGGATGGGAGTTTTTGAACTGTTTTAAAGAGTTTACAGTCATACCGGCAGCCTTGTGTGGCAATACTTAGTCTTAGTGGTGCTTTGAGCTAAATGCTAACACGAACGTGGTAACCAAGTGGCAGCTTCTTGGGCATGAAGATTAAACTAGTGCAGAAACTGCACTTCCTCAAATGGCCACTTGAGGATTGATCCAATAGTGTGTCAGAACCCATAGAACCCCATATTAAAAGGCCCAACTTTACAGCAGAAACAAACAGATTTATACCCTGGTACAAAAACCCTTTTGGTCTCTGTAACTAATTTCCATGTTCACGATTACTTATTCACAGTACATTCTCATCTGAATCACCTGTTGAAATTATATTAAGGCTTCAAGTTATATATAATTAAAGGTGTGGCTACTTTAAGGGACAGTGGGTACTGCTCATGCTCCACCTCTTTGCTCATTTTTTGATATATATACAGTTAATGATGGCAACATGCTCACAGTGGCAATGCTAACATGCTCATGTTTAGTCAGTATAACTCTTAGCATAGTTAGCTAACATTAGCTAACAGGAATTCATGGAATTAAGTATGAATAGCATGCCACTTCTTGCACATTTTGCATGTTATGTCTATGCATTTTAAGCTTTCCACAGCACACAAAATGGGTAAGATCAGCATATAGGTCAGGATAAAGGGGGTCTTTTCTCACTAATACATGTGAGGCAATGGCACATCAAAATATGCATCCTAACAGCACATGAAGTGACATGGCGTAGTATTCAGATGCCTTTTCATGATACCATGTTTTCTTAGTATACCGGTATTTGCTTATTAACACCACACAGAAAGTGCAGCTGTGACTGATGGGAATATCATTACTTTTGCAGATATTTGGTCTCACCAAATTTTATGGCAATCCATCCAGCTCTAAGAAAAAAGCAATGTCTGCACACTGCTGTGCTCCCACATTATATTATTGATAACTGCTGTGCAATGTTTCAATCAACAAAGATTTTTCTCTTCAGGTGCAGCAGAAATGTTTTCTTGTCTGTGTGCTCCCTATTTTTCTCCCAGTCCATCCAATAGTTTCACTAAAAAAACAAACAAAAGTGCTGGTGCTCAAAGCAGAATTAAGGGATCAACTGAAATGAGTATGCATGTATGCACCTTGGTGTGAATCCAATATCTGTTGAGATGTCTGTTCAGTCTGCAATCCATAGAGCCACAACACAATTGATGTCTTCACTGGATGGCAAGTAAGAAAAAACAGAACACAAACTACAGCACACAGTAGTCCAGTGTCTGCAGACTCAAGTGTCCTGGTGGGTTTATTGCCTGAGATGTTGAAACTTGTCGATGTCTCATCCACTGCATAATGTTTCTATCTGTGTGGCCGCTGTGATGGAACCGGCAGCAGACATAGATCATGTTTTGTCACTTTCCAGAGTGATGGAAAGACGAGAACACAGAGATATTTCTGTATTTGTGTCTGTTCCAGTGTCTGTTTGCATGCGAGTGGATTCGCCTGTGCGTTCGCCGCCTCGCTCATGTCAGCACCAATGCGTTAGTTTTATGTGATGTTTTGCAGGGGGAGCCTCTCCGACTCCGACAGGGGAGAGAGTGGCTGCTCAGGCGTGCATGGCATGTTGCTGGCCATATGATGTATAATAAATGCAGTGTAATGGATTGCAGCAAGATGAGATGAATAATTGACCATGCTCTTTGTCTGTGCGCCTCCCTCCCCTCGGTCTGTCATGACTACAGAGGAGACGCAGGAGGTCTCTGTGTTCGTCTTGATCTGCCGCGCTGTTTTCTTTGCATTGTTCCATTTTTATGAGCAACTCTCTCATGGTGAAATCTGAGTGATGCTGCTGATAGTGTTGTAGTTCTGTTCAGATCTGTGGCTCTAAGTGCGTTGTGTCTTTCTAATATCATCAAAGTGGTAAGCAGAGAGCAGCCTTTTAGTTACCAAGGCCATATGAGGCTCTCCAAGTCTGACCAATGTCCTCAAAATGCTTATTATTACAGGTATGTGTCCTGTGTGTGTGTATATAAAACTGTTTTTACTTCTTCTCTCTGTGAAAACATTTTCTTTTTAAATACCTTTGATGAACCTGACTTAAATCAGATATGATCATACCAGGCCCTACCACTCATTACTCTTCTCCGCTGATTCATTTCCTTCTCGCACCTTATTTAGCCAAACGGTGGCCTATGATGATTCAGTGCCGCCTTGAATCAGCGGAGTTATTTGTCTCTCGCTGTTTGAAATGTCGGAGCAAAGGGAGTAACAATGAAGACGCTGAAAAACGGCACAGAATTTAAAGAAGTTTACATTCATTACAGTATTGATCATGAAACACCGCAGGATTTGGAACAATGTCATCCGTCTTCTCCTTCGGCACGATCGATAACTGGAATGGACTTTTTTGGCAATATTTATTTAGACATATTGTGGCTGTTCTCTGTGGCTAGATGGTCAGTCTGTCAGGATTTTAAAATAAAGACAGTTTAGCTTCTTTTGTGCAACGCATAGATACCAGAATATATTTTAGACTTTGCATTATAAAGCCACAGCACAATAGACATTCATGCTTGCAGCTGTCTTTGTGGGAAATGGCAGCATTCATATGTTGACATGCTTACTGTGACAATTGCTGCATTGAAAGGAAACTTGTAAGCACAAACATCTACCAACCAATGTTACACTGTAGGTATCAGCTTATATCAGCAATTTTCACTGCAGGAACTTGCAGGCCATTTTAGGGCAACCAACCATTCAGTGTGTTCCAACTGTAAGAATAGCATCTGCAGAACCACTTTCAAAGGCATTTTGGGGCGGGGGATGAAGTATGAGTAGTAGGCCAGGGTAGGTACTTCTTCTCGACGCTTGAAAAAGACAGATACTGACTGGTCAGGCGCCATTTTTCTACCTTTTCATGTCGTTGTTCAGTAGCGCTCTTCTGGTCTCTAACAGTGCCATCTTTAAGGTAATACTTGCTCTAGAGTCTAACATAACAAACATTGTTCTATTTTCTGTGTGTTCATAGAACTGAAGTAACCACTATTTGCTGTTGTTTTGACACTCTGAGTTGCTGTCATGGTCGAAGCTATTGGATCCTGTACTGCAGTGGAAAGAGAAAGTCTGAAGGGGACTATTAGGATAGGAATACTTTTTGTTTTACACACCATAGTGCAGAAAAATGGGGTCATCATATAGTTTATCCAGCAGATAGTGCCCAGTCTCCATTGTTTATAATACTCTCCGCACTGTCTGCAGCACATGTAACAGAGGATAAATCACAGCTGGGCAGATGGTGGTGAGTGAAGTGGTGTCTTCATAGTGAGTTGCTAACTAGTTTGTGAAGTCAATAAACAATGACCCCATGATTTTCCCTTTCCAGTATAACTCTATCATACTATCTGCATATATTTAAAGAATCCAAACAAAATATCGGCCAATATATCGATATTGGAACTTTACTAACACTGTGTTCCAACTTTACTTAATTGACCTAAGATTCTTGATTGATATCTGCCCTAAAAACCCATCTGTCGGCTCTATCAGCCGTACGTTGAGAGAACACCGCTGCTAGGCGATGGTATCATGGATGCTCATGAGTGGAGGTCACAGAGGCTAACCATTTAGCAAGCTAACGAGTGGGTGAAATGTGTAAAGGCAAGGCAAAGGCACAATGAAAAGACACAGCTGTTGGGAATATCGGCATTTTTGGCACACATCAAATTCCAAAGAAAAGCTCTTCACAGCTTTATAGTATATATACTTATCATTCACTGAAAAATCTACTTCCATGACCTTTAACTTTTCTAAAAGTGTCCACAAACTCATTACAACTCATAAATTTTCCGAAAATGTCCACTCAAAAGGCTGTAAGTAGTACAAAAGGGTTGTTTTCATATGGACTTATCTCATGAACATGACAAACACAAACCCCATTTGAAGGCATCTAATTCTAACAAACTCCTGTTGAACCAGTTTAGTATTTAGCTTAGTCACTGTGTTAGCTTAGCATGTTAGCATGCTGCTGTAACATTTGCTACTTTCACTAAATACAATTTACAGATGCTCAGTGCAAAGTTTTGCAGCAGAACGTTATTTAATGGTGTTTTAGCTTCTCTAAAATCTCCAGACTGTCAAATGAAACTGTAACATGAAGAGAGATGAGAGTCATATCACAGTTATGAATGAAAGTGATGCAGCACCGTTATAATCTCAATAAGGGAAGTGAATCTAGAGCAAATGTTTTCCAACAGCAAGCTGTAAGGCACTGGAAGCTACTAAGCAAGTTGAAACAGAAGCCTTTGAGTTAATATTCTGTGAATGAAAGTGAATAGGATTGATAAACAGTGTATTTGTCTCAATCTGTCACAGTGGTTTATGCATGTTTTAGATTGTGAATATGAAATATTCAGTGTATTGTTTCTCTTTTACCCCTGCCATTTGTCATTTTGCGTCAATTTTCTCTAAGTGCTTTACTCTTTTCATTTCTTTCCCTGGCTTGTTCTTGCTTGATGTGATCAATTGCTTATTGCTGCTGTTCAGCCAGCCCATTACCCATAATTTGGTGTAGTTCTTTTGGGACTTTACCTCAATTTTCTCGTTCAAATCAAAGCTTGAAAGCAGAGCTGTGGAAAGCTTCCAGGAAAAATGAATGCTAAAATAGTATCTGAGCACACCGCAGACACAATACAGGCCACGTAAGAAAAATAGTTTCTTTTGTCTCAATGTCCCCATTAAACAACAGTTAATTTCTAAATCTTACTAAATACATTTTTGTGGGGAAATGGCCTGTGGAAAGTCAGCGTGTGGCTCATTGCTTCCCCCATCCAGTACAAACATGCCCCGAGGCTCCGTCTCAGAGAGAAACATAATGATGAGACAGTCTCTAGTAATGTGATGGAGCATCATGTGTTCTCCCGAGTGTGCAGAGACGGTAATACCACAACACTTCCCTTCTCATTGTTACCGTGATGTAATAGTTCAGACAGTTTGTAGCTGAACAACTTTCATGTTAACACTCTGCAGTGTTCCTCCTCTGTTTTTTCCGCATGCTGGAGAAAAGCCTGTTTTCAGTGACATGTCCTCGTTTTGTTAAAAAAAAAAGGCTGTTTAGTGAAACCTGTGGAGGTTTGGAAATGTATCCCAAGGATTTCATCATAATAAAGCATGAATTTTAATGAGAGGTTTTTGGTACAGGAAATACATCCTCCGTTTCAGACTCTCCGATCACAGCAAGCAAATATACCAAACAATAATATTTACCAGTCAGCTTAAAATCGTATGAAATGTCATTTGGCGACCAGAATTTTAAAAAGCCCGCATTACACTCTCTGGGAGCTTGTTTATGCTTTTAGTGTTTTCAGAGAAACTCTTTAATAGAAATAACTTTAAGGAGTCCCATCTTAACTCATACTTATTATTCTACAAGAGGATAACAGGCTCGGGTGTGATATCATGTATTCTGTGAATAAGCTCTAACTTAAAACCTTTTTTTTAACTTAATCAACTTTGATTGCTTTTGAATCACCTATATCCATATGTTGCTTATGAGATGCTGCTTTTGGCACTAACACCTGCAAAAATAGATTTTTTTTTCTGGCCACTTCTTTTTCTTCTGGCTGTGAACACAAATTTGCATAGCAATTGCAACAGCAAACAATTACATATTTACACATCCAGCAGACACGTAGTAACATTAGGATTGATAATTTAAACAATTAAAAATATATAGTATTAACAGATAAGACAGAAGATGTGGGTTATGCAGTTCAGCTGTCAGAAAATGTGTTTACATTTGCTTGTTGTACCTGGTTGAACCACCAGGAGGAGCCTTTTGCTGTTCAATGAGATGGAGTTACAGGTGTGTTTGCTGACCACCTGTGAGGGTCCATAAAACAAGGGTATCTCCCTGCTGTCTAACTGCTAACTGAGATGTCTGAGTTAGCTAGCTAACTATGGATCATGCTAATGCTAAACCAGGATTTTAGCTCATTTTCTCAGTTTAATAACTTTTTTGAGTAGCAGTTTTTATTTATCTTCCAATTTTTTTTCATAATTGCAGTAACCTGGTGTTTATTCTATCTGTTATTTACATCCCTAATGTTAAAAAAACTATTTTACAGCAACCATTATAAATTTTGTTTATCAGCATATGGAAAAACGTCCACTGTATTTCATTCATTTTAATGATGAACAAATTATTGATTACTAGCATGGCTAACTACTTATTAAGGAGATTGTTTAAAGTGAGCAGTCCTAATTTAGATTGGTGTTTTTGACTACATTGCAAATGTAGCATTAGCTCTCTTTTTAGCTGATTAAAAACTCTACTACGCTCACCAGCTATCATCAGTTGCTAACTTTGACTGACTGTCTTTTGGTACTGGGCAGGTTGTCTACAGTTGTCGGTTCGAGCTTTATTTCTGCGTCTGAAAACTGGACTGAGGAGGGATGGGAAAAACTGCTCAAGTAGTTGTAATTTAGTGTTGCTGTTGTTGCTTGGATCTTTGACAGTTATGATATCCCCCAGTTGATTAAAACAATTACAAACAACCATCACTGGTAGTTACATCTTAGTAAAAGTCAATTACTTCGACTAACACCACCAATACAGATAAGTTAAAAGAAACTTTACGTCCTTTGCATCTGTTCTGCCCATTCTTGGATAAATTACAATAATTCTCCATGAGCTTGTCCCCACATTGGATCCATTGAGATCTTACGATGACTTAAAAAGATGTTTCTGCATTACAACAAAGTCGGTTTTAAGAAGAATGCTAACAAACCCCAGTCAAACCTTAAACTGTTAGTTGGGGTTGAAAATCTTCTGTTTGGTTGAGCTTGGCTCTTCTTCTCCATCTTCTTGGTCGATTTCCAGCTCTGCCCAGATACAGCGAGGCTGTGGAGGAAGGTAGGATGTGTCACCATGAACCAAATACAAGACTTCATGCATTATGGATAGTCAGTCGTAGGGGAAGCATCTTACATAAGGAGCCACTGCTTATATAATTAGATGAAGATTTGAGGATGATTAGTGTGGGTGATTTGTGACTGGATGTGTCTAAGTAGGTTTGTGTGTTTTGGTTTTTTGTTTGTGTGTGATTTTTGCGTGTGTGTGTGAGTGTCTGTGTGCGTGTGTGCGTGTGTGTGTGTGTGTGTGCGCACAATGTTTGCATATCGGCCTGTGTGTGTTTTCTCTGCCTGTCCTGTGAAACGTGCTGCTGGAGATAAAGGGCTTCAAAGGCAGAGCTCTGCTAATGAGTGTAAACTGCTGTGACAGCCAAAGAGGGTTACCCCCTCTGTCTCTCCCCCGGCTTCCCCTTCTCAATCAGATACCCTTCCTCTTCTACTTTCTCTTTTTCCACAGCTCCTCAGATTTCTCTCTATCTCAGTCCATCTCCCTCATCCTCATCTCTCTCTTGTACTCTCTTGTTTCCCATTTTGCCTTTCCTAACCTCCTTATCCATGTCTCCATTTTCTTGAAGCCAATCAGCTCCTCTGTGAAGGGCAGGAAAACAGGCCTGAAATTATCCCTCCATCTGTCAACACGTCATCCTCTTTGCTTTTAGGCGGTCTAACACATGAAATAATCGTATGAACTGGATGAGCTGTAATGGAGAAATCCTCTTTCTCTACTGCTTTAGCCACTGTGGCATTATCCTCCTTGGAACAAATCGAGGTGAGGTTGAAGCTTCTGCCGGTGTAAAAACTCCCTTATTTGTAGGTTTTTCATTATTAAGTAATGGGAAGCCCAAATCTGAGCAACACTGCTGAAAAAGGCAGCACCATTATTTCTGGCTGCAGCTCAGCCACCGTTTAAAGTGATGCATGCGCCCGTTTATTCTGAAAAATTAATTACCTGGACACATGCGGGGCCTCCTCTGCCCTGCTGCAGCAAAAATCAAACGGTAAAGGGGTGAAAACAGGGACACGGATAAATATTTGTTTCTGCCTCGCTGTGTGTATTTCGGTATCGTTATCGTTTCTGGCACATTGCGGAGAAGGAAGAGGATTGAAGCTTCACGAGTCTTAAAGTCGGTATAAATACTATATGTGGGGAAAGGGATACCCAGCTGAATGAGAAACTGCAACAGCCTGTTAGCAGAGAGGGATGTTTAGGTATAGACTATGCAGGATTTTTTGGGTTCTTCTAAGGTTTGTCATACTGTATTTGTCAGGGAAGCAGACACTTACAAGTCTGTTTTTCCTGCCTTATCGTTATAAAAAAACGGGTGACTTGAGGAGCAGAGGAGACAACAAATAACCTGTTCTGTTCCGTCTTTTCCTGTTTCACTCTCCTTTTTCTGTTTTGTTCTGCCAGAGGCTCTCCACCTCTCCTCAGGGGAATGTGAAGCTCTGCAGCTAAAGCTAGGCTGAAATGTTTAAAGACTTCTGTACGCCAATGCGTTTGTGTGTTTAGGTTCTGTTTTTTTCATCATCAAACAGTACATTAGTATTTATATTCAACGCTGCATGGAAAAAGCTCAACCTAAGGTAAATAATCCCTCAGTTTAATGAAGGGAGCTTTACAGCGGGGCGAAGCTACATTAAGCTCTATGTACAAGAATGCTTTCTGTGCAGGAGGCTGCAGGGAACGTACACAACAAAGCATGAATCCTGCCCATCTCACACCAAAATGTGTAACAGCTCTACTGGTCCATGGTGCAAAGCTTGTTATTTTCACAGAAAACGATGTAAAGTTGTGAGATATGCTGTTTTTTTTAGGGGCGACTCTTGTGGTGGAACTCGTCACCCAGCATGCTTTGTGTTAAGTGTATGTTTTGAGCCAAACTATGAACTTTTCCTTAACATAACCCAGTAGTTTTGGTGCATAAATCAAAAGAAAGAGCAACAGAAAACACAACAAGGTATAAAGATGTTGTGGAAAAAAGAATGGTTCCACATAGGAGCTGTAGTGTCTTAGTTTTTTAGTGTTCACCAGTCCCATGCTGTAGATGCAGGGAAAAAAAAGTTTAAAAAAAACAACTAGAAAAGCACTCAGAGAGCGCAGACCTCCGCCAAGCAGCTCATTTCACTCCGTATTGGGATTTACACCCAGAAATAATCGTCCCAGGATTGTTTTATCCACACTTTTAGATTCCTTGACCAAGAAAACATAGCCTTAGCATTTGGATTCACATTGATATCATTATTAGTTCAATAGTTATTCCCCAAAACCACTTTTTTGGTAATGGAGGTTTCTCCTGGATCCAGCTCCATAGCTGTTGATTCTACAACAGATCTGTTGGCATCCTCCTGATTCAGCAGAGTCTCAGCTACATGTTGGTGTTGGCTGCATGTCTGTATCTTCATTTGTTACCTTACCGTGATGACCATTCCACAGGCCCTCTAGTTTTTCCTGTTCTGGATTTTAGTATCTGGAATTTTACCCAGATCTGGATCAAATTTTGACATGTTGTGGATATTACCGGGAATTTTTCCTGAATTTTTTTGCCAAGCAGCCTGGACATTTTTAGTGGCACATATGCATGCACTTGGCCCTATCTCCTAATGCTAAAGAATCCTGCAAAAAAATTCCTGGATCCAGACGGTGACCCGGATCACCACCAAAATCTAATCATCTGTTCCTTGTCCCGTTATCCACCTTTCCTGAAAATGTAATCAAAATCCGTTCATAACTTTTCATTATGCTGATGATAACAGACAGACAAACGGCGAGAAAAACAAAAGTCAGCATTTTATGAATTTACAGCCTTTATTGTGAAACTAATGCACCCATCTGTACAGACTGGCATTCATATAGCATTGTGTAATTTGTATGTGTGTATGTATGTATGTATTTATACATGTCTGTGTGCATGTATATTTGTGTGTATGTATGGATGTACGTGTGCATATATGTGTATCTTATATTTTATATATACATCATACCTTAATTGCATTTTCTATGAATGATGTCATTTACTTCTTTGTTGTCTTATATTGCATGATATTGTACTCTAAAGCGCTTTGTAACTCTAGTTTAGAAAAGCGCTATAGAAATAAAGTTTATTATTATTACCACAATTATCATTATTTTTACACTGCAGACCAACAGAACTGTTGCACATTTTATAATTTGAGTGTGTTACATGTATGTATATTATCATATCAGTGATCTTCTCCATCATTGCGCCACAATGTGTGTTTCTGTAAATATAATTTTAAGTATTGTGTAATTTTCCCAGTTTCACGTAAACATATTCGCACTCAACTGAGGCAGTTTTTGACATTTTTGAAAAAGAGTTAATGCGCTTAATGGAAGATGAAAACACCTTGTCTGAATAAGTTCTGATGTAGTGAGCATTTAACTCTGATCAGCTGTTCGTACTTCTTTTGTTGTTCTCGCCTCCAGACAGCTTGAAACGTGACCAATACAAGCTGACAGTACAAAATAATTACAGTTTGCCAGATTGAAAACAACTCCTGAAGACTTCTCTCCGTTATTTTTCATAGATGGCCCAAGTTTTTCTGTTTCTTCAAGGTTTTTTTTGGGTGGTTGTGTGGTTTAGTTTCCAGCTTGCTCTACTCTGTTTATTACAGGCCTGAATAATGTTGCCTATAGCGCCACCTTCTGACAAAACTATGCAGCAATTAATGGAAACGTACTTATTTTACATATTTAGTTTATTTGTTTTATGTAAACGCAGCTACTTTTGGGCTTCTGTATAACACATATACCACACTTCAAATTGTTTGGTATGAAAGCATCCAAGCTCTGTGTTATATTCTGTCCATGTCTGTGTAGAGACTTTTACACACAAAGTCCAGATTATCAAATTCATGATTAAAAAGAAAACTGAGCGGGACACACACACGCTGGATACGGTTCTGATGAAATACGATCTGTAGCTTTGATGTCATTATTCACTGCTGCTGAACCACAGTTACAGTAATATGAAAATCCTATCAACAATAGACACAGTTGCAGGCTCAGACTTTGCTGTTAAATACAGACTTTATATTAAAAAGGAGCACATCTTTAAATTCTTGAATAAAACAGTCGGGGGCTTTCTGAGTCCCACTACTTACCATCTTAATCCTTTAACATTCACCTCCTTTGATAAAGAAAGAATGAAAGCTCATGCAGCACGTACTAATTCAGTAAGTATCTTAGATGTAAAAAAGAAATGCTGTGTACTCTTTGTACGAATTAAAAAAACATTTTTAAATGGTTTACACTGTGAATCGTGAGGCTTGATTCAGAACGTGTCGATGCCATTTAACATACAGTCGCAGAGTTTTCAGTTTGACCATAATGCTAATCTTTTTCAGTTATTGTGTTTTTAAAATCACTATACTGTGTTTATTAATGATAGTCTCTACGTAAGAAACCAACATGTTACTTATAAGAATGCATGAATAACCATCATCTTTCTTGCTCGAAAACCAACTCGTTGTGCAGAAGTTTGAGAAGGTTTGGGGTTTTTTTGTAATACAAACGGCTGAAAAAGAACAGGAAAAGGATGAAGGTGAGATAGCACACAACAAAGAGCACAGGGTGGAACTGAACCATGCAGCTATTGTAAGGCCTTGCAGACGTGCATACAGACGAGTAGTTGTTCTTTACATGCTACTTTCTAATCCACTCAGAGGACTTTATTTCACATAGGAGGAGTGTATTGATGATTATGTTCTGCTTGCTGAACATGTGCACTACTGCCTTTGTCAAGTACTTTTGGACTGGACAAATCTTGGTCTGCACATCTGCAGAGGGGTCCACTTTTGCACTTTTGCAAGCTTAGGCAGATGATGAAATTTGCATCACAGGGACTGTGGTGAACTCTTGGAAAGTACGGGCAAGTATAACACTGGTGTGAATCAAACCTGTTCCAATGCATCCTGTTGATGCTTGATCAGAATGGGGTGTAGGAAGTTTGGAGGTCAAATCAACATGTTGGGTCATTGTCATGTTCCTCAGCATGTTCCTGATTGTTTGATGTTTTTTCCATGTGGTGGGGTGCATTTTCCTGTGGGGGTAGTCCAGTGACATTTGGGATTTCCATTTGCATGAGGGAGTGTGTTTGTTGTGGGACAATGTTTATTTGGGTGTCTAAGTCTCATCAACACGGATGTTAAAATCCAAGGATTTCCATCAGAACACCACATAGTACCAATATGATCAATGTTATTCACTTCACCTGTCAGTGGTCATGATGTTGTGGCTGATCTATTTGTTCATTTGGAGTTTGTGCATTTTTTGTTGTTAGAATAACTGTTTCATGTTAGTGGAGTGACTTCCAACTAGTGTTTGTGAAGGCTGCATAAAGGGTCAGAAGATGTGAAGTTTACATCCCCCGAAGACATTTTGCCTGGAAGGTTGGAGTCAGCACTTTGTGTAAGGTTCAGAAAACAGATCACAGAGTTACATTTACTGTCCATTGAAAAGGACTTGACTGGGTTGTTTGCTATAAACGCTGCTATATGTGGCTTCTCCTTTGAGAATCTGGATGAACTCTGTCAGTGTCCATATATCATGCAATATTGTGTCCGCCATGACCCAGAAAAGTGTTTTCTGCTTGGTAAATTCAACAATTCTGGCAATTTTCTGCAACAACAGCTCAAAGACTCAACCTGAGCACATGTCGCTGTCCAGGTGATCTACCACAGTTCCTTAGATGGCCTCATTTTGACATTCAAATTAAGAAAGAAAAGGAGAATCCCACTAACTGGTTATCATGGCTGATATTTTTCTGATTATCTGTATTTTTATTGGCTTATTATTCATAAATTAAATGTGCTATTTCAGGTCTGATGCAGCCTCCTCTCTCTCTCTGTCGTCACTCTGTGGTCTCAGAGATGTCTCAAAAGCAGAGACTGCAAAAACACAAGCTGCTGGCACAAACCAGGAAATCAGCTCCTCTCACAGCAGCTAAGGCTATGCTAGCGGCTAGCAGCTAGGTTAGAAGGCAGCCACAGATTAACCAGAAACAGAGTCTGGAAAACAATAATTAATAACACAGCCCTGGACTGTAGTGGGAAATAAATGTGATAAAACAGTGAAAGATTAAGAAAATGGAGAAGAACTGCAGGAGACAAACTGATCAATCTCAGTTAATCCCACACAAACGGAACAAATCTAATCACTCCTATCTCTATTTGACATATTCAGTTATAGTCACCCTTGTTAATGAAGAAGTCTAGTTATAAATTACACAATCTCTGCTATCACATGCTGTTAAAACATTACATTTAATGTATACTGGCACCAAACCCTTTCTTGATTACCAATAATCAATATCGGCCCTAAAAATCAGTCGATTGATAATGAACAGTCTGATGATTGTCAGGATTATCTCCACTAAGACTTCAAAGTCGGGTTTGCAGATTGAAGTATACAAGAGAGGGCAGTGAATTTCCACTGGAGGTGTGTCTTATGAGAAAAGTAGGATCCAGTGTTTTCAGCCTTCTTTACTCAATCCTCTTTGTCCCTGGTGGGAGCCACAATGAGCCGCCTCCCCTGTTTCCTACATCCTTGGCAGCAAGAATTGCTGCTTCCCCCGGAGTCAGGTTCATCTTGGCTGGGTCATCCGTCACTGTTGTGTGCCAGGTCATTTTTGGCTTTCCGAGTTTTTATTCGCATATTTTTTTGTTGTTGCCTGAAACCCATCTCAGTGGGCTGCGATCCGTCTCAATCCACGACTTGGTCTACAGCCATCACAGCCAGCTTCCTCCTGAGAAGATGGTCGAGTCTTTGTTTTCCTCCGTCTGATTCATTGGTGGGGATCTTGTTAGGCTGGAAAAGCCCCACAGCCTTTGAAGGCATCTATAACACAATGTGTCAGTCTTTTTCTTATCACCTGTGGTGGACTTGATGCTGCTGTTGAAACAAACACACACCCACACTAAAACAAATGTTCCTGTAACATTACAGTAAAATACCTGCAGCTCCAGTGTTTATCTGTATTTTCACAGTTTTACAATAGTATTTATTTAAACAGTTAGTTACTGTATAATTGATTCCAGCATTACAGGAGAAAACAAGGTTTACTGTTTAATACTGTAGCTACTCTCATATTTGCAGTTTTTGTCTCATTGTGTGTTGTTTTGATTCTCCTTTTGTGCTGTTTTGTACGTTGTCTTTGCAGGGTGGTGTCTCCTATTTGTTGTTTTGTGTCATTTTGTGTTTCATTTCTGTTGTTGTATGATGTTTTGTTTCTTGTTAGTGTCATTTTGTGTCTTGTTTGTGTCACTTACAATCTTGTTTTTTCTCATTTTGTCCTCTTTGTGTCATTTTGTGCCTTGTATTGGTTATTTTGTGTGATTTTGTGTCTTATTTTTATTGTTGTGTGTCTCCTTTTGTGTTGTTTTGTGTCTTGGTTTTGTAGTTTTGTGTCTCATTTTTGCTATTTTGTTTCATTTTGTGTTCGATTTGTTTTGTTGCATGTTGTTTTGTGTCTCGTATTGGTTGTTTTATGTAATTTTGTGTCTTGTTTGTGTTGTTTTGTGTCTTGTTTTTGTAGTTTTGTGTCTTTTTGTGTTTCATTTGTGTTGCTGCATGTTGTTTTGTGTCTTGTTAGTGTCATTTACAGTCTTGTTTTTGTCATTTTGTGTCTGGTATTGGTTGTTTTGTGAAAATGTATTATCATTATTTTTAGAAAACAGTCCACCACTGCTAGAATTGGGGTGTATATTTACAGTGCAATCTTACCTCTATGTCCTTCTTCATCCTGCTGTTTTGCTGATAAGGCTGCAGAGAAAGACTCACAAACTCCACTGGCATGTGGAGTTGGTATGAATGTGCAAACCTTAAGTTGTGGAGTGTTGTGGAACTTTAATGCCTTCTTTTTCTAACCATATTACCAAATCATCTTAAATTTTTTAATAAGGCATTAAGGTCGCCCATGCAGTATGTTCCGGCAAGTTTCTTTGATCTTTAATTAAGGTAATTATGCATCGCTTGAAGTGGGAAAGGATAGCGGAAGGACGAGGATGCATATGGAGAGGAGGATGAGGCTGGGAGGGTAAGGGGAGGGATGAGGAGTGACAGCAGAGAGGGACATTCGTCGGGGAGGATTCATCCTCCACAGAGAAAACACCACTCACTCTCTAATCTGCAGCCTGCAGCTCGGCGGCTGCCACGGCAAAACGCAAGAGCCTGTCAAGTTCGGCGGCAGCAGTTGGATCTTAATTGAGCGAGGCTTCCCCAGTCGGGTCCAGGCGGGGAGCTGGGGACCACCCACCCAGATGTCTGTGCAAGGAAGCCGAGGGTTCATCTCATAAGTCTTAAAATGCCAAGAGAGGCTCGCATTTCACTCCTGACACATTTCCTCGGGCTGCACAGTCAATCGGTGGTAACGTATTTTTTGAACATTTCGCTCCCCGTAACTAAACTGAGTATAAATCACAGCCCTGAATTTATCATTTCTGCTCCCTGGGCTAATGTCCTTTAAGGAGAAAAGCAGCTCTGAACCCAGGCCTCCTGGTGACTTTATCCCCAGTCACAGCGCTGTAACCGCGACAAGCCACCAATCAATAACTGGCTGTATACCCCAGTTTTTTGGCCTCTTAAATTGATGGAGAAATCCCAGACAGGCTTAAGTCCAAGGTCTCCTCTCCTCAGACATCCAGCGTTTCAGTGGTTGGTAGTCTTGTGAAACAACAGCAGGCAGCTTCCCTACCCAGGGGACAGAGTGATTGTAATGCTTTTAGGGTTTAATGCTTTCAGTGTATTTATAGATCTCTGAGGGACACTGAGTGCTCTCCCTCTCGCTGCCTCCTTTTCTCTCTTGCCAACTCCCATCTTGGTGTCGTGTTCGCGGCTTTTTATCAAATTGCACGGTGAGAGAACCGAAACAGGTAGCACCGCGGGCCGCAGTCCAAACACAAGGGCCCTTGATGTGACAGTTACGGATAATTTATTTTCAGATTTCAGGCCTCTACAGCGAGGGGGAATTGTATTCACTTGCATGCAAAGTATGTTTTACACTTGGTATCGAGTCTATCAAGTGATATGTAGTGTTTCTCTCAGGGCTGTGCGACAATTTGTGGTTTTGTTTGTTGGGTGGATTAGTGGGCGCCAACAGGGTTATACAAGTTCTGTTGATTTTCTGTTTGCCATTTTCATATTACAGTATTTGCACAGTAAACAGACATTTCCCAAAGTTCTCTAAGGCAAAACACACCCTAAAATATCAGGGTCTAACATACAATGAAGTTTAAATATACAGAGTTTTTTTCAGGCTTTATTTACTTCCTTGGAATCAGATCAGATTCTCGGTCTGGTTGACTGGCTTGCTGTTATCGACTGAAAGAACCTTCTAAGGGCCCTATTTTCGTTCTGATGCAAAGCCAGCATTATGCAGATGTAGGTGCAATTCAATCCTCACAGAGCTTTTTTTCTTAACCTTTAAATCACCTCCTGCATTGCTGATTTGTGCAGTGATTCTAGCAGATTTGTTGTGTTGTGGTCACTGAAGTTCTGCATTTGGAGAAGTCAACCAAGACTCAGCAGATAATTATGTCGCTACCTGGTGTTATTTGCTTCAAATGGACAAAGTTCACTGCTGATCTGAACACAGGAGAACTGAAGAAAAGTCTGGATCAACCAAAAATCAGATCCCCATTATCCTTTAATGATTATACACTGATCAAGCATGACATATATGACCACCTGTCTAATATTGTGTTGGTCCCTTTATGTGCTCAAAAATGCTCTGAACCATTGGGCATGGACAAGAGGACCTCTCAGGGTGTCCTATGGGGTCTGGAACCAGGATGTTGGCACTGGATCCTTTGGGTACTCTGGCTTGTGCAGTGGGGCCTCTGTCAATCAAACTTGTTCCACTGCATCCTGTTGATGCTTGATCAGAATGAGGTGTAGGAAGTTTGGAGGTCAAATCAACATGTTGGGCCATTGTCATGTTCCTCAAGATGTTCCTGATTGTTTGATGTTTTTTCCATGTGGTGGGGTGCATTTTCCTGTGGGGGTAGGCCAGTGACATTTGGGATTTCCATTTGCATGAGGGAGTGTGCTTGTTGTGGGACAATGTTTATTTGTGTGTCTAAGTCTCATCAACAGGGATGTTAAAATCCAAGGTTTTCCATCAGAACACCACATAGTACCAATACGATCAATGTTATTCACTTCACCTGTCAGTGGTCAGAATGTTGTGGCTGATCAGTGTATAATACATCTTGGTTTCGGAATCTGCAGTGTTGAAGCAGTAATTCACAGAAGCACACATATATTAGAAAAGTTGACTACAAGCTTATTAGATCTGCACAATATATTGTTTAAGCATTGAAACTGTGATGTACGCATGCACAATCATCATAGGAAGAGCAATGTGGAATAAGGCAAATAACATCACACACAATCACACTACGACTTTTTTAACTGCTTGATACAAAGAGAAAACTCACACGGTTCTCAGTTTCCATGATTAATCCACAAGAGAAGTCTGTCTGATAGAACATAATTTACTCTGATTTAATGCTTCTTATTTTGCATTATTTAAAAAGACACAGAGTAGTTGAGGCTTCCCATGTGCACAGCAAAAAGAGCAAGGAACACTGAAAAAGAAGGTTTTGTTGCAAGAGGAAATGTAACATCAGTTGTATGGAAATATTTTGGCTGCAGAAAGCTCGACGTTGACCAAAAACAGGTTCTCTGTCGACTGCGGCTACAAGAGGCACCAAAACTAATTAGTTGATCATTTAAATCAGCACGACAAAGCCGTGTATGACGAGTGCAAAGCCAAGTCTGAATGTCATCCAAAGCAGAAAAACAACTATTTCAGATGCCTTTGCCAGTGTTACACCATGAGAGAGAGCTTCCAAACGGTTTGCGCTCAAAAGTCAAGTCATTTTTCATTTTCTATACAGACACAGTCCCCTAAAAATCAAAGCTATCACCCCAGAATGAGTAATTCTTTCCGAATAGAGTAAAATGGTTAAAACTTCTGCATTTTAAAAATGTATTCAGCATCAGTGTTTTCCAGTATCGTTCAGCCCTACAGCTAGTAGTAGTAGGACTAGGAGTGGTAGGAGTGGTAGGAGTAATAGTACTAGTAAAACTAGTAGGAGTAGGAGTGGGAGTAGGAGTAGTAGGAGTGGTGGTAGGAGTGGTGGTAGGAGCAGGTGTAGGAGAAGTAGTAGTAGTAGGAGCAGGAGAGGTAATAGAAATAGTAGTAGGAGTAGTAATGCTAGTAGTGCTAGTAGAAGCAATAGAAGTATTAGAAGGAGCAGTAGGTGTAATAGTAAGAGTAGAAGTAGTAGGAGTGGTAGTACTAATAGTAGTAGTAGGAGTAGGAGTAGAAACAGGAGTAGTAGTAGAGGTTGTAGGAGTAATAGTACTAGTAAAACTCGTAGGAGTAGGAGTGGTAGTAGTTGGAGTAGGAGTAGTAGGAGTAGTAGTGGTGGTGGTAGGAGCAGGTGTGGTAGTAGTAGTAGTAGTAGGAGCAGGAGAAGTAATAGGAGTATTAGAAGGAGCAGTAGGTGTAGTAGTAAGAGTAGAAGTTGTAGGAGTGGTAGTACTAGTAGTAGTAGTAGTAGGAGTAGTAGTTGTTATAGCAGCAGTAGTAGTAGGAGTAGAAAGAGTTGGAGTAGTAGAACTAGTAGTAGTAGGAATAGTAATAGTAGTAACAGTAGTGGCAATAGTAGTAGTAGTAGTAGAAGTAGTAGTGGTGGTGGTGATGGTGGTAGTAGTAGTAGTAGTAGTAGTAGTAGTAGTAGTAGTAGTAGTGGTGGTGGTGGAGGTGGTGGTAGTAGTGGTGGTGGTGGTAGTAGTAGTAGTAGTAGAAGTAGTGGTGGTGATGGTGGTAGTAGTAGTAGTAGTGGTAGTGGTAGTAGTAGTAGTGGTGGTGGTGGTAGTAGTAGTAGTAGTAGTAGAAGTAGTGGTGGTGATGGTGGTAGTAGTAGTAGTAGTAGTAGTGGTGGTGGTGGTGGTAGTAGTAGTGGTAGTGGTAGTGGTAGTAGTAGTAGTAGTAGTAGTAGTGGTGGTGGTGGTAGTAGTAGTAGTAGTAGTAGTAGTAGTGGTGGTGGTGGTAGTAGTAGTAGTAGTAGTAGTAGTAGTAGTAGTGGTGGTAGTAGTAGTAGTAGTGGTGGTGGTAGTAGTAGTAGTAGTAGTAGTAGTAGTAGTAGTAGTAGTGGTGGTGATGGTGGTGGTAGTAGTAGTAGTAGTAGTAGTAGTAGTAGTGGTGGTAGTAGTGGTGGTGATGGTGGTAGTAGTAGTAGTAGTAGTAGTAGTAGTAGTAGTAGTAGTAGTAGTGGTGGTGGTAGCAGCAGCATCTCTCTTGATTCATTGTGTCCAGTTGAGCTGAAGTCTATAGAGTTCATCCAATGTGAGTCCAGTTTGTGCCATTTAGCCACTTACACCTATGCATGATGACTCGCATCAGGTGGAGACAGAGGACATCTTATTTAATGACAGACAGCTAGTTATCCAGTTTAATCCACCAAAAACAATCCCAAACATGGATGAGACTGACGTTATTGCATAGGCAGGTTCTTTTGACTGAGAGAAAAAACATTAGCTGATCATAGCAGATGCTGCCACACTGTCACATGGTGGCCATTAGTTAAACAAAGCAAAACGAGTATGTTTAAGTGTCTCTTTTCTTCAGGCTGTATTTAAATGATCAAACGTAACTTTTACCATTTACAGGAGAGAATCCAGAGTCCAGGTCTTTTGTAAGGTGAGGCTCCTTTCATAGCAAATAAGGCTTTTTCCATGATGACAGCACAACCTTGAACTCTGCCAGCCAAGTGCTACGGGGGGCAATGAAAGGTGGAATTAAAGCCGAACTGACTGCATCCAAAGTGCGATGCAATTATGAAATACTTTCTCACTTTGAGGCTGCAGTCTGATGAAGGTGATCCATCAAACTGAGACACGTCAAACGCTCGTTTCATAGCCCTTTCACAGCGGCGGAGGAAAAACAAGGCTGGCCTTGCTGCCGTTAAATACCTTGCCTTGAAAATGTGTGTGTGTGTGTGTGTGTGCTGCTCCATAGGTGTGTATGATTTTGCTGAAAAAGAAAGCCGCAGTGGTGATGGAAGACATCTGGAGCAGAGTGCGTATGAAGCACTTCGGAGGTGTTCAGTGACATTAATCTAGTTTTGATAGTCCGTGTCAATCTCCTGTGTGACAAGCGTGTTTTCTGTATTATACCCGTGGGATTGGTGCAAGATCTGAGAGGTGCATGGGTACAAGTGGGAGGTAGGCTGGTAAAGAAAAAACGTTGTTGTTGTGTTTCTGTGTGAGCAGACTTTACATGTGTTTTTATATTATACACCGACTTGTCAAAAAAAGCCCAAACTTGTGCAGGTATTTATTTTGTATTTGCTTTAAAATGCAGCAGGGAGCAGAAAAGGGGGTCTACAGTGATATCACAGACAGGTTTAATAAATGCAGCCATTTTAATGCACAGGGCCCAATAAAGACCTAAAATAAGCAGCATATTTCATCCTAGCCCACCTCACTGTCCCTGGGTATGTCTTCTCTTAATGAGTCTCCACTTTCTTTGGAGTAAGCGGAAAATAAGTTCCTCACAAATGCCGCTGTGCGTTTGTGGCTGTATTATCCATCTGTCTGTCATTTTTGTTCAGCAGATGTTTAAAATTTCTGTCTCCGAGGCCCCTCCGGGAGTCTTCAGCTCCTCCAGTCAAGAGAGGTAGACATATCTTGGCTCAGACCCAGATTAGTTCTGTTTAGACGGAATAATAAAAGAAAAATGCTTTATCAGTGCCCCTGCGTTCCTGTGTTTTGTAGACTTTAATTTCATAGGTGAGCTTATCTCTGCAGAGAGGAGACACACAAATAAACACACATATTTTCCACGGCGGTGGATGAACTGCAGCTTTGCCCCGGCTCAGTTTATTGCATACTTGCTGGGTTTTCTATTTATGCTGTGTATACGTGCAAATTGTGATTTAAACAAAAGAGAAAGCCTGCATGTATTTTCAGACAAAACGTCTTAATACTGTTGAAGGATTTTGTCCCTCAGAGAAGAAACACATATTTGCTGTAATTGTTTGGACATTTGAAGTTAGAAAACCCCAAACCATGAAAGCAAACTCATCTTCCCACAGGACGGCAACCTGGCTATAAGAAACCCGACACCGACTGTACTGTTTGTGCAGCTTTCTTTGCATTATGCACCAACCACCAGATGTGAATTTATTAATGAATTATTCAGGATTTCATTAGGAGAAGAAAGCCACTATATGCATACTGTATGCAACATGAGGATTTGCTTTATTTGGATAGATATAGCGACGGTACACCGAAATCAAGGTTCAGAATGTAAATTGGTTTTGAATTTCAGTAGAGGCGAAACAAGCAATACATTAAATTAAACTGCTGTTTTTCGACGCTCTTTACTGAACAGATTATGGCTGTATCTTTCCTTAAAAAGTCTGCTGCAACCTACTAAATAAATAAATCTAAATAAATGTTCTGTCAAATCAATACAAAATACAATAAAAATCCATTAAGGTGCAGCATTAAGAAAATTAACTGTGCCTAAACTCAGTTGTATTCACATTAGCAACGTTCAGCCTCACACCAGGACTGTGCAGCACAAATATTCTCTCAAATAAAAAAAAAAACACGTAATATCCATTGAAGTGCACCATTTAGAAAATTAACTACTTGAACTGCGCTCACTACTGTCAGGTAAAACTCAGTAGCCCTGGATGTCCGCCCACTGGTTGTAAAACCAGCAGCAGATGCATTTGATAAGTTGTGAACAACAGTAGTTTGTGTTTGGACGAGAGAGAACTTTGTACCTGGGCTCACTTACTTTCAGCATTCCTTTTAAAACCCATGTTCTCAACAACAAAGTCTGGCTGCATATCTGCTGCTTTAAAAACCTACTGTTTGTTGTTGCTTTGGCCTGGTCTGAATTTTTTTGCAAGAGGCCCTTTAATTGCCACTGGGAGCTTCACTACAACCAGCTAACTCCCTGATCGCTGCCTAACAATGCCGTCATGTACTGTACCTAGTGTCCAACCCACCTTTCTTTGTCTATCACCATTGTAAGTTAAGATGAGAAGCCACAGTGTTCCCTAACGGCAGACTTTAATGATGGTGGAGAGTCTCCACACTCTAGTTGGTCTGTAACTATAACTACAAGTAGGAAACATGGATCTCTACACATGCACAAAGTTCAGCATGTGCAGTGGCTGTGTTTGTCCCATTCATGCATGTCAAACTAAAATGCCCATACTGAAAATTGTTGGTACAAATACACGTACCCTGACAGCCCTACTCCTATCTATTGCATAGACTTATTTTTAGTGAAAGATTAAGAAAATAGAGAAGAACAGCAGACATAAATGCAGGAGTCCAACTGATTAATCTCAGTTGATACCATATAAACAGAAGAGAGTGTCCTAATTTAATCAGTCCTATTTCTATCTGACATATTCAGTTATAGTCACATGCAGAATAATGTAACACATAATGTTTCATGCAGTTAAAACATTACATGTAATGGATATCGGTCCCAGGTATCAGTTATTGGCCTGTCTTGATTACCAATAATCAGCATAGGTATTGTCCCTAGAAAAAACAAACAAAAACAAAACACAACAATGAAAAAAAGACATATCGAACGATCCCTACGGCTGATTGTTGGTTTGTATCAAGGGATGGGAGTGGGTGAATGAAGAATCTATTTAATTTACTGCAGTCTCAGATCACTTTTTTAAAAAGTTGCATTGCCATTAGTATTTTCCTTGGTGGAGAGCTGCTCTCTCCAAGTGTCCTTCTAGTGAGCAAATATAGCAATGATAACACACTAAACTAGGATGGCAAACATAGAAACACTACTTTTCCAACCACAGCATGCTAACTTTGACAATGTGAGCAATATTTTCATGCTTACATCCACATTGAGAGTGAATGCGAGTTGGGGTGAGGAGCTCAGACATCTGAAACAAGCTCGGAGGAGAGGCACTGCTCCTTCATGTTGAAAGAACCCAGCTGAGGTGGTTCAGGCATCTGATCAGGATGCCTCTCGGGTGCCTTTGTTTGGAGGTTTTCCAGCACTTCCAACTGGGAGGAGACCCCCGGGGTAGACCCTGACCCGTTGGAGGGAGTCATTTATCTCATCTGGCTTGGGAACGCCTTGGGATCCCCCAGGAGGAAATGAAAAACCCTGTTTAGTCTGCTGCAGCCACAACCCAACTCCAAATAAATGGAAGAAACGAGAAAGTTGGATGGATGAAACGACGCTCACATGGCCATAGACAGGGCTGCTGATAGCATTTAGATATGTAAAGGCAAATATTTTTGGATTTCCCACTAATACATGATGAAGGAGGGGATGGAAGTAAAGGAAAGCTTGAAGTGTCCTAGAGGACTGAAACATTCACATTACTCTTTTTTTCTCTTCTGTGTTTTTGGCTATTCGATTTTTTTTTTTTACCACTAAACCCAAAATAGTTTTAAGTGTCCCCATAAGACACGGTTCACATTTGGAAGCGGTACCCACAAACTTCTATCAGCTGCTCATCAGAAAAATGGAAAATAAAACAAGGTGAATTCTCTGAGGTATGAAGCTCACATACTTTCATCCAAGAAGTTAAAAAAACATGGAAGCACCATGGTGCAACGCTGAAGCAATGATTTACTGTATCTGTTTATTCTGTCAGCCCTTTGCGCTTCAGTTCCGACATTTACACCCTCTGCAGCCCATCCTTCCCGCCTGTTGCTTCCCAGTCTGGAGATTTGGGGACTGTTTGTCAGCTTTAGAAAACAACGGATCTCTGTAAAAGTTCAGCAGGAAGCTTTGGCATGCAGAGCTCTTCCACTTAAAAAAGGCATGAAAATAAATATTTTCCAAAAGGGCATGCTGTTGACGGAGAGTACATCTGAAATATCACACTCGTATGCTTTGCTGGAGATTTATGTGCCCTTTATGCCGAAGTAAACAGGACACCAAAGCATGGCTCCATGGGAAATTAATTGCCAAATAGCCTGTGACTTTTATATGTGATGAAATGCTGCAGGTGAGGTTGGAAAGTTGGTGAATCTGATGAGGCAGGAATAAGTAGTCAATGACTAAAAAAAAATTTAGAGCATTGAGTTTTTGTATTTGCACATTATAATCCCTAAGAGGCTAATTCCACCATTTATCGAATACTTTTGATCAAATATGGAGAAGATCGATACCACTTAAGGTGCCTTATTCAGTTACAGTTACATCCCCACACAACTTATTTATATTTGGAAAGAAAGGTAATTTTGTTTTGACTCTCTCACCAAAAGGTAAGGTCATGACGCACTGCTTACTTTTAGTTTTCATCGCCTGTTTGGTTAATTTTGTCATCATGATCAGGGAAACAGCGCATTCTGGATTAAAATACAACCCTTTAACAACATGTTCGAAGCTTCTTGTCCCTTTTTTGGGTTACAGTGGTGATGAATCCTTTCCAATCTAATGTATGATTAAATATATGAAGTAAGGCGATACAATAAATGGCAAAGTATTTTCTAAAGCATATTTGTGTTATGTCACAAACAAATGCCGTCAAGCAGAAAATATGTTTCCCTCAAAATGTAAGTTATAATGCAGGTTAGTTGTTATGGAATTTAAGTTAGGCAAAACAGGGCTGTCAAATGTTTATCATGTTAATGAGAAGAAATCTCACCTCTTCTTGTATTCCCAGCCTTATAAGTGTAAATTTTCTGAATGATAATGATGTTTCCAGAAAGTTGGAAGATCAATGTTTGTTAGAAAGGTTGTAATATATTGTAACTTTATCCATATAGTTTTTTTCAGAATGCTATAGGAAAATCATGACATTTCCAATGGCTTCATCTTTTTGTTATTGATTAGCTTAGCTTGCTAACTAGCGCACAAACAAGCAAGCTAGCAAAACCGTTAGCCTTCTAGACGCCTACATCCATGTTAGCATTCATACTGTTTACACGGTTCATGCTGACTGTTCCGTTTATACAGTTTATACTATCCATACTATTTATACTGTTTATAGCACTGTTCATACACCTATTTATCTCTACCTGCAGATTGAGATGATCCACAACTATATATTCATATAGTGTGTTCATAGCTCTCTGTCTATACTGTTCTTTTTGTTTGTTCTGTAACATACTATTGATACCAAACAGTAAATAATTCACTCTGCTGCTTTTGCATTTCTGATTATACGCTAAACTGCATTTCCTTAGTACTTGTACTGTGTCAATGGCAATAAAATTTAATGTAATCTAATGCTGTTGTTGGCTAGCAGTGGTGTTCTCACGATTTATAACTGATGTTACAACTTGAACAGCAAACATTTGATGTACACGACTTCTAGTATCATTATTACAAGCTAGTGAGTTCCATTTGAGGGTAGCATTTGATCTGTTTGCTAAGTACAGAGTCAGGAGGCAGTTAGCTTAGCTTAGCTTAGCTTAGCTTAGTGTAAAGTCAGGTGCAAAACAGCCAGCATAGTTCTCTCTCTGAAGTTCAAGGATATGTTTAACACTACTTCTTAAGATGATTAACAGAAAATTATAATCTAGTTTGACTTTATTTCTTTACAAAATTACAAAATTACCATTGCTAGAGTTACTGTATCTTTGAAGTTCAGGGGGAGCTAGGCTAGCTGTTTAACCCTGCTCTCTTTATGCTGAGCTAAGCTAATCGCAAACAACTCTCAGCAGGAAAGCAAATAGGCATAGTTTGTTTTAACAGCAGTTGCGTTTTCAAGATAAAAAGACTTTATCAGAGACTGTCGCTGACTCATGTGCCATAAATACAGTCCTGCCGTTCTCCACAGCAGCCGCCCCAGAGGAAATACTCGGTACGAAGTATACAGTGATGAACTATTTATGAATGTTCATGTGAAATTTATTGCAGCTTTATTTAGTGCAAGTATGCGCATCCACATGAGTGTACAGTATCCATACTGGCGCCTGAGTGTGTGCGCTGTTCAGTGTGTTCTAGCTCCAGATGGCCTGTAAGCCCATGTAGCTCCCACAGTTATCAATGCAAGCTGGAATTATGCAGGCGCACTTAAATTCTGCAAACAACCCTTAATTCTTAATTTAGATATTAATTAGTTTCCCTGTTACTTGGCAAAGCCGTGTGATTTCCCCTGACACAGGCATGTTTATAACTGGGGCGTCTGCTGCTTTGCGCTGCAGAGGAGCATGTCGACGACGTAGGAGATTCAATAACACGACTGAAACAAGTTCATTAACTGAGACCAAACAGTGCAGCGGGCCTGAGAAGGAGCGTAATCATCAGGAGGCAGCGAAAAAAACCTACTGTAGGAGCAGTGCTTTATTCAGACTTGTCAGTATAAACTGCTGGGATCCTTTATGATATTCAGATTGTTCGATTTTTCATTTCACTGATAGATGAAGAGCCTGTTAAACACTGTAGCCTGTGTGCAGCCGTCTGCTCTGTAAATTTTACAGCATTCTCTGTTGGTGAGCGGTTTTAATCCTGCTGTTAGGTGCCGTGAATCATCTCAATCTGAAGAGTTCATTTACTACAAATGTGAATAATTGCAAGCTCCAGCACTACATTACTCCATGCCAACTCACTGAACCGTTTTAGGAGCTTATTATGGATTTTCTTTTTTGTTTTTTTTTTAAAGCAAAAACTTCTGTTAAATTCATGGGACGTTGCAAACTCCTAAAGCTCTAACCCAAATACGGATTTTTGAAGTTTGGCCCTCGGAGCTAAATGTAATCGTTGTTGTGATTCAATTTAAGCCTCATTAGTCGCTTATTTTTCTCTAGATTGGGTTGAAATTTGTGCTTAATATCCACAAAACCCCGAGGTTAATTTGCAACTAATTATTGCTGAATGTTTACAGATTACAAATTAATAAGCGTTAATAATTTTCTGTCTGAACGAAAGATCTTCAGTTTGGAAAAATGAATGTCGTCACTCGTTTTAGGTATTTTTTCTGTGCAGCTCTATCATATATAGAAGTTATGTGGTCCTACATGGAAAACTTACTGCCACCAATCTTACTGTATAAAGCTGAAAAAAGCTTTTTTTATGTGTTTTGACTGTTTTTCTAAGATGGATTACTTTAAATTCCTTGAACCTTTTTTTTATTGGGAAAGTGCTAATATCTGTGCAGGTATGAGAAGAATTGAAAGATAGAAATAGATTTTTTTTAATACTGTTGATGCTCACTTTGTTAGGAACACTGGTGAAATGTACTGCATTCTAATACAATAGCGCTGCTTTAAATTCTACTTTTAAAAAACTTAATTTTACTTCTACATCATTTTCAGTTTGGGAATAAGGCATATTGTGGAGCCACGTTCAATTTATATGTATGTGTGCTCAAAGACAAACAAAACAGTTGCTGTTATTGTCTTTGCAGCGACTCTAATTTTGAGACATCCATCCTAAGATGTATTTTGCTTTATTAGTGCAACAGTTAGTTGTTCCCCTGCAGATAATACTAATCTGCAGATAAGTTTCTCAATTTTAATAATAAACAACCAGATCCTAAAATTTTACGAGCTTGAACCAAAGAATTTGGCCTTTTTATTAAAGGAAAAACTTAAATGAGCAAATGATCTTTAAGACTGTTGCTGATTAGTGTCTGCTCATGATTAACTGACTAATTATTTCTGCTCTGAGATGCTATTTGTCTTTCCATTTTGCATTGTTATGATGAATGCCTCTTTTTAAAGCAAACCTTTCAAATGCTGAACAGGGTGAAAGGAAAGCTAATTAACTGGTAATATTTCTGGCACGCTTTATTGTTGTTTTGTTTATTCCTGTATTGTTTACACCCACTTGCTTTTGTATTCCAGGAGCACAGACAGAGCTGAGTCAGTCATCCTCCTCCGTCCTGTGGTTTCACATTCACGTCCATTCCTCCTTGGCTTCTCACTTTTTGCCCTCGTGCTACTACCGACTGCGATGTTCTGGTTGATTACAGCTAAAATAGGTGAACACAGATGTTATGATTAATCTCCGTGTGTCTGTCTCTGCCTCTGTTCTTCCAGTGCACTCCCATCGTGGGCCATGGATTTGTGTTGGACAAGTACAAGTGCCAGTGCAGGAGAGGATTTTACCATCCGAGCCGAGTGGCGCTCAATGGCTTTAAAAGTAGGTTACAAATCCCTCTGTAATATAAAAATGCATATTGCAGCGAGCTGTCAGATGAAAAACTTTGAATGTTTCAAAAGGAAGCTTTTGGGATTTATGAAAGGAAAAAATAGTAAAAAACAACCACCTTTTTTCAGCTGACAGCCACACATTTTGTTTGAAACTCCGCTTTGAAAGGGTGTCCTGGGGCTTGTGAGGTTATGAAACCTCAAGCTGCAGTCAAAGGCTTCTGACTGTTCTCATTGTAAAGGTGTCTACTATATTTCTATTCTGAGCTCTAGTGGGAGCCACAGGTGGCATTTAAATCACAGACCTGTTGGATCTTATGTTCGCCTTTGTAGAAAGAGAGCAACCCCTTTGATTTCACGCAGCAGTAAAGAAAAGCAGGTTTCTGATTTCTAACCGACATCCCTGGAATTTGTCTTTTGGCTAAATCACAACTCGCCAAGTGTACGAGTCGACTCATACATTTGGTGTCTCCAGTGGATTTTATAGCGTTTCCTGCTGATTCATCTTAAAAACAAGAGAGCTGTGCAAGGATCTTGAACATTTATATCATGGCCACGTATAGAACCATGATAATGATCCTTAAATAAAAGCTTATATAGGAGGCTTTGATGAAAATAAAGGACCAGTGTTCATGTAGTTTGGTTATATAGCCTGTGTATTATAGTACAGCTACAAATAGAAATGTTAGAATAATCATTCTAATGTACCTTCACAAGAACTGGATGTTTCCTGTTGAACGTATTTCGTCACATGGTTAGACTTATGCTTTATTTTTCAAATTTTAAAGCTTAAAATAGAAAATGATACTTGATAAGAACAAATGAGTTTTGCTGAACACTGTCTAACTACACTTTGTGTGGCGTTGCAAGGTTTGAGTGTAATATAAACCTTTCCAAACTAAATAAAGAGTACAACCAACCTACTATGCACAAGGATATAATTTCATTATTGATTTTGTTAGGTAGTAAGATTCAGGGTGGGAATCACAGGGTACCTCAATACCGATGCTATCACGATACAGCGATACGGTGATAACCGATATATTGCAAGACAATCACATAATGATCATCATGATATCTATAACATGGATATATTCATACCTTGGTTCATTTTCGACCACACTGTACGGGCGGAGGTCCTTGCAAATGAACCCAGCAATGGGCGTTGTAATGCTGGATGGGGCGTCTCTTACGGTAGTGTTGTTGCCTGCCGTTATACCGGTACAAACTGTTCTTCGGCAAATTCATTTCCGCTCGAGTCTCCCTCATTCCTCCGTGTGGAGTCATTAAGTAGTGAGACTGGGGAAATGGCAGCTGGCAGGGGAATCTGGCAGGGTTTAGAGCGCCTTATTATATTAATCAAAGTATCGATATTTGTCACCAGCGTATCAATACTCATATGGCGACGACAACATATTGCTGTATCCATATTTTGTCCCACTCCAAAATAACATGCACCTAGCCTTTGGAGATGGCTCATTTACTACTGTAAGCTAGTTAGCCAAGTATGTTAAACTTCCTCTCTGGTCACTGATTAAACCTAAAAAGAAAAAACTAATTTCTGTGTGTCAAAGTTTCATATTTAGAAGTTTTTTTAATCATGAAATCAATCATTTAATGTCCTGAAATGTCTTGGATGTCCCTGTACACTGGCGCATATCTCCACCAACCCTCTCCATTCACTGCAGCCCAAGCACACCAGCTCACCTACGTCTTTGGTCAAATACTGTGAAACTCCTAACCGCAGTCCCAGGTTGTAGTACTAGAGTTATTTAGCCACACATGTCAGTGTCATATTCTGAGAAATAACGATACAGAAAGCCTAATATTGCAAGCTGACTGGATTGATTCTTTAGGTTCGTTTCATAATAAACCCTGAACATCTGAAATCATGTCTTTGAAACTGTCATTACGCTGCAGTTTAAAGGTGGTAATGCTCAGCCATTGCGTCTACTGCTTATTTCGGTCATGATTTGTCTTGCAGCCTATAAAAATCACCATATGGACATGTTAACAAGGGGAACTACTTGATTTTCATCAGAGGTGATCCTGAGTTGGGGCTGACAACCACATAGTTTGATTCATCTTTTCACTTGTACCATTTTTGGTTTTGCAAAAGTAAAACAAGAGCACCACTGTCCAAACTCTTTACATACTCAGTGTAGCAGAGTCTCATGCACCTTGCTTCAATATGTGGAGATCAAATCTGACATTTTTCCATTGTTCAGAAAAGTAAAAATCTAAATGTGAACACGCATTTTCTGTGTTCTGCTTTTTTTCTTTTTTACCTCTGCGGTTTTCAAGTATATCCTAAACTTTAGCCCCCCCCCCGATCGTGCTTTGGATTTGAATGTTTGTATTCTGACACCTTGACTGAAAGCGCTGCAGTGTCCTCGGGCAGAAAGCTTGGCCCTGATGAGCAAGATAATCAGGCAACTGCGGTGGTTCTCATCCCTGACTCCAACAATGCAGCACCCCAGGGGGAGTTGATATGCTAAGCTGGAGCTTTATTATAATGCAGCGTGATGGGGCCTGCAGTCAAAAGGCTCAGTCTGCGAAGAGACTCATCTTCTAAACCCCATGCAGACCACCTCATTAAAAATCCCTGTAGCTCAGATTGGGTTTGCGGTTGCTTGTGACCTCGATTTCCCCTCCTGGAACCTGTGTTTTATTCTTCATGCATCCCTGAAAAAAAAAGATCAGACTGGAAACAGAATTTGTATTGTTCCCTAGCAACAGGCCAAAAGGACAAATATGAATGGGGAGAAATGATGGAGAGAGAGAATATATATGGGTAATTTATTCCATTGTTCCATTTAGGAGCTAATACATAAATGACTTTCAAGTCAAGGTACCTATAAAGTATATACCCTTCATGTTATTCACTGTGTCTTGTGGGTTAGAGTTAATTGAAAGACTTTTTTTGCAACAAACCCTTGAGTATTCACAAAAAGGATGAAACAAGCAATACAAGTTTGCAGTTTTGCTCACTCCTCTCGATGTAAATGTCTGCTGTGGGAAGGAAGAGTGAGTTTTGCAGCAGCTTTAAGGAGGCCAGGTATAACTGAGGATGCTGTGAAACTACAGCTGCGCTAAAACATCCATTAGAACAAAACCACAGCAGATTGAAACAACACTAATTACAGGTTAGCGAAAAGAACAGCCCTTCTGTCAGAAAATGCAACGTAGCTGGCAGTCAGAGCCAACACGTGCCCAGATGATGTAGTTTTATAATCACCCACTCCATTGTGAGGTTGGATAAACACAAACACTTTTACTTCACATGTGTCACAAACAGGTCAGTCGCACTGAATTTTATTGACTGGATAATTAGAAAAATGAACTTAGAAGGAGGAGAGTTTGTCTAGATTCCCCTCAACGCAACTGAATGAAAAGCACAAGGACATGTTCTCTTTAGGTACCACAGTTTACAGTTTACTTTTAATATTCGAAAATCCAAAAATTATAACCCTAAGTTGTTCTTACTGTCTCGTGTGGTAGAATAAATAACCGTGTAAGGGGAAAAAAGAGACAAAGAACAAGCCTAACTTGCCTCAAACACCTTCTCTGCCATTACGCAGTCTCTTGAGGATCACTCCTGTTAGTTGAATGGGTGAGAAATTCTTCCTGCATGTGACAGTTGACTCCAGACAGAGGTGTGGTGTCGCTGTGAACATCTGGCATCACACCAGATGTGTGAAACTGAGTGTGAAATGACAGCTTCAGTGGGGTTTCTTCTGTCTTCTTTCCGTTCATTATGAGCATGATTTTATACTGAAAGGTCAAAACAACCAGTCGATGGTGTGAGCTAATACAAATGCATTTTTCAGATAGGCACAGATAACACTATGTAAAAAAAAGGTAAATAAAATTTTTGCTTTTCCTCTTTACTAAACAAACCCAGTTTTCTAATAACAGCATGCAGTAGACAGACTCTCCTAAAACTTCAGATCTTGGCTCCTAATTATCAGACTTTTCTTTAGTGAAGGAGGAACCCAGTCACGTTGTGCATGTGCCAAAAGGTGAACAAACAGACTATAGGCTAAAAACATAGCATATTTAATGTTCTTAGTTTCTCCCAGAATATGTGTGCAGTTCATGATAAAACTGACTGCTGGTCATATTAAAGTCTGGCACTGCTTGACAGTAGATGAAACCGGGGAGCTGGAGCTTGGGGACATGAAAAATGAGCCACAGGAGTTTTTGTGAAAAACTTTCTCGTGTTTTTGTGTTCAAGCCTCAGACTGTGGGATTCAAACTAGAGCTGGGCGATGTAGCTAAAAATTCAGTCACAGAAAAATGTTTTATTTTAGTTGATGCTGAAAATTGTTGATAATTTTTAATGACTTCTTTTTAATAAAGATGAAGAGAAAAAAGTCTTTTTTTAAGTTTAATTATCTTACTTCAATGCAACCACTTTAAAATAGACATATAAATATAAAGGACAAGTCTGACCTTCATACACATTAAATGAAGACAAGTTAAACTGGCTTTGAGGTAAACCGACCAAACATCGAAAGGATGCAATAAATAAAGAATTGTTCAATAAAATTCTGAACTTTGGGTCCGTGGTAAATGGAGGGCGACCAGATCTGCAGGAATGGATGAAGGCGACAAAAGGCCCAGGCAGCCTTGAGAGATCTGCATGGAAAGAAGCCTCATTATGAAGGGATATGAAAAAAAAAGAAACGGTCAAACCAGAAGGGAGCATGTTTGGGGTTTGTTCTTGCAACTGAACTTTGCAAACAATTTTTCTTTTGATTATTGGTAAAGTGTCGTTACTGGTTTTGCTTTATCACCCAGGCCTAAGCTAAACCAACTCATTTTCCCTCTGGACCTCCTCCCACTGTATGAACAGTCGACTTTTTAAAAACATTATGCAGCACGGTCCAATGTATTTCTCACTTCTTGTGTCCCCTTCTGTCTTTGTGGGTTTGTTATGTAGGTGTTAATGTAGCTGTTAATATCCCATGGTTGCACTTCAGACACATGCTGCCCATTCTCTGCAGGATGACCACATGAGTGTGAATGTGAACGTTGCTTCCTGGACTTACCTGCCTTGACACCACCTGTGGTTTTGGACCCACTGTTGGCAAGTTACCTTACAGTAAACAAGAGAAGTGGAAAACAGTTCCCAGCAGGTTTGTTATGTAGGACTAGCTGGTACGATCTTCTGTTTACACTCCTGGGACCTGCTGCAGGATGACCAAAGAAGTGTTGGAGTATTCTGGGCTGTCAAGTGGGAACTTTGTTTACTGGTTGGCTCAAAAGTGGATCCCAGCATCCAGGTCTCAACCCCTAGACACCTTTCATTCATTTGGGAGCGCAGGTGTTGTCCTTTCTCTTCATCCAGTGCAACCAGCTGCAATCTGCAGCAGCTCTACAGAGGTCTTTGGTGGACCTTTCCTCTCACTCCCTTATTGAATAGCCTAGATGTTGGCTACAAACCCTCTACAACCTACCTCGACCTGCTGGACCTTTGCTTTCTGACACCACTGATTTACCCTCATTTAATTAATTAAGTTAAAATATTGTATTAGTTGGTTGGCAGCTTAAGTAGATATACAGACAGGTGAAAGGAAAAACCAACATGAAGTGTCTCAGTGAGGTGATGGGCCACCACGTGCGACCAGAAGATCTTCAATACGGCTTTACAGTGATTCTCTAAGACTCTGAACCACCATCCATCCAAAAGATGTTCCTCACTTGGGGTTTTGATGATGATGGTGGAGAGTGCTGGTTAACATGTCGGTCCAGTATCTTACATTTAGTGGGGTTAAGTTAGTGTATGGACGGGGGCACCAAAGAGCACCACCATTATAAGGATAGAAATATTTCATCACAGAACAAAGGTTCAGAACAACCTAGTACTGATTTGAAGTGGCGCTTCTTCCTAAAGAGACAAGTGGACCTAAATCATGCCAGCAAGGGTTCAGGTTTTCCATTTATTTGTCACCCATCTGTACATATGAGGAATATAAATGGCAGAAAACACTCTAGTGCTGAAGATGACGCAGACTAAGCAGTTCACAGGCAGTCACATTAAATACAAATGAATACAAATATAGACAATAACATCGTCGCACAAATGAAACTCACATTGCAAATGCATGAACACTGGAGCAGATGAACAGCTTCTCTGGGATTCACAGCAAAAACTGTGATCTTGTTATCACCTCCTTCCCTTCTTTTCTGAACATTTTAAACACAGTGAGGAACAATGAAAGCACTTCAAGTGATTTCTTACATCAGTAGCTGCATGATTGCTGGATAGATTCATCAACTTGTCTATAAACTGATCGGTTAACTTCTTCAACTGTTATACCGGCACTTTCTCCTGCAGTCTGTGCTCTACTGAAGCTCTGTGCAGCTTCAGCACAGTGTTTGTGTTCTGTATGAGGTCTGGGACTTACTGAGGAATTACATGCTTATCAAACATCATTTTCTGGAGGAGCTGCATAGTGTCTGTGTGGTGAAAATGAAGGATTTAAACTACAGATTGACTCCAAATCCCACCACAGCATACGCATAGTAGAATTAAGAATGATATTTTTAGCATCGTCTATCATGTCTTCACACATAACTGATTAAATTCAGGTTTCAAACGAAGCAGTCATGCTAACTCTCGAGTGAGAAGGTGGAAAACCCCTAGTGAGAGAACTGATAAACCACATCATGTGCTGGAATACAGTAATAACAATTATGCAAACCAGACTGATGAAGGGAGCAGTGTCACCATATTTTATCCTCCTCTCCTTCATTATTCCCTCATCTGCTTAATTAAAGGCTGTATTCGTGTAATTATCACTCCAAGGCTCTTTGATTTATTGGATTGGTGATTTGTACCCCTTTGAATTGATTAACTGAGAATTTAATAAGATGTCAGTGTGTGACAACTAAATGCAAATTAATTGCAGTGATAATCCTGGAAAACACTACAGTAAAATCTGAGATGTGATTGGATGTGAACAATAAGTGAGTGATTATACCCAACGTTAAATGTCTTACAGCGAGACATAACTGAAGTGTATTCACATCCTCAGGTAAGGAGCAGGGCAAAGATGAACCCTCCGACACATCCAGTAAGTGCCTGCCGTGCCGTGAGGGATGCCCATACTGCCGGGACGACACTCCCTGTCTGGTGCAGGAGGACGGAGCCCTGCGTCTCGCTGTGGCCTCCTTCCAGGGTCTGTGCATGGTGCTGGACCTGGCCAGCATGGTGGTGGTCTACCACTTCAGGAGGAACAAGGTGAGCAGGTCACTGTTTTTGCCATTAACGAGGAAACTATTCAGTTAAATAATTTCTTCTGTGGATCTGGAGGGAGTTTGGTGTCTCTAGTGATGTCTTCAAGGCTTACACTGGGCTCAGAGTCTTATATTTTTAGGGGTGAGTTTAGGAGGAAGCGACTACAAGCCCAAACCAAGAGCTGATATTTAATCTCATTATGAAACTGCAGGATCCAACATTTTTAGAGCTTGACCCACAGTCATGATTAAAAGTCTAAGCCTCTCTTGCTCCATCTATTTTGGCCTTTTCCCTAAATCCACATCTTTTTAATTGCTTTGCCAACAGTAACTTGAAATGTCAGTGTCTCACAGTATTTGTACTTTTAAATAGAAGACAGGGTGATGGGTCAGGGGTTATGGATGAGATCAACCATCATGATTAAGTTAAGGAACTTTCTGAAATGGCCACCAACCAACTTGTAATGAAGTCCTATTACATAAACATGTCAAGCACCATCTGCAATGCGAAGAATCTCTTGAACTGTGTAAAATACAACTCTTAAACTTGAATTTTATTTTGGGTAAGAAGAAGTAGTCACAGGAAATCTGGTGAGTAGCTCAGGTGGAGAGCGTCGACTGTGTAGTGTTGGGTAAAGAACCCTTGTTTAATAACAGAGCTGAGACCAGATGCCATCACAAGCCATCGCCTCAAAGTTCAGGTCATCTGCACTGAAAGTTCCCCCTCAGACATCTCAGGATGTTACAGTAGAACCCTGCCGTGACAATCTGACGCTGGAAGATGAATTCATGGTTCATTACCATGTGGATGTTGAAAGTTTTGGAGATTGTTGGCTCTTCCACTGTGAGAACTGCTGTTTCTTCTCCTGATGGCAACCAAAGGCTCTCCTCCCGTCACCAGTAAAGATCCTCCACATAAAGCTTGGATCATCTCAGGCTCGATGTGGTGTTTTTTTTTCTCTGCTTTTGTTTGCGTCCATGAAGAAACCACTCCTACCAGTGGGGAAAAAACATGTAGCGCAGCGTCACGTGACGTCCTGACTCATGACAGTTATTGCTTTAACATCTGAGCGTGACGCGTGCACAGTCTCTGAAATTTTCGATCAACTCTTGTAAATAATTGCTTCAAATTAAAGGTACAGTCTCATCAGTCTACTTGCTGTGTGTGCGCGAGCTGAACAATAATTCATTCACAGCCCTGGTTCTGTAAATGTTTAACCCCGTAACTCATTTTTCGTCTGTAACTCAGAATTCTGTTCAATTACTTTTTATTTGCTTCCTGTTTTTGGTTTAAATTTGAAAGCATTCCACACTGCATTAACTACACACTACTATACTGCTGCATTTTATTTTATAGGTACCTTCTCATATTTGTATACAATATATATATATATAAAACCCCAGCCCTTCATTTGGTTTCAATACAGATTTAAACCAAAATTGTGGCATATTACAGGCCTCGAATAAACATGAGATCCTTGCAGAGTAGAATAATTACAACCCGTCCTCGGGCATAGTTGAGCAAAATCTTTCCTCACGAGCTATTTATAGGCATTTGTGTTATTGCCTCAGAATCTCCCGCATTTCCTCAGTTCACAAGAAATGTCCCTGGAGGTATTTGGATTTATATCAAAGACATAAAGAAAAAAAAATGAATGCAAACTAGAATAAGTTCTGTTGTCACTCACTGTTTCAGAGAAAAAGCAAAACACTAGAAATATCTATATATTGAACTTCTCTTTGTGTTTGTTTGCTTTGAAAGAGGCGATGATTTAACATTCGCCTGCAGTTTCAAGCTGAAGATGCAGCTCGTCAAAACCGGAACAAATAGTGATGCCGGATTTATGGCAACAGAACAGTAAACTGTGGTGACTCCAAATGACAAAGCACATGCAGTTGAAAAGTTCAAGCATTGAAGGAAACAGCAGCAGCATCACAGATACTTAGGTGGGATTCATTTTAGACTCTGTGCAGCTGCGATGTTAAATCACTATCTCAAATGTGTCTGACAACATCAGACAGATAATTTTTCAGTCTCCAGTGTACCAATCCATAAATAATCACCCTCGCCCTATCATTGATTGATGAGTTTTCTGTGTCTCTTTCCTCATTAACAGAGTATCCGTACATCTGGGCTCATTCTGCTGGAAGCCATCTTGTTCGGGGCGTTACTGCTCTACTTCCCAGTAAGTCCTTGTCTTTGATTTGTCTTTAGTTGGTTCCCACAGTTCACTCAACAGTCTATTACCGTGTTTGGAAGACGTCTTGTCGATTGTAGTTTCTGGTGGTTTTATTGCTACAGGATTTTTGACCCACACTGAGCAGCTTCTTTGCCAGAAATATGTCTGAGTAGAGAAACCAGAGTATCCGTTAGCTGAGCAGCCAGACAACGTCACATCGCTTTGATAAAGAAGTCCATCAGTGATTGAAATGAAGATGAAATCTAAACTTTAGGGAAACTGATACATTAGATTTTCCTTTAGATGCTTCACACGTACATAAAAAGCATCCCATATATCGCCTGTCCAGCATTGTAAATCTGAAGCAACAATAGGACATATTAGGTTTAAATAAGCAGTTTCTACCTTTTTTTTTTGCTCCTATCATATGTTTTGCTCATTGTTGGCTAATTTTTCACTGCAGTATAAAGTCCTGCACCTCTATGGAAACAACACAACCATAACTAGAAGTAGACAGCTCAAAAATGACTTGTGTAATAAAGTTATTATGCCATAAATTTAAAAAAAGAAGAAGAAAGAAAAATTTCTGCAAGTATTTGTTTTACAAAAATTACAAAAACACTTTTTAGGTGCCCCCGTGTGTTACAAATACTTTATATGCTATAGATATTTGTTAGTCAATTTAAAGACAAGACACTTGTGCTCTAAAAGAAAGGATTCATACTCAGTGAAGGACCTAGGATCCCTATTCTGTCTCTATATCTACCAGTGAGCAGGGATTCCCAACACCTCTGTGGGGTCATCAGGTGGAAACCTCCCTTCAGCGGTGTTTCACCTACTTAGTCCCACGACACCTCCAGGAGGCTAGGCGGTGAACTCTGGCGTCCCAGAGTCACCCCCTAAGTGCCAGTTCACAACTCCTACACAATCAAAACAGCACTGCAACGTTCAGCTGACCCAGACCCGGTTAAGAGATGCTCCAGGTAGTGACAAGTGCCGATGCTACCATATAGCTGACTGCTAATGCTAACTGCTAATTCAACCAGCACTGCCACGTTTAACTGACCCAGGCCCGTTCAAGAGTTGTCTCCATACTTGTGTCTTATCTGCTCCGTGTATACACTGTCTGCGGTTCAACCCAGTTTAGCTGAGACTTTTTTTTGTCACGTGATCGTTGGCAGAGTCACTGATGGCTTCACAAGACCATGGCTTACCAAGGAGTACAGAATTATTTGTTTTTAACAGAATCTGCTCAGTGCAAACAGTTTATTTTGGCATTATTAGAATGACATGTAGAATAAAGTGATTTTCATAAATGTCACAATTTGATATTTAAATTTGGTGAAATTTTCTGACCTTGTTGCATGTCACAGATGAGTAGTTCAGGAACAATTCAAAAGTCAGAAATCTGATGATTCTTTTAACTTTTCTCAGTTTCTGGCTCAACGTTTTTAAAGATACGCTGCCTTTGAAACCTCTCAGCGGGTTTTGTGCTTCAGAGGGTTAAAGATGCACATCATTACCAACGCATCAATGGTATCAGCCAATAAGGGCTTTAAAATGAATTACTGGCATCGGCCCAAATCAACACTGACAAGCAGATAACGTCTGTCAGGCTAAAATTTTACACTCTGGTTTAAAAACGTTACCTAAAAATAAATATGACATCTGCCAGGGAGTCATGACAACAGGAGTAGGCATGAAATGTTAATTAGGGATGCAAGATACTGGATTTGTGCTGTGATGCTGGTATTGTCCAACTCAGTTTGGCTGATTGCCAACACCGATCTATTCAAATATTTTTATTCACCTAATTGCAGAGAACAGCGAGTCTGTCCTGTAGTGGAATCAACATATTATTATACCTGTTCTTAATATGAAGGCCCACTAGCAGGTACAAACCTGAAACACGACGCTTCATCACTGGGCAAAACATGAAAACTACTTGGAGTTACATGTAAAACTCACCGTATTTATTTTTATGGAACATGTTCAAATAAAACTGCAACTTTTTCACCCTGACAGGCCTGTCAGTGTTCATTCTGGGCCGATGCCGATATTTCATTTTAAAGCCTTTTAAAGCCTACGTACCAGGGACAGCAATCAGCCCAACTTATTGTAATAGTACCATCGCGTCAGACATCCACAAAGAATCAATACTGCACATCAGTAATAACAGTTTCTTTCTTTTACCAATCCAGAAACACTGTCAATCCCATGCAGATTCATTGTTTACCTGATCTAAACAGCCACTCTGAAGAAAGCAGCAAAAACACAGTTGTCAGAAAGACGGAGGAGACGTGAAATCACTCAAACACGCGGATACCAGAGCGCATTTTTATCATTCTCTCCTGGAGCACATTCACAGTGGTCCACTCAGCTGCTGACATAAGAAAACCAGAAATAGTTGTGTAACAAATGGAAAAAAAAGAGATAAATATTCAAACCCCGGAATGAAGTAGGTGTGAATGTTGGGTTGTTGACTTCAGAAAGCTACAGACACAGATGGAAGTGATTTGACCATTAAAGAAGCACTTCTGATGGAGTATGTTGGCCTCTTGACAATAATATGGCAACTGTAAATTAATTACAGACTCTAAGTAATATGAAAACCAAGGTTTGATGTAATAATAATCTTTGGAATAGATATACACTTTAATATGAATCACTGAAATCACACTTATTCAATGAAAACGTAGTCACAACTGTTGTTGAATGTACTGCTGTTTATAATAGAGTAAATTACTATGTAAATAATGTGCAGTAAAGCTGGCCTACTTGGTGTTATAGTACTACACTTGATCATTGTCTGAGCAACAACAGAGAGCTGGACATCACAGTTGGTGCACACGTACCGTATGAGTGTGTCTCATTCTGTGTGTAGCGTTGCCAGCCTTTGTGTCATCGTTGTGTGTGTGTGTGTGTGTGTGTGTGAGCGGCTCCATGTGGGCGGCTGCCAATTTGCATTGTATATGTGTGTATTTACTCTTGTGCACACAGCCCACAGTGCACCTGGAGTCCCGCGTCAGAAGCCCATCTTTAGAAGGGAAACAGATGGAAGAAACCTGTGCGCCATGTAACCGCGAGATCTGATGCAGCCGGGGAATTCACTCCCCTTCAAATACTCGTACAGACTGCCAACACTGAGCCATTGCTCTGCTCAAACACAAAGCCTGGTGACTGGAAGTTCGCCATTCTCAGGCAGGGAAAAAAAAAGAAAAACTAAAGTCTGTTGAGAAGAGCTTCAGAGCGCTCGGCTGATTCACGGGATGAAGGTTTTGTTCTTGTTCTGAAGTTACTGGAGTGTTACCGTAAGCAAGACATTGGAGAAACTGGTTCCGTTGCAGCGCTGCTGGTATCGTAGATGTTATGTGACCACACCTTGCTTGGTTTTGCATCCACTCTCTCCCCCACTTTACCCCAAAGATATCTCCAGTCCCAAAAATAGCTCCCCAAAAATATCCCGTCACTCTGTTACGCTCACACACACATGGATACACTCAGTGGTCTCTTCCTGTCTTCACGTCTTTTTCTTTTTTCTGCATTTCTTAGCACCTTTCCTGCCTCTACCTTTTTCCTGCCCTCGTGTTTTCCTTTCATTTCCTCCACTGCATGTTCTGTATCTGTCTCACCATTGTGTCTATCTGCTCTCCTGCAGTCCTAACGTTTGTTACCGATGCAGTTTTTTTTTTTTTTTTTGCTTGCTGCCACCACAAGCCTCCTCAGCTGCAGCTGCTCTGCTCTGGTGCTCAATGCATTTTTAAACAGTCCATCAAGTTCTAGCACAACTTGTTTTAAAAATACTTCTGCTGATTAATTGATGGAGGAGGCATGGGAGGTTGGACGCAAACCAGGAGGGCCACCTTCCCTTCTGGATGATATAAAAATGTGGCTTTTTATTGCAGTCCCCTGCGACTTTGTAGTACTGCAGAAAGGGCGTGACGCTTTTTGGCGCTGGTTGTGTGCGTAGGCAGAGTGCAGGATGGATCGTGAGTGTGTTCAGGTGGCTTTAGCGCTTCAGATTTTCTTGTGATCGTGTGCATTTGTGCATGGATTTGCATTTGTGCATTTGTGCACAGCATGTGGGTGTAAGAGGCAATGTGACCTACTTCTACGTGTTGTTTGCAGTAGTGATTTACTGTTTTGGTCTATCGTGGAGACCAGAGAGCTGGAAGACTGGATGTTCGCTCAGGAGGCAAAGAGATGAAGGTGCCAGGCAGGATGCAAATCATAAAGACAGGTTAGCATGACTGCAAGGTAGGACAACAGGAAGGCAGACACTGAACACAGGAGAAGAAATGACTTCCTGGTGAATAGTTAAAGACGTCATCCGATGAAATGAAGTTGTTCTTTTGTCATGTCCATTTGGTGTTTTTATATGCACTCTAAAAAGCAATTTTGCTCTCAAGAATAAAGTGAACAGCAATTGGCAGTAGTCTTTTTGACTTATGACAACTTCTAATGAAATTATGTTCAACCCTCAAATGTCATTATGTTAGGTGAATTACCTTTTCCCCTATAATAAGCATCTGAAATTGTCCAGGCATCTTAAGAAAGGGGAGGAGAATTTAAATCCTGCCAATTTCATAAAGTTAGTTTGCAACGGAAGATGCTTCTCTAATCCAGGAAGTTAGATTTTTTTTAGCTTGCAACCATGCATTTAATTAAGAGATGGTACATTTTTACTTGAATTACTTTTTGGAGTGTGTTAAAAGACACAACATGAGTGAGGTCAATATTCAACAGCGTAGCGGAGCATTTCCACCTCGAACTGCAGCGACCAATGAGAGTCTCAAAGACACAGATTCACTAGGATGGGCCTTTTTGTTTCATTGTCCTTCTTCAGAATCAGTTTCTGGGATCAAACACGTATCACTTAATTACTCCACTGTTACAACCTTATGTAGCATAGAGTAGTTTCACAGTGTTTAAACAGAGCTGGTGAGCTGGTGTGCTCGAGCTGCAGTGAATGGGGAGGGCTGGTTGGAAAACACAAAAATGACTTCATTGTTCTGCACGTCCTCTAGAAGTTACATCCAAGACATTTTAAGTTTTAAAGGGATTATTTTCATGGAAAGTGTTTGTAAATGTGAAGGGAAACTTTGATATACAGAGACGAGTTTTTAAACTAATGATCAAATAAGTTACTGAACATTTTAGGAACTATTCTTATTTACCTCCCCTCTGAGAGTGACATGACAAGATGAATACCAGCTGGAGTCATGACCAATTTTCTTTAGTTTAGCATGAAGAGCTTTGCGTGGCTGTTGTGTGCCGCAACTATTTTGTGACAGTCGTGTGCCTTGTCTCCAGGCACCACTTGTCTGTCCAGCACTGCAGTGCAGTGTCTCTAGTTACAGCACAGCTTGTCACATACAGTCTGTAGGTCCCGGTTTTGGCGTACAGGTCTCTGCATGGGCAGAGGAGGAAACCTCTCAAGCTCACCGGCTGACAACAAATAGTAAATGTGAGCCTAACTCCCTAGAACATCCAAAATTGTTGGCTTTTATTTGTCTTTTAGTGTACAAATAAAAAAATAACGATGTACACCGATCACTGACAGGTGAAGTGAATAACATTGATCATACTGGTACTATGTGCTGTTCTGCTGGAAAACCTTGGATTTTAACATCCGTGTTGATGAGACTTAGACACCCAAATAAACATTGTCCCACAACAAGCACACTCCCTTATACAAATGGAAATCCCAAATGTCACTGGCCTACCCCCGCAGGAAAATACACCCCACCACATGGAAAAACATCCAACAATTAAAAAATGGACTCTGCAATCTTTCTTACAGTCAGTAGGGGGCGACTCCTCTAGTAGCAAAACGAAATCTAATTATATGGACGTCTATGAGTAACTTTTCCTACTTCTCTCTTGATCTATTACCTCCGTAAACACTTTCCTAATTAATTTATGGTCTCAGTCACTTGTCTCAGTTGTCCTTCAGTACAGCATGATGTTCATTTAGCAAATTATGATCACATTTTCAGGAAAATACATGATAAAGCAGAGTATGATTTAGTTTGCATTTGATAAATCACTACCATACTGCCATGTGTTCTGTCCTTGAGTTTTCAGTCAGATCCACCCCTGATTCATTACATCCAGTTACAAAAATCCACAAACCACAAATCAATGTCATGGTTGCTTCTCCGATCTTTTAAATACAGTGTTTAGCATTGACCAGTTCACTGTATTTTACAGTATTGATTATAATTATTGATGCATTAACCTGTCTATTACTTTAACAACCCAGATGGTAAAGGTGAGGGTCTTTTAGTCTTTCATATACTGTTTGGTTACTTGTGAATTTAACTCTGGGGATCATTTAATCTTATCTTTTCTTAATTACTTTTAAATTTTGTATTTGAATCAAAATTGTTCTTAAGTGTTCTACTTTAGTACATGTACTTGTCACTTTCCATCACTGATTGTTCCCTTTAGAAAAATAAGTGCTTTTCAGTGAAGCACCTCACTGATATAAAACTAGTGAGTCATGTTAAGGCCGTCTTCTAAATTGCTCCAATTTTGCAAAATAGTCTTTGTTTGAATTGCGGAGGAATTAGTTTGCAGCTTCAAAATTAAAGTCTTTCTTTTCATACATACCTGTCCGTCTTCCACATACCCACTATCAGATCCTGGGCTGCAGTATTAAACAGGCACAGCTGTAATTTGTGTTCCTCAGTATAAAACGGACTGGGCTCTCCGCTGTCTCATGAGCAGCATACCAATAACAGAGTCTGGCTCTGCGAGGCGTTGATGAGGACTGTGGATGGGAGGAAACTGTTACTGCTGTGCTTGGACTGTGTGTGTCACATTCTTAATCAGGAGGTGAGAGAAATGTCTGGATCCCACAGCCGAGGGGAGAGTGGACAGAAGACTGAGGGCTGGAAATGGGGATGTCATGACACTTTAACTGCAAAGTGAACCACGCTCTGGCAGAAATACATCTTGTCTTGTGATAACACGGTATTAGATTACACAACAAAAATGGAAGAAATTAAGAAGCTATAGATTAATGCACGACTCATGTTCCTGTGACATTTGTTTGTTGATTTGTACCACCTTTAATAGCTGTGATATTGTCAGCTGTTATGTTTTTGTCATTTCATCATTCTCTCTTTGTACTATTGTCTTTACCTTGCATTTCTGTAGGTAACACAGGCTGTAGATTGTGATTCATATTCCCAGTTACATATTAGTTTGCCCTTTCTTTTAACACGTCTCACAGCCAGACTGTTGCAGCCTTGGGGTTGACTGGTTTCTTATTTGAGTTTCGCCACAGATGTTCTGCTTCTTTCCTGAGGAAAACAGGTCACAGGTGCTGTTGTTACTTAAGCTTAATTACTATGGATAGCTGCTGCCTCTTGAATGCCAAGGCGTCATAAGAGCAGGCATAAATCGCTCGCCGCACTCCTCTGGGATGCATTCGCGCTGGATCTGTAATGATGATGCAGTATTTGATCTGTAAGTATGAAGGTTGGTAAACTCAGACCATCAGTTCTTCACTATCCAAAAGACATTTTTGTTTTATTTCATTGCTGTCCCCGAGCAACCTCCTCCATCTGGACGCTGCCTCCTGTGATGCTCTATATTATGGATCAGAAGAGTGTCTCATCCGCCCCTTATGCTGTCCAGATCACAGAGATTTTACACATAAAATAAGAAGGGCGAACACACATGGACGGAAAATATACAAGGATCAGCCACAATATTAAAACCACTGACTGGTCCAGTGAATAACACTGATCATCTTGTTACTATGGCATCTGTTAAGAGGTGGGATAACAGGCAGCAAGTGAACGGTCAGTTCTTGAAGTTGATGTGCTGGAAGCAGGAAAAATGAGCAAGATATGAGCAAGATAAATGTACCCTCTAATTTATCTTTGGTGTAAAGCTTACACCTTACACCTTGTGAACAAAAATTTATATACACTCGTGAGGACCACATACACCGATCAGCCACAACATTATGACCACTGACAGGTGAAGTGATTAACATTGATCATATTGCTACTATGTGCTGTTCTGATGGAAAACCTTGGATTTTAACATCATTGTTGATGAGACTTAGACACCCAAATAAACATTGTCCCACAACAAGCACACTCCCTCATGCAAATGGAAATCTCAAATGTCACTGGCCTGCCTCCACAGGAAAATGCACCCCACCACATGGAAAAAACATCAAACAATCAGGAACATGTTGAGGAACATGACAGTGGTCCAACATGTTGATTTGACCTCCAAACTTCCTACACCCCATTGTGATCAAGCATCAACAGGATGCAGTGGAACAAGTTTGATTGACAGAGGCCCCACTGTACAAACCAGAGTACCCAAAGGATCCAGTGGCAACGTCCTGGTTCCAGACCCCATAGGACACTCTGAGAGGTCCTCTTGTCCATGTCCAATGGTTCGGAGCATTTCTGACCACATAAGGGGGACCAACACAATATTAGGCAGGTGGTCATAATGTTGTACCTGATCAGAGTATATCATGGCAGTTTCTAGTGACTCTATAACTGACTTTTCAATGACAGAATCATTGAAACACATGCGTCTCTGTCACAAAAATCATACATTTTAGTTCTTTCATAGATTTTTTTAGGTTTTCTGGAAATATGAAAAGGCGACATAATAGATGATTTGCTTTTTTGATGAGAATATTTACAGTTGTGGCATGGCTTTATTGTTGTTCTTGTTGTTTTACAGTTAACATGTAAATCAGTGTTTTTTTCTGTGATTTTACGAGATATTATCTGTAATAAACAAAATAGGAAAAACTTGTAAAATAACAGTTTAAATGACATATCGTTTTTCAGTCCTTAACATACACACTTTTTCTTTCAAATAACTGCCAATATCTGTAAAATAATTATATTCTCTGTCAATTAGAATACAGTAAAAATTAATTTTATGGTCAAACATTGTGAAAGAATTAATTACTGTTTGTACAGGGAACAGATTTTTGAAGTGGACATTATTTACAATTCTGGCCTGTTTTTTAGGCATAACTTTTAAATTTTGTTAGTTATTTACCAAAACAGGTACAATCTTTAAAATAACAGTAAAAAAAACAAACTTAAAAACTGTTTTAAAAATTCATTTTTTACAGTGCACTAACTGTTTTGACAAGACCAGCTGTTACACGTTAATTTACTTGTTCTGTGAAATAGACATTACAATTTGTGCCCAGTAGTTTTAATGCCACAGTCTTCAAAAACGCTCAAGAGCACATTTAACAGCCGGCCGAGTCTCGCTCAGGAAGAGGTCATGATGAAACTGTGCGGAGGGTGTGTATCCACTTAATGGGTGATACAGGTTTTCTATGCCTCAGTGGAAATGAGCACAGAGTTATTTCATCTTCAGAGCAGAATGTAGGACTCAGGTCACTGGAGATTTGGCATGTGGCATCCTGCTGAGCTGCACACTAATGAAATGAAATGCATCTGTGATAGAAGTGCAGATGGAAGCTCTGATCTTTACAGCTTTGCCTTTCGAGACTCGTCCCCTCAGCCTCTGTCACAACCTCGTCTACGGCCGTAATGGGCATGAATGAACTCCAGCACATCAGGCAGAAAATGATAGACTGACATTTCATGAGCCACTGGCAAATTCTTGGCGTTACTGCAAACCACACACGAAACATCGCAACTTGGGCGATGCAGAAACGCATGAATATCTCTGTATACACGGTGCAAAGTAGCCAAGGGGGAAGCCTCACTCCTCTTAATAAGACATGAACTCCTCTGAACACACATGTGAAATACTGGGGGGACCTTAAAATATTGAGTTTGCTATTTTCCATGTATTTCTGTCTTTCTGCATCTTTACCCTCACCTTGTGTAAAGTTACTTTCAAATACGTTAGAAATGTGATTCCTACATGGAGACAATTCATCACTATTTCACTTTATTAAAGATGCAGGTAAGAGATTCAAAAGTTTTAATTTACAACCTGCTCATACAGTATATAGCAGTGAAATGCAAGGTGACTATTCCACAGGCAATAACAAGAAATGGTAAAAACATTCCTTAAAAACTGAAAAAAAGTCATAAACATGAGGCATGGAGAGATTGTTAAATCAAAATGCAGTGTAGTTTTGTGCAAGTGTTGCGTTCATGTGTGTCTGTGTATGTTGTGTACATGTATGCTGCTTTTGTCGTCGCAAATATCATAAACTTTGCACATTTTAACTCAAAAATAAAAAAAACTAACTTCCTTACCATAGAACCAAACACAAGAATAAACCTAAACCTTCAGCTGAGGCTGCTTTTTTATCTGGTTTGTTAACCCAGATATTCATATTCTTATTTATAGGAATAATTTTAAGTAAAATATACATAAATCCGGTGCTTTATAAATGTTGCATCCGTCGTTTCTGACTATAAAAAGTGAAAAATGTAGTTCCCCTTGAAAGCCGTGGTGTAATTCACACACCAGTCACCATGCAGTTTATCATCTTCTGCTGCACTACACACTCCGACATGGAAAACTAGATTATTAAACATCACTGCTCATTTGAAAACTAACCCTTCAAACTCTCCCGTCGAATGTGTTCTGGCAGATGACATATGAACAACATGCAGCTCAGAGATGTCCGTGGGAGCTGTGGAGGCGAGAGATTTCTGCAAGGCCAAATCTGCCTCCGGCTCTGCTTCTCACATGCTCGAGTCTCACCTCATTTTCATTCCCGGTGAACATGAGACGAATGTGACGTGTGCCGCCCCCCCCCCCTGCGTGGAACATAAAGGAATCGCGGTTTAATCAGCCTGCATGGGAGTCGATGTGAGCGAACTCTAACGCTGCTGCTTCTGTTATTTCCTGCAGGTGATGATCCTGTTCTTCAACCCCAGCGTGTTCAGATGCATCCTCCTGAGGTGGGTTCGGCTGCTGGGTTTTGCCATCATGTACGGCACCGTCATCCTCAAGCTGTACAGGTAATAAACTACAAGAACAAAAACCTGTCTGATCACCACATGAGAGGTGACATTTCTTGTCTGTTTTATCCCCTCCCTATGAATTATTTCCAACTTTAATACTAAATACTGAAAGCAAAAACTAAAAATAGGCCTCCCCTCTCTCCTCTCCTCTCTTCTTATTAACTTACCCATGAGTTTCTCAGTTTCAATAATTCAACTCTCTCTCAGTCTGCAAGCACACACGCATGCAGTCTTTCCAATAAGCACATTTGAATTTCACATCAGGTCCGATCTCTCTGCCTGCTAAAGTGACTGTTCACGCAAACACACTCCGGCTTACTGCTCTTCAGCTCCGAGGCGAGCTGTTGCCGAGACGGGAGGAGGAGGTCAAAGGCTGACCACAGTGTTCCCTTGGCAAAATTACCAATTTGATTTTTTTTTTCTTTCTCTGAGCTCGCTGGGTGGGAAGTGTGCCCCGGAGGCAAGCTCTTACAGCCCAGTAACACTGAATATATCACAGATAGATTTGTCACAGTCTGGTCGAGAGACAGCACATGTGCACAATAAATGGAGAGTTGACTGTTTATTCTGTATGTCTGGATGGTGGTTTCTCTCAAATTACATGCTGTATTTATCTCTGTGTACAGCCACTCTGCTCTTCTGCTACTTCCTGCTCTACTGCAGCTAATTATGCTGCATTTTAAATTCCGTTTACAAAGGCAGAATAGTCAGTCAGTACTGTGCAACCTATAAATAAACTACCTCTGCATGCTTTAAACTTTTAATATTTTCTTCGTAATATACATTTTCTGATTCTGTACCCTTAAATCCTTCCTGAAACACACTCAACAAGCCTGAATGAACTGAAATAACAGCGCAGCTTCTCCCTCCACCATTTAATTCAAGTGGGCATGTTAATAAGAGCAACAGCCGGAGGCGTGAGTTGTCAATGGCGCTGAGAACAGCACTTACTCACCTCCGCTGCTCATCATGATTTCAGCCTGCAGCTTCTCGTATTCAGGCTCCTTCTGTTGCTTCCCCCCCCTCACAGGGTGTTGAAGGTGTTTCTGTCCCGCACGGCCCAGAGGACGCCCTACATGACCAGCTGGAGGGTCCTGCGGCTGCTGGCGGTGATTCTGCTGGTGGTGCTGTGGTTCCTGGTGGCCTGGACCTCAGCTGTCTGCCAGAACCCCGAGCTGAGTCGGGCCCTGATAACCGCAGGCCTCACCCCCGAGGGACTACAGTTCAGCATGTGTCTGCTGGACCGATGGGACTACATGATGGCAGTTGGTGAGTGTGTTTCTGTACTTACATGATGTGTAGTGATGTATTTAGAAAAAAAAACTGGACCAGAAGTGATCTGAACTGATGAAAAAGTCAATTATCACTTAACAGTAAGCACTCATTCAGTTCAAATCAATTCAATTCAATTCAGTAAAACTTTATTGCTCCCTTGGGGGCAACTTAAGGCACATAGAGCAGCTGGACACAGAACAGTAGGAACCACTGTACATTAGTAGAGTCAGCCATGTGGTATCTAAATAAGATAAATAAATTTAAAAAATAAAAAATGGAATATGGTGAGACAAGAATAAAGTAAATATCATACTGACAACAAATAATGTTTGTTAATGGTTCAGAGGGGCAAAGTAACTGTACATGAATTTAACAGCATTGGTTAAATAAGGAACAGAATTATAGTATTTACATGAGGTGTAATTTAAGATACAGGTGGATCGAACATAAATAAGTTCAGTGCAAGTCAGTGGTGTATGGAATATATATATATATGTATGGTAGCTTAGATAAGATAAGTTTAGCTTAATAACATTTACTCTTTTAACATGGAGTTAAAGGAGTAAGTAGTTTGCTGAAGTGCGGCAACGCAGGTTTTCTAAACTTAGCTTTGGCTTTTTACTCATTAAATAGTAACTTAAAATTGCTCTGTGGCATTTTTGTGACTTCCCCACAACTTGCGTGTGACATGAAACACATTCAAACAACATTCTTAGTGTCTCTCTGTACAGAGGCCTCATGGTTCAACACACCAATAAGCCGAACAACTGCAGTCACGCTAAGCTTGTCAACTTATTAAGTCAATCCAGGCTTTTTGATTTTAGATGTGAGCCTGTTCGCATAAACAACAAACTAAAAGCCAGTCATGGACAGGCCTGCAGCTGCTCACCAGAAAAACAAAGTACCCCAAACCAATATGAGGATTTTAAAAATATCATACAGGCTAAAAGCAACACAGCTGCAGCAGCCCAAGCAGGAAGGAAATAAAAAACAAACGCCCATCATCTAGGCTCGAGTAACAAAGATCTGACTGTGATTACAAATGTGCATTCCATTAAATGAATGTTTCTTAGATGTATTCTTGTGACATGTGAGACAACTTTGCCTCATTCTTCAAGCTGAAACCCCAACTGTGTTACATGGTTGTAGAAGCAAGTAAAGAACAAATAAAACGATAATTCAAACAGTCCAAAGCTTTAGTGCTTTAACAATTAAAACAGCTTTGAAATTGCTTGCAGTCAACAAGAAAAAAGGGAAGCAAGAAACACTAAAGTTTCCTTCACTGAGAATCTAGTTCTCTTACATCTTTACTGGTCTGGGAAAGTAAAGGGTTGTGAAGGTACGCATGAACCGAGCTCCACAGGATCATCTGCAGATGATGAAGCTGTTTTCAGTGAGAACTGATCAGTCACTAGTCTGGGTTTTTATACAAGCTGATCTCAAACATAACCTGCTCTGTAGCAGCTTAGGTATGCAGCATAAGTTACCATGCGGATGAGTAAGAATACTCAGGACGCGCGATGCTTCCTCTGGCAGCTTCAGTCCAAATCTATTTACAGTTAATAAACATATATACAAACAACAATTTTCTTTCAAGTAACGAGGTAGTTATTGTATCAAAAATATACTTTATTAGTAACAATAAAACAAATGACAATAAACACAAGCAGAAGCAGGTAAACATGGATGTAAACATAAAGTGTGTTTTAAATGTTCCAAAAAATCTGCTTTGCATGCATTTTCTGAGAAGGAAAAGCCCCCAACATGTTTGCTGTGTCTGTTAGATTAGTGCATTTTGGTTAGAACACATCAAGAAAACTCCACAGGGTACCTTGAAAATTAAACTATCAAGCTGAAACTTTTGGGTTAAAAGTTTCAGCCTGATAGTGTGGTAAATAGTTTGCTTTGTTGCACCCATAGCTGCACTCAGTGATGATGCCAGAGTGTACTGATGAACTCTGGAGTCCACTTTCACTGCAGCAACATGAGAACTTAAACACTTGAGGTCAGCATAAACAACATGTTCACTCACTCTTCTCCAGGAACATTGAGCACATCATCACTTTCATTTTTATGTTTATGTAGCATATTTTCACTAACGTCCTATTTTCTAAAGTGGGGTATGAAATCTTACCTAAATGTAGAAATGTACTATTGATGGTATTTACTTGCAGCCTTTTTGCTGAGACTGATGGCATTTGTGAAACAAACGGCAGCATGTCGGCTGCAGTATAAGTGGTTTAAAGCCCCGAAGCTCCAGCCTGGTCAAAAGGTAAACGGCTGCAGCTCAGGAAAAAGTGGACACAGAAAGGTTAAAACAGACTCTCGCCCTTCACAAATTGACTTTCCAACAGCTCAGCTGCACTGTTTCTGACTCTCAGTCTTGAAGTTTATAGGCGCTGATGCTACCAACAGCAAATGGATTGCACATAAACAGAGAGGACCGTTGTAGGTGTTAAACTGCAGATTTAAATTTCCAGTGAAGCGCAGTACATCCGTTGCTGAATTGTAGCGAATGTTGTCAGACAGACATAAACAGGTGCAGGTCATCGGAGTCTCTATCTTGTACACATGTGATAAACTCCTCTGTTTTGATGTGCTTCCTATGAGAGAATAAATAGAGCCGCCTCTTTAAGCAAGACATAAAATGCTTCAAAGCTTTGCTGCCTTCGTGCCAGATAACATTATCGTGCTGTAATAGGTCTGTTCATTCAGCGCCCTGCCCTTTAAAGAACCTCTGCTCTCAGGTTCAGTTGATGTATTTTGTGAATTTTCATGATAGTATCCATAGTTTTATTCACAAGCAGTTTTAATGAACAGTACTGAGTGTTAGATTAGCAATGGGATGCTCTGTTGGACATAATGGGGAACCCTCTGAACAGTAACTACAGGGCTGCCAACAGCAGCGAAGCAGCCAAGAAGGGAAGACGAACCACCACGTCCATCATTTATTTATGCAGCCATTTACCACAAGCATGTCTTCAGGGAGTTTCCATCAGATGAGCTTATCTAGTTTTAACTGAAGTGTAATCAATCACTGAATAAAATGATGTAACGTAGTTTGGAACAGCATAACTTATATGAAACTGAGTGCTTAGTGGAAAATGTGCATGAGAATTTTTAAACTGTCGAAACTGGACATTAGGATTTAAATATTGGTTTTATTTTATAGTAAACAGCTGTTGCATCCTGGCTACCAAGTGTGCAAACTATTCTGTGGTTTCCAGGATCATCAACTACAAGTAGAGCTTTTATGAAGCGGTTGATTTCGCTTTTATTTATCATTATTCCTATTAATGAGAAAATGAATAATAAGAATAAGAAAACAGACTGATTCTTCCTCTGTTTTATTTCACATCATTGGGATCAAGAATGTTATTTTGTCTGATCTTTGAGTTAAAGTGAGCCAAGTTTGATGATACCACCGCCGCCATGCTTCAGTGATGATGGCAAGAAGAGCATGCTGGTATATTTATTAATTAGTGACGAGTCGTCCTCATTATTGATGAATCATACATCAATAACAGCAGAATTTTATTCAAGATCCAAAATGATGAGGATAGAAAAAAATTGAGATGTGTGGGAAAAAAATAGCATATTATCAATAATTTAAAGATCTGCCCCCAAACAAAATTCACTAATCATGTTTTCAGAGTAGCTTTTGTCTTACTATTTCACACTCTGCTCCAGCTGCTATCATAACAGAGTGAATGTGGTGAAGGTAGCAGCTCTGTGGCCGGTGTGTCTTCAGTAATAAATCTGTATGATTCCTTCGGTGCACATCTCAATAAAGCAAAGTTATTGTCTTACATATGGCAGTACTGACCTGTGCTGACCCCAGTGTGCACAAAAGACATGTCGAGAGAAACACCCTCCCCTATTCCCACTAACATGACTCAAGCAAAAAGAAATAGTAGACAACCTTCCCCCTTTTCCTGACCTCACCCTCTGCCCTGTGAAGAAGAAGAGTGACAGGATTGCTAAGAAGCTGCAGTTACTGTCCGTCAAATATCCCTGAAGGCCCAGATGGCCTCGTATGTGCGTTACAGTAGCCTCCTAATGACAGATTCTTGAAGCAGCAGGCAGTGATGTGCACCTCACTGAAGTCAGCCTGACAGCAGGGGAGACTAATCCTGTTTGGGAAGAGGGAAAGGCTGGATCCCTCAGAGATGTTTGGTCTGCCTCTGAAAACTGATAGACAGGCAGACAGAGAGAGTGGAAGTGGCAGGGAAAAAGAAGAAAGGAGCCTGTGAAGTATGAAGCTTGTAGGGATGTGGGCAACGATGCACAGAGAGAGAGAACTTTAGAAGAAGGGAAGAAGAAGAAGAAGACGCGGGGGTGGGGGGGAGCTGGTGGAGGGAGGATGGCTAAGGACACTCTGGAGACGGGACAGCGTCTTCAAGAGAAAGTTTGGGGAAAAAAACAGCCTCCAACAAACACTGCTCTTTAAATGGAGCTAAACAGGGAGCACACAGGAATCCCTCTGTTTGTGTTTGTGCACGAGTGTGTGCGTCGATGTGTGCTCCAGACGAGATAGGGAACGAGGGAGTCCTGCTGTTTGCTCTGACAGCCAGCGAGAACACGCGAGGCTACATTGAGGGACAGGAGGGAACCTGCAAAGCTGCTTTGGAGGGTTTTAACAATGGCGCTTGTCACGCTGGTGAAAATTAGCCTAATTGCTTTTCCTGTGTTTTTTGGGGTTTTTTTTTTTTTTGCTTGTTCTGTCACAGTGCCGACAGGGGAACACGTGTCTGTTCAGAAATGAATAAATCACCCCGTTCTGTATTAAAATGCAGAGCAAAACGGAGCTGATGCAAAACATTATTGATAATGTCAACAATATGCAATTAATGTGAATCCGCAATTAATCTGCATTAGCTGGAATTGTTATCCTTTCCTTCTCGCAAGCAGCTCTCCATGCATCCTGATTCAGAGGCTAAGTACCATGTAATTAGTGATAATTTATAGACGAGGCCTATTCATGAATATTAATGATCTGTAATCACTGTAAAGAGTTTATAGACTCATATGCCAGCACAGTCCTTGGCACAGTTCTTGGTGCTATTTTCTGTCTGCAAACAAAAACAGGAGGATAACATCTGACTTTGTGATGTTTATTTGGGATCTTTTTGTGTGCGGTACATAAACACTAGAGCTATTTTTATTTGAAATCACATTTTTGTCCGCCGGCAGTAAAAGATGCATAATGTTTTCGTTCGACTCTGGAGAGCAACAAACACACGATATATTAGATTGCTCTAAGACATAATTTCAAACCTCCAAAATGCAACAACCCTGAAGGAATCCCTTTTCTTCACATTCCAAAATAATTACTATTGATTCTTGTAACTGGTGTTCTTTAAAATTTCATTACACTGACAATTTAGATGATAATGAGCTATCTGTGCTCATACACTGCGCTGTGTATTCTGAAGTATGTTGATGACTGTGAAGCCAGCCAGATTTGTAAATACAATGCTGTCGGGTAGTGTGACCTTGGTGAGATGAGGCGATAGCAGGAACGTGTCAACACGCTGTCCAGAAAGCAGCTGCTTCACTGTGGGGAAACACTGGAGACGTGGGGAAGTCCTGCAGAATCAGAAATGTGAAATGTCATCGCTGCCGTCGACACTGAGTGTCAGGTGTCAAACAGGGCTGAGAATCAACTGCCTAAAGCCTTTCTACAGTAATACTATGTGTTACTGCAGTGCCTATACTGTAAAACTGTGACTAAATTTGTACTGAAAGACAGTACAGTTCCACATTTTAAGAGGTACAGTAATGCATTTTTTGTCTGAAAGTAAGATCAGCCAAAGCCGAAGACTGTGACACCATTACAACACCCATTGATTGGTGAACTACTGTTTTGACATCGCCACACTCTAATGCATACCAGGCTTCATCATCTATTTCACTCTTATTGGGTCCATAATTTACTAATTGAACATTAAACTGTATTGAAGGAGACTTGAAACTAGCAATTGAGACCATAAATTCGTTAGCAAAGTATTTACTGAGGTAATAAATCAAATGAAAAGTCGGGTCATTTTCTCATAGACTTCAATACAATCTGAGTCATTCAGAGTCGCCCCCTGCTGGCTGTTAGAAAGAACATCTGTTTTAACTGACTTCTGCATTATCACGTTTCCTGGAGGCTCTGTCTGTCTATTAAACACAGTCCATGGTGAAAGTTGAAATCAGAATCTGACATTTAGGTGACTTTTGAGAAAGGCAAACACACAAAAATGAGTTACATTTGCTAAACTACCTTCGTGGTATTTATCTTTAAGAGAGCTTGTTTTACAGATATTGTGTTTTCTCTGTGCCTTTTACTTATTTCAAATATAGTGCAGTATCTAAACATTTTTTCAAGGTCTGTGATGATAAAATGATGGTGTTAGAGACTATCAAGCAGGGGGAAACAAGGGGTAACACCTCTGTCAGTACTTTCTGTTCCTGTAAAAGCATCTGCAGTAAAATCTGGGAACAACCATCCATACGCACACTACAAAAAATTCTTTAAATCTTTTTTGAATGGGTTTTTTAAAATGAGATACAACTTTTTAGCCCATCGACAGCAATAATAGAATTAAGAATCAGTCGTTTGTGGAGGATATTCTGGCAAAAGTCAAAGAAGGTTGTAGACAGGGAGGCTTGTTATTGCCAAGAGGGAAAAATTATTTTGCAATACTTTCTCTTCATGTGAAACTCAACAAGGAAAATAACTTAAAGTAAACCCATATCTAATGAAACACCTTTAAGCAGCACAACCTCACCTCTCTCTTTAGGGAGCAAAATCCCAACTGCATATATAGGGGGATCAGTTCACACCTTGTTAGCTTTAGCCCAACCATCTGACAACATGGTGACCTGATCCATAACCTTGATGCCAAAAAAACCTACAAACAACATCAGTGTACTCATCTACAAGCTCATTTATCTCTCTAGATGTCTCTGCTGAAGATAAGCATTGTAGGTTTTAACTTAAGGATGCATTTGATAGAAAAGAAACTTTACTAAAGAAAGAAAAAAACCCTCCACTTGGTCTTGCCCAGTGATGTCATGGTGACATCCATACAATCAGGAAATGCTGGGTGGCCCAATCCCAAACGCTAATCCTGCATGTGGTGAATCTGAATAAAGGAGCAGAGAAAGGTAAGTATAATGACAATTAAACCACATTCAACCGGTAAGTTAATAAAGAAGACCTGAAACTAACTGATGGTTGTGTGTTTGCTTTAATTCAGTCATCTGCTTTGATGTAAACATGATGTAAACACAAACAAACCCGGGATAGTTTGTGCTGCAACGTTACAACAACACCGATTAAATTATAGGAAAATACGCAGATAATAAAAATATTATTGTGTACGATGAACATGCAGGGAACAAGTCATGAGGAAAATAGTCAGTCTGTCATAAATTATCTGTAGTTCCATGAGAAGTTTCCCCATAAAACCCAGTTTTTGTATTAAATTTATTGACATTTTTGCCAAAGTTAAACGACAGCTGTCTGTCCTATGAGGCTGAGCTCTGGTGGGGCTGGTTGGCATGTTTCTTAACTAGCCTGCTGCTTCCAATCTTTACACTTAAGTAAGGCAATAACCTTTCAACTCTAGCTTTGTACTTTACTCAGGCATGAAAATAGTATTAATAGTAAACAAATTAGTGTATTCTGAAAAAGGTTGGAGTGTGACTTCAAAGCTTCGGGGTGCATATGTTGCATTTTTGTCTCGGAAAACATGTTATGTACACAGGAGGCATTTCATACCAAGTAATCTTACTTTCTAGGTGTAGAATAATAATTTTCCTAAACACAGTGACAACTCTCCTTGTGTCTTTTGTTGTTCAGCTGAGTTCCTGTTCCTTCTGTGGGGCGTCTACCTTTGCTACGCAGTCCGAACCGTCCCCTCGGCCTTCCACGAGCCACGATACATGGCGGTGGCCATCTACAATGAGCTCCTCATATCAGCCATCTTCCACATCATCAGGTGGGTTGAGAAAAAGTGATGAAACAGGCCTGGATGGGCATGAACAGTGAGAGAGAGAATGACTGAATGATGTCAGTGATGAGATAAATGAGAAAGGGGAAGATGTGGAGCAGAGGATATATGAGAGATATGAAACAGAGCAAAGACTGTGGAACAAGGAAGCACTTTACGCTGACTGGATGGAAATCTCTGTGACAATAATTAGGAAGTGGCATGAACAATGGCAAGGGGTTTAATGACTGGAGCCCTTTTTACTGCACAACCTGTTTAATCATAATCATAAAGATATTTGCCTGTTTGAGTGGGCACTGCAAGAGCAGAAGATGTCAGATGAGAGGCGCAGAGTTCAGCCGCCCCCCTTCATCAGGGAAATGAACAGTGTCAGCAGAGCGCCAGCTGAAAGGAGGTGAATAAAAAATGTCTTCCCTCGGCAGAGACACAGCAGAGATGTACAGAGCCAGAGCCCAAAATAAACTCTGTGTGCCCTGCTACTGTCTGTCTGTCTGTGTCTCATAGAGGTGGAACCTAACTCAGCTGGCTACGTTTCTGAGGATTTTAAATGTCCTTTTTAGTTTAATAATTGTCCTTTAGTTTCCTGAAAAATACCTTGAATTACAAGCAGAAATCAAGCCAGAGGTTCCCCAAACTTAATGATGGCAGAGTGACTTATTTGCTGGATTTCACAAACACATATAGCTGCTTTTTAAGCTGCACTAATTAATATTATTATTGTATCAACAAAGGGGTTGCTTAGAGCCTTTTAGCATCTTTTACCTCCTTATTTTTGGTTTTCTAACATCCCTCTGCTGCTGTTTCGAGCAAGAATTTGCTGCAGCTAACAGACAAAGTTTGTGAGGAGCAGTAAGCTGCACAAATGTAGGCTTTAGCAGTTTAACACACAGACATTTCTTTTAAGACTTGATGAAGAATTGGGCCGCCGTATAGCTCACTGAGTTCGGGTGTTTCCATGTAGGCGCAGGTCATCATCAGCGGTCGTGAGTTCACGTCCAGCTCATGACCATTTGCTGCTTGTCTCTCCTTCCCCCTCACCCTCTTCCACCCTGTTTCTCCCCCTATCATTGAAAAATTGAAATAACTCCACCCAAAAAAATATTTTTAAAAAATTTGATGGAGAATTGAACATTGACAAGGTGAGTGAATAGTGAACTTAATGTGAAAATGTGACAATATGTTGATGATGTTGTGCTTTCAGCTTCTTCCACTCCCCTCGAGTGACAAATTGTCTATTTGAATCATCTGTCTGTTGAATTATCTTATTTCTTTCTTAAGTATTTTTTGGGGAGAGTTTTTCCCATTTTATTGACAGAGTGAAAGGGGGATAGAGGAGAGTGACATGCAGAAATGTCTTGAGCCAGACTTGAACTCATGATGGCTGCCGAAGGACTGTACCCGTGTGGTATCGCATTAACTCAGTGAGCTAAATGGTGGCTTGAACGACTTCATTTCTTAAACAAAGCTATGCTGAATACACAGAGGCATCTCCACAAATTTGGCCAGATGGGACCAATTTAAGAAAATGCACACTGATACGCTTTGGCTTCTTATTTTACAGTTATTGTTGCTAATTATCTGGTGTGCGTAGACTGATAGAGGTACAATTAACACTTTGGTTATTTGGATAATTCCTTCAAAACAGTCCAGTAGATGCAATGCTGCGTAGTACTTAAGTGGAAAAAGTTCACCCATATATATATTTATATATGATTAGAAAGTTCTGCTCATGTGTGATTGTAATGTATGATACTATAGCAACTAATGGGTCAATGAAATGTGTTTTCATTGTTACTTGGCTATCCCTTACAATTTTGGTGGATACTTTAATGATGAGAGAGGTCACTTATACAACGTGCAAATAGCCTGCTGTGAGACTGAAAACTGTTGCTAATAGGAAAGACTTGATATGACACAAAGATATCTTTACTTTAGTGAACAAATCAAGCTTTTACAGTAGCATTATTTCAAGCTGTGAACTTTGTCACTAATGATTCAACTGCTGCTTATAAACTGACTCTGTCTAATATAATTCTAAGTAATTAATTAAGTTACTTCCGTGTTGTATTGTGCTGTGTAACATGTCCAAATGGGGGCAACTGTCTCAGTGAAGATGCTCATATGGATCCTGCTGCTGTCTGGTGCTGCAGGTATTTAATAAACTCAGAGGAAAGACTCCTAAAAACAGCTGGAAGCAACAAACTTAATCACGGATGCTGTTAGAGCTAACACTAACACTCGGACACTGTAGTTGCATACATTTAATTAATCCTGGGAGTACGGCACTACAAGATTAGATTTCCAACCACCCCTTGGAGACACTGCTGTGAATAATAGCTTGGGCTGCTGAGTTTTACAATCATAATTTACGCTAACAAGAGGCTAAATGTCTCTAGATTGTCTGGTTTGCTTGGCAACCTTTGGTTTCCATTATGTATGTGCTGTATGACTGATGTTAAACTGACTGCTTAATGCGTCTTTTCAAAAATATCCAGTACAGATAAAGGTAGAGATTATTTTGTAAATTATACTAAAAATGATTAAGTCATTGTTCAAAATTGCAAATTTTGATTTATTCTGGTACAGTTTTATTCACTTACATCAGTTAGCTTTGGTGTTCCTCCAAGGAGCTTATTTGTAGACGAGCTGTTTTTATCTGCGTCTGTTTGGATTTCAACTGTCTAAGTTGAAACAACAGCCCTGAAAGATTGAAAGAAATAGTAATACAAGCACTTTTACAAGATTCCCAAAGCACAGAATGGTTTGTCAGTCCTGCTGCAGCAGCAGTGAAGCTGGTCAGGTGGTTTTTGCAGAGAGCCTGCAGAAGCCTCGGGCAAAAAATTCCATTTGTCACACACTCTCTGATAAAACTGTTCCTGATTGAATATTCTTTCATTTAGGCGACAGTCTATTGTGCTCAGTGGGACAAGAAGAAAAAGTTCGTATCCTTTTAATCTGTTGAGAAACTGAAAAGTCCACTGGGTACACCTTCATCAGTGGTGTGAAACTTATAAATCACGCTGTTCTCGTTTGCTGGGGAATAAAACACTGTGAGCTTTGAGCGTTTTTGGAGGGGGGTGAACTGACGGAGTCAATGTGCTGCTGCAGTGCAGAGATAAGGCTGGACTTGTTATGGATGTGGTGTGTGTGTGCTGGGATACAGTTGATGAATACACACACACAGACTATTCTTTTGGACTATTGCGTGAATTCTAATGTGATTATTGATGGCAAAGCGCTGATGACTTGTGAGACACCTCCGTTGGTCTTCAAACAATGCACACACTTTAAAACACACATGCTGAGGCATTCTGTGTTGGCACATAGGAGCCTTTTTAGACACTTTGCACACAATACACATTACTCAGCTTGATACGCCCTAAATAATTGCATCGATTTATCCGCCATGCTGTCTGGCTTTGATTGCTTGTGCAACGTTGGTGCCAAAATGTTGCTACTTGTTAGAGCCCCTTGTTAAGCTTTTGTCTACTTTTCACTTTCTCCAGCAATAATTGGAAGTCTTGCCTGCGCTGGTGCTCATAAATACAATACACACTATGATTTAAAACGGCTCTGATAATGGCAGTGATGACATGAAGAAGCCTTTTAAAAAGCAACCACAAGCGACCGAAATCGCTGCTGTGTGCTTTGACATAGATTCTGCACATGTCTGGATTGTCACTGCTGACAGAAATGGGACACGTTTGCTTTATGTAAAATTACTTGATTTGGTGTTTTTTGCTGATGGTGACAGAAAACGAAGTCTCTCCTCGACTCTGTAAACTCTTGTAAAAACCTTTTAAAAGAAAGTGACAAATGCAAAACAGGATAGCAACAACAAAGTGGTTTAAAACAAGCAAAACAAGACAATTTAGCAAGAAGTTGTGAGAATGTTGCAAGATTTTTATAAAACTTTCTACATGTGATAACGCAGGCGACCACCAGTGTACGTCTGACCACAGAAAGCCTTGCAAAAGGCTGAAGTCTGTGTTTGTGTAATTGTCATCCTCCCAGAGATGTACAGCCAAGTCATTCCAAGGTGTGTCGAGGACAGTGGGCCGACACAGCACAGGTTATCTGGAGAAATGAGAACTTCCATTGTGTTTGGGCGCCATCAATGGATCACATGTACAAATGAAAGCACCTCCAACATCCAGCAGTGACGACTTCAACTACAAGTCTTATTACAAAAGTGTAAATGGAGAGTCTCCTCGTATAACAAGCACCATTTGTTTTCCTGGCACAAGTGTGGAGAGTCTAAATGCCGACATCCACGGACTCTTGCGAAATTCTACCACTGGCCTAACGGCTCCAGCCTCCTAGTGTGGACTTTGTTTTCTACTGTGTCCCAGTATTCCCTTAAGGGAGAAAATACATGTCTTTCAAAACGTAATTAAGAATGCAGCTTAGCTGTATAGAAATGTAATTTTGGGGGAACATGGTTGTGATCTGACACAGAGACATATAATGTGAATCATTATAGCTGTGAATCACCGTTAGTCTCGGTAGTGCTGTCTGCATCTCCCTCGAACCAGGAAGCTAAATCATAATGCTGAGATGGTTGAACTAACATTCTCTGGACTTTTAAAATACCATGTGCAATCTTATTTTTTATTTTTTATACATACACAAACCAGGCATAACATTATGACCACCTGCCTAATATTGTGTTGGTCTCTCTTATGTGCTCAAAAATGCTCTGAACCATTGGACATGGACAAGAGGACCTCTCAGGGTGTCCTATGGGGTCTGGAACCAGGACGTTGGCAGTAGATCCCTTGGGTACTCTGTCAATCATACTTCCCCACTGTGGGATTAATAAAGGCTTATCTTACCTTAAAGGACTTGATAAAAACTGTCAAGCTTGAAGACCATGTGAATGCCACACAGTCGGTGCCTGAAGTAGTTCACAGTTTGTTTCCTGCAGGATGTCCAACAGATTTGGACGGTTTGGACCAGCGTATCAAAAGCCACCTGAGTGTGTCCGTTCTTTGTGGTTGAGCTCAGGTACAGAACTGCTTTGAGCTAAATATTCACAGAAACATGGTGATGTCGAGCAGATGCAATGTTAAAATTACAATTAGCACAAAGTAAAATATCTCCTATTAGTGGTTATCATAGTTTAAAACATATTTTGTATTCTCAGGTGTTTATTATAGCTAGCATCACTAAGCAGCCCATTCTCTACTACATAATTTTAGCTTCTACTTGTGGCTCTGCAGTGGGAAGCAAAGCCTTCAGAAGGAAAGAAGCAACCGGTGGCAGTAAAACGCTGCTTTCATAATTTTGCTTTTATCCCAGTGTTTACAGTGAGCTTTTAGAAAAGGGAGGATCTCTCTGGGTTGTGTAACTGTCTGTTCTCTGTGTCCAGACAATCACTGATGGCTGCTTTTAATGTCTGTTCTTGAGCGCATTTCATTTCAAATAGCTGCCGGTGAATGAACAGAATTTGTCCTATTTTCATGCAGGTTCTCCCTGGTGCCGGGACTCCACCCCGACTGGATGCTCATGTTGTTCTTTGCTCACACTCACCTGACTGTGACTGTGGCTCTGGGCCTGCTGCTCATTCCAAAGGTAAATATTCCATCGCTGCAGCTCGTTAAACTCTCATCAGTTGTTAGTTTTCTGGGCTGTTAGTTATTAATCAACACTTACAGAGCTCCTCAACCAAGGCCAGCGCTAAAAATATAAAATTTTCTCACAACTAAATGTGTAATGGGGCATTTTGATCACAAAATAGCTGCCGGCATTAACTGTACAATATTTATTGTAGAGCAGTGTGGAAAATAACACTTTTACTCAAGGGCTGCTCTTATGAGAACAATTTCAAAGTACTTTTCCATTTTCTGCCACATTATTCTTCTACTTCACTGCATGTCTTATCCAGCGTATCACAGATCTCTGATGCCGGACAGTCTGCTTCGCCCCAGGAGCCTTGATAATCTTCAGATTTCATTGTCCCCTGCACAGATTCAATGCAGTCCTGTGACACGATGGAACCTCCTCCATGTCTCACAGTGGGGAAGGTGTTCTCTTCTTTGAAAAGCTTAAATTTTTCTCCTTCTATGAACACAGAGCCGATGCGACTCGCCAAGAAGCTCCAATTTTGTTTCATCTGTCTAAAGAACTTTCTCCCAGAGGCATTGTGACTTGTCAGCATGCATTTTAGTGAAGCCCTGTCGGTCCTCTTTTTTATTTTTCTCTTTGAAAAGTCGTGTCTTTGTGGCTCTTCTAAGACTTTCATTGAGAAAAACAGCGTCTGATGTGGTATGACCAGACGCTGCTGTACCTTGATCCTGGAGGTCAGCTTGTGTGTGTTTTGAAGTTTTTTCCTTGGTTCTTTTTCCACCTTTCAAACTGTCCTTTTTCACAGTCTGGTCTGGCTAAACCTCCTAATAAGACTCACAGCTGTGGTCACTGCAACTCCAGACTGCTTGGAGTCTTAACCTTGACAATGCTCAGCAATTATCTTTTTCCTTATCTCCCTAGGAAACTATTTTTCCTTTCACTGATTCATGTTTAGGATAGTTTCATCCAAAAAAATCATTAAGCACTATTCTCCATCAAGACAAGGGCTGCCCCTTGTCTCCGATTCTGCTTGTGGTGTTCATGGACAGGATCTCAAGGTGCAGCTGTGGTGAGGAGAGTGTCCGGTTTGGGGACCTCAGCATCGCGCCTCTGCTTTTTGCAGATGATGTGGTACTGTTGGCTTCATCAGACTGTGACCTTCAGCATGCAGTGGAGCAGTTTGCAGCCAAGTGTGAAGCAGTGGGGTTGCGGATCAGCACATCCAAGTCCAAGGCCATGGTTCTCTGCTGGAAACCAATGGATTGCTTCCTCCGGGTTGTGGGGGAGTTGCTTCCCCAAGCGATGGAGTTTAAGTATCTCTTGGGGGAGTTGCTTCCCCAAGCGATGGAGTTTAAGTATCTCGGGATCTTGCTCACAAGTGACAGGAAATAGGAGCGTGAGATGGACAGCCGGCTTGGTGCGGCATCAGCAGTGATGCTGGCGTTGTACTGGACCGTCATGGCGAAGAGGGAGCTGAGCCGCAAAGTGAAGCTCTCGATTTACCAGTCCATCTACGTTCCAACCCTTACCTATGGTCATGACCTCTGGGTGGTGACTGAAAGAACGAGATTGCAGGTACAAGCGACCGAAATGATCTTCTTTCGCAGGGTGGCTGGGCTCAGCCTTAGAGATAGGGTGAGAAGCTCAGACATCCATAGGGAGCTAGGAGTAGAGCCGCTGTTTCTTCGCGTCGAGGGCTGTCTGGAATGACCTGCTTCGTCTTCTGCCAGCGCCTTATTAAGTAAGAATGAAAGAACACAGCAGATAAGCAGAAGAAAATGAATGGATAGATGGACTTTTTCATAGGCTGAATGCCTGAAGACACATGTGCTGCTAACAGAGGACTATAGTCTGCTTATGTAACACAAAGAGCCCAACAGATGCACTGTGCATCCAAATTCACATTCCCTCCTGTGTATTTCTTGCAGCGAGGTAGAGCACATGTCAAATGAAACCGAACAACTTGACCTTTCTAACAACGCTAGTCGCTTGTCTGTGCACAGACGAGTCAGCGAGAAAAGTCATTTTGAATTTGCATCAACTTTAATCTTAGTTACAATCGGCATACAGGTCTGCATTCTTCTCCACACCCAATGCACTTGCATAGAAATGCTAATGTGTATATTTGTTAATATCTGTATGTTGATATGAGTTAATTTCAAACCACAAGTAAGAGCAGAACTGGAACTTTGTAATTATGCTTCTTTATACATACTGAAGTAATCATGTTATGAAGACAAATCAAACTTTTGCATGTCTTTACTAACGTCTTCACCTGTTTCCACACTTAGTTTCTCAGTTATAAATCACAATGTCAGTTTTCTATCATAAAGTACCACATATTAAAATACACAGCTGAACTTACCATTTCTGATGATACAAGTGAAGTAGCTTTCAGTATCGTGGCCAGATATTAAATTTGGTTTCTGTGGTTTAGTCATAGAATGTATATAAAAGATGGACGTAGTCTGAGGGTTTGAAAAGTAAAGTGCCGTAAATCTGCAGTCTTTCTAACAGCCAGCAGGGGGCGACTCCTCTGTAGTCTGTTATAAAAGTCTATGAGAAAATGAACCTACTTCTCACTTGATCTGCTACCTTGATAAACATTTTCCTTTTAACTTTATGGTCTCAATCACTTGTTTCAAGTCTTCTTCAAAACAGCATGATGTTCATTTTGCAAAATGTGGTCCCATTTAGAGTAAAACACAAGATAAAACGGGATATTTTCGGGTGGGGCGAGTTTATGTTACTAAGTTCTCAGTGAGAGCCACTCCTTTCTGGTTCCATCTGGTTACAAATAAAAAGTTTCAAATGCCAAGATTTCATAATTGTAGATCACAAACCAATAGGTGACATTACAGTGGCTCCCTCAATCTTTTATATACAGTCTATGATGATAATAGCTGTTTCTCTTTGCACCAAAGAGTAATCTGGTCTATAACATAAATAAACACAAAACAATGGATTTGCTTTTTTTGGATTGCAATGACTTAAAAGCTGTGGTAATAGAAAAAAATATATCACATTTTACCTGCACACAGGTGGTAGTTTTGGACTCACTAGGTTTTAGATTCATTGGTTGTCCTTTGTTTAAGGGTGGAGGGAAACGTTTTCTTGGTTTGCCACCTCTACAAGTATATATTGGGTTCTAAGCATACCTTTTTTGGTATTGTCCCCAGACAATCTCTCTAACACAATTATTGTGGCATGTGATGCTGAGTTACATGTAAAATGAGCTAATATAAAAAAAATCTGCAAGTATCATCATATCAGATGATGGGAGATCTGGTTAGCCTAGAGTGTTCTGAAAGAAACAAGAACACTCCTCGTATGACAACCCTTGTAATGACCAAGATGAGAGCTTAAAAGTAAAGGTAGTAAAATTGCCCTGAAGATAGCCCAGGGGCTCATAGGGTTAAGATTCTGAGGGGTATTAATAAGTCGGTCCAGGCCATTCTGGAATATCTCTAGAATAAGCAAGAGTTGTTTTATTCTGCTGCAAACCAAAGGCATGCATGACAAAGATCTTTTAATCCCTTAAGCCCTGGGCCAAAATGAGCAGCCCAGGGTTCTATGGATGAGAGACACTTGGGAGAATTTTAAAATGCCACCAGTCTGCTCATAACCTTCTCACCAGAGCAGAGTGAAATTCAGAAAACTCTATTTACATCCTATTCAAAACTGGTAAATTCAAGAGTAAGTAACATCCTTTTAACAAGCAGTCAGCAAACACTGGTGGTATAGAACCTGTAAATATATGCATGCTATATATTGTGCAAAGATTGTTAGATTAATTTAATTTGGGAAAACAAGAAGCTCTTCAATTGCTCTGCATTTTCCCCCCATTGTATACATGAGCACACTGTGAGCGAGTCTGTGGATTTCTAAGTGCACAGAAAGAAGGTAAATGCACCTAAATAATGGCACAAACTGTAATAATTTAGCACAAAATACATATAAAGCCCAAATTAAGCTGCTTTTTGAATGTGCCTATTTTGTCGACAAAATGGATTCAAGAAAAAATTCTAATTTTGCTTTCTTATGAGAGCTTTTGTGAGAAATCCGCTTTTGTTATGAAGGTTATTACATCCAAGGAGATTTCCACAGTGACTATGGCTGGCGCTGTAGCTTGAGCACACAACAGTTCATTAATCATCTCAAGTTCATGTGATGTTAGCCATCTGAAATGCACAGAGACGTACGCTGGCGCATTCTCTACCATTACCTTAAACTCAATCAAACTGCGATAGTGCTTATTGTAATTTAGCTAAGTACTCCCGCAGGGGTCTTTATGTGCGATCTCTCAAGTCTGATGGAAAACATTTAATTCTCCTGCTGTGTGAGAAATGCAATACACCATCAGCGCTGTGCGTTCTTTCATTCTTTCTTAATTAGGCACCTCAGAAGTGTGAGTCGGTGGTGTGTACACTGGGATAATTAAGCACAATGGGAGGACGTTAATCTTATACAGCGTCTGTTCCTGAAACTGGGCTAAATATTTGTTTGTTCCCCGACTTTTTGTTCTAACAAAGCTTAACAGTTGACCATGAAAATCCAATCTAACCTCTACTTATTATTTCATTATAATAATGCAACCTTGTCTCACCTTTTGTTTCTGCACTTAGGAATCCAAATGAGGAGGTGATTAGTGCCTGTAAACACTGAGCCGCATCAATTAAAATTTGCTATACACAACATGCACAGTTGTATGGAATGGAATAATAATAAATGTTTGAATCTAATGTGTAATGAAACTGTGCTCTACTGTTTGCAGCTATTGTCGTGTCCTCTATTACAAAATGTTTTCATCATCTTTTTTTTCTGTGCAGTCACCTGCTGTAAAACCTGTTGATATGACCTCCATCAGATAGATAGAGATAGACTTATATAAAGAAAACTAGTGTTACAATTGGAGTAAAACACAATTTATTGGTAATTACTGACTGCTACAATCAATATGTTAAATAGATATGAATGTCCGAGCATGTGCATTTTCTTTTCACATACTGCACATAGTATTTGTTTAAGGTTAACGAAGTTCATATACATATTATTTCCATTAGCAGCTATTTTGCTGCAGGAAAATCTTGTTAACATTTGATGACCCCTTTGGCCAATATGTTAATTATTATAGAAATAAAAATATTTTAAAACTTCCAGTTGTTCGTTTTTTCCCCCTCTGGAATGTCTGGTTAATGGTGTTCTTTAACCTTGCTCTCCATCTGTTTTAGTTCCTGTCCAAAGGGACCCAGGCCAGGGATGATATCGCCACCGAGGCCTATGAGGAGGAGCTGGACATGGGAAGATCTGGTTCGTACCTCAACAACAGCATCACCTCGGCCTGGAGCGAACACAGCTTGGACCCAGAGGATATACGGGTGAAGTAGCATTCAGAATAATGGCCAGATATCAAGTCTGGTTGGTCACAGTTTGTTCATAGACTGTATGTAAAAAATGGATGTAGCTTGTGGGTCTGAAAAGTAAAGTGTCTTAAACATGCATTTTTTAACAGCCAGCAGGGGGAGACTCCTCTGGTTGCAATAACGGGTATAATTGTATAAAAGTCTTTGCAAAAATGACCCGGCTTCCTACTTGATCTGCCATCTTAACACACATTTTCCCAGTTCAGTTCAGTTCAGTTCCATTTTATTTGTATTCCCTATGAGCAAGCAGTCAGCGACAGTGGGAAGGAACCAAAAAAGCCCTCCAACAGAACCAGGCTCAGGGAGGGCGGCCATCTGCCTCGACCGGTTGGATTGGGAGTGGGGATGAGGGGGAGGGATAGCAGGAGAGGCTGGGGTGTGGATGGCAAGACAGCAAGTGAGACCAATGCGTTTGTGGTCTCCATCACTAGTTTCAAGTCTCCTTGTATACCGCATGATGTTTATTTTGTGAATCCCGGTTCCATTTAGAGTTAAACAGAAGATATAGCAGGGTATGTTTTAGAACAGGGTTACCTCGTGTGCTTAAGTTCTCGTGCCTCCATGTCTCATCCAAGACGGTGATGACCACATGTCAGACTTCAGGGTTTAAAACTATAGACGGGCCAATGGGTGACGTCACAGTTGCTACTTCAATTTCCTATATACAGTCTATGCATTTAGTCCAAATATAAATAAATAAAACTTTTCTCCTTTTGTTTTCCTTCATATAGCACCAGCAGAAGGTGTGAAATAGAAGACAGATTGTTATTAATAGGTGGCCATGGTTTCTGTTACAGTTATAGAATAATAACTTGGCGCACTTGCTAATACAAGACATACACACAATCTATCTGCCTAAGTAGGTGTAACATATCAAGAATTCAATTTAGACTAACTCAGATAAGTGTGAAGTGTATTTAAACTTGGAAATTAACTTTCATTAAGTCAGATTTACCGTAAATACATTCCTATTTTTAGGATGAGCTGAAGAAGCTGTACGCCCAGCTGGAAGTCTACAAGCGTAAGAAGATGCTCGCCAACAACCCTCACCTCCAAAAGAAGCGTAACTCCAAGAAAGGCTTGGGCCGCTCCCTGATGAAGCGAATAACGGAGATCCCAGAGACCATGCACATACACCGGCAGTGCAGCCGTGATGACGGCAGCGAGCACGGCAGCAACCGCAGCACCTTGAGGAGGAATCCATTCGAGCCGAGCCACCACGGTAAGACCCCGAATCTACTCGTTTAATCTGCTCAGGGTGGAAGAGAATATTTCTGAGTTTCACTTTTGAACTGGTGAACATTAGCATTTTCAGAGGGACTTATTGTTTGAGCCTGCAAGTCTCTTAAGCTGACTTTGTGTTTTTGTACTGAGCATAGTCTGGTAATAATACTTTGCTTTCCTGCAAGCATTTTGTACTTTCCTGATTCAGCAAGTAACCAGGTTCTGTGACTGCTTCCTCAACTTCCAAAGCTGTAAGCTATATTAACGCGTTTGTAATATGAATGCCCACTGAAAATATTAAGAAAACGAGTTAATGAAAAAATGAAGTTATGCTAATCGTACATAGACACTGGTGAAAGTCAAGTTTTGCATCTTAACATGTCCATATGTTGTATTTTTAATATACTGAAAGACATATCATTACTAGTCAACACCATGGTTGAGTATTTCCACCTTGAAACTGCAGTGTACCTGTGAGAGATTTTATAACAATCCTAACCAACGTTGTCACTAGTCTAATGATAAATCTTCCTTCAGGAAAACCTCGAGATGACTCCCTGAAGAACAAAGTCATGGGTTTGAAGAAGTCACTCAGCTATGACCACGTCTGTGACCAGGATGAAGAAACTGGGAGCCAAACCGGCTCAGCTGCAGGAGACAAAATGACTCCCGTTGGAGGCGGTGGAGAAGGATCTCTTCTGGGTTCCCTCATTGGCCGCAAACACGCCAGGAAGCAGCTGGAACCGGCTCCAACTCCTCCAAGGCTGGAACCGGCCGAGTCCACCGAGTCTGTGCCGCTGTTCTGGAAATCAGCCAGCGCTCACAACCTAACGCATGAGAAGAAACCGGTGCACCTGCGCACCTCCATCATGCAGAAGTCTCTGAGCGTGATCGCGAGCGCCAAGGAGAAGATGCCAGGACTCACCAACAAGACTCAGAGCGTGGAGGACGCCAGTAAGAAGGGTCTGAAAGGGCAGGAGGGCAGGATGCTGTCAGAGGTGGACGAGACGCCAGAGCATTACCCCAAGATGATCATCAGCCAGTCGGTGGAGTACTCAAAGACACCAATGAAGATGGGCATCATGAAGCAACAGGTATATTACATCCCTAATGCAGTGTGAGTGATGCAGTGCTGTGTAGGTCCAGTACTGAAATGAGCAGCAGCATTAATTAGCACACTGACATCAAATCTAACTCACTGTGGCCTTTTTTAATGAGCTTTTTTTGGAGATTACCCCTGTATTACAGAGGACGGACTGATGAGTGCTAGAGAGGATGAGGAGGATAGATTGTGCAGGTGGATGCTGAACGCCAAAGAATGCAAAGACCAGAGAGTCGCCAAATTAGCTGGAACCACTAAGCACTGGCATCGCTGTCTAAACGTCTGGCCAGGCTTTTTATTGGGTAGCTGCAGCAGAGATAGACAGAGGATGTGGGACAAGGAGCAGCAAAGTTCTTGGCTGGGTGTTGAACTGTAGTCAGCTGATGTGTCTCCTAACCACTCAGCCATCAGTCAACTATTTATGTATGCATTATTTGAATTTTTCTACCTGAGGGTAGAAGACACAGGCTAAGAACACAGGTATACCCACCCTTTTAAAAGCTTATTTTAATGCAATTTTCCCTTTTACCCTAGTATAGAAGTGGAGATCAGGCAGGAAAAGAGCAGAACAATGCCATTCACCAGACACAGAGCGATATATTAGCATTCATTTGGAGTCATGTTTCTGGCTTCCAGGCATATATAAGACCAATATTCACTCAGAGTGCTAAGGGGGAGAACTATTTAGCTGTGTAGCTGCTTAATGATATCCACTGTGTTCATCAGGTGTTGTTGCGAACAAAGACTTCTTCTGAAAACTGCACTGAGGAAAGCTTTAAACTAAAATATCACTAAAAGAAGCTCCGCGGAGCTGAGAGGAGCTACAGGGTTGGGTGTTATGTATATTTAAGGGCTCGTTACTAAAAGGGACATTTTGCTATAAGGTTTTCTTGCCTTCTAACCTTATTTTTTGAGTTTGTCAGGTAAATTTGTATTACATTTATAGGGACTTATACTCAATGTTATAACTTGTCAGGTAAATTTGTAACGGAGATCTTATTTCTCTGTGGGAAAGCAATTTACATCAACATGTGTCGTTTTGAATGTGCTGTATAAATGACTTTACTTAACTTCACATAAGTGCAGACACTTGATCCAGTGCTAAACTGAAAAAAATTGATTATATCAGTGTTAAGTTACAGGAAGTCAGCACTTTAGCACAAACCATTAAGATCTCCGCTGGTGCATCTCGAACAGTATGTGATGTGTAGCTTGATTTGAAGCAGAGACGACAGTATGGGATGTTTTTGCACGTTTTCTTTTATTCTGTGATATTTTAATCAGTAATCCAGTTAACCCAAAAATATTACAAATAGTAAAAGAAAAGAGACAATGGAAAAATTATTCTGTTTCTGGACTGTCATGCTATTTTGCTATCAAATTTTTTTAATCTGAATTTCTAAAAAAAAACAGGATTTACATTCAGAGGGTTTTTCATGGTGTTTATAACAGGTAGCCAGCACAGTAATAGATACTGAACTAATGCTGTGTGAGCTATCAGGTACTTATAGCTGCACCAAATTTGGAAATTTGCCACCAAATTAATTTGACAGAAAAATGCACCAACATCTTCTAATGTCACCGTATGACAAATAACCAAATATTAAACATTAAAAACAAACACCATAACATTTATGAGTTATGCACCAATGTAAATCCATCCATTATCTGTGCACCGCTTAATCCTCTGTAGGGTCGTCGGGGCACACTCACATTTACACCTACGGACAATTTAGAATAATCAATTAACCTCAGCATGTTTTTGGACTGTGGGAGGAAGCCGGAGTACCTGGTGAGAACCGACGCTGCACAGGGAGAACATGCAAACTCCATACAGAAAGATCCCAGGCTCTGTCCATAGAAGTGACCATGAATGCAGTTTCCTTGAACATTTATCCATTAACTATCGTATTTACATTGGTAGTAAATGGTAACTGCATTTATGGCTGCATTTTTGGTCACTTCTATGGACAGAGTGAATAAATAAGATGCCTTAACTTTTAACTAATTTCTGGTTCCTGTTTACAAAAGGAGCTAGAAAATGAACAATAATATAATATTATTTATTTAATATGTTGAATAAATGGGGGGAAACGTACAAGTTTAAGTGACAGTCTTGCTCATCTTTGATGCTCAGTGTTTTAGCATTGCAGGCTCAATTAAACGCTGAGCTTGTGTGGGCTTGATGTTAATTAATTTGTGTGAGCTACAATCTTCTGGAAATTTTGCCAACAAAAATAAGCAAACATAGTCAGAACGATGCATGTTGACAGTTGGATTTTTAGCTATTTATTTACGTGATAAGAACAGATCTATTTGCACTCAAACATGGTCTATGAAATCTACAGAGAGGTGTGAAACTTTGATTCTGACTCTAAAATGGAAAAGTTGTGGGAACCCTGTCATGAACACTGTAATGGATTTACTGATCTGGTTGTCACAGGTGAGTGGCAGCCAGCCGTCCATTTGCTCTGAGACTGGGAGGAACCTTTACGACGTGTCCGAGGTTTGTCCCTGGGAGCTTGAAGAGGCTCAGACTCCCTCTGAAACCAAAACCCAGAAGCACGTTTCAATCGCTCCTGGAGAAACCACAGCTGGAGGCCGCCGAGGCAGCAGCAGCTCTGGGATCAGCAAAGGCAGTCGATCCCAGCAGAGGCAGAAAGCCGGCCAGTCTCCTTCCAACAGACGCCGCTCCAAAGACAAAGGAGGCGACAGGGACGAAGGAAGGGAGCCTCGGAAATCTCGGCCTCCGAGGTCACCGCTGCCTCTCAAACCAGATGTGTGTCCCTGGGAGTTCGATGAGCAGCCAATGGTGGGAAGAGATTCAGATTCTCTCTCTCCAGATAGAATCCGGCGTAAAAAAAGCGTCACCCCCACTGATGGGAAACCCAAAGGGCTCCACTCGGACCACTCCAAGTCCACAGGGAGCCTCCTGCAGCCTCCGTCCCTGATGGTGGAGATCTGCCCCTGGGATTACAGCAGCCCGCCTTCGCCCAAGCAGGAGAAGATCTGCAACAGCCCCACCACGCACAAGAAGAAGCGGAAAGGCTCCTGCTCGTCCAACCACAAAGCCGAGAAGGAGAAAGGGAGGGAGAAGAGCAAAGAGAGGCGGAGCTCCTCCAGCAAGCCGCCGTCGGAGAGGAGGCGGGTCAGCCAGTCGTCAGAGTGCAGTGGGCCGCCATCCGAGCGGCGGAGGAGCTCGACCAGAGACCCAGAGCTGATGGAGGTCAGAAGGGCCGAGGTTTTCTCCAGGGATGCCGAGCACTCACACAGCAGCTTGGCTCAGACTAAAAAATCACCAGAGAGGAAGAAAGAGGGCTCTTTGAGTACTAGTTACAAACCTGCAGTCATCAGCGGGGCACAAATGGTTGATGTTTGCCCCTGGGACTTTCCGGAGCAAGACTCTGGGAAAAGGGCATGATGGCTGGTGGGACAATCAAATGTTTGTTTTGTATTCACAGAGTGACAGCACAGAGAACAAAGGAATGATAAAGAAATAAGGTTTTTGCCTAAGTCACCTAAAAAGATATGTCGAGGAAAGGAAGGAGACATTTATTTTTGCTGCCCATTGATGCAATTCAGACATAAGTATTTGCTAAAAGAAGCAAACATCTCGTCTTTACATTGCAACCTTGAAGTCACTTTAAAGGGAACTTTTTTCGTCCGCACTTTTGCTTGCACACATGTCAACATAGTTTGTATGTTTTATCTCATTGAGGTGAAAAGAATCATACCTGTATTCACCAGCAGAGCAAACAATCATTCAATGGAATATCCCCTGATGGTATGACGCAGGCAGATGCAGAGAACGAGACGCAGGCAGCAGCAGAGGGAAGAAGAACGAAGGAAAAGAAGCTCTGAGAAGCAGGACCAAAGCCCCAGACACAGATGTGATGCCTTATCTTTAGGCCAAATGCATAATTCATGGCACGAAGATGATCTGTTAGATTAGAGGAACGTGGGAATAACAAAGGATTGTCCTACAGCTAAATGAGGAAAACTGTATGTTTTAGTAAAACTTCTCCATATACAGTATGTGTTTTTCTATAAAAAAAAAAAGAAAAAAAAAACACCAGCATGTGGCAAACTATCAAGCATCCAATAACTAAATGTTTATTGGTTAACTCGTACTCAAATATGACAGTGGAACTTTAGATGTTGTTGGTATTTGTCTCCTTATGTTACCCACGCGATGCTTTAGAAACCGTGTGCATTGCTATCAATAATGTACAATTCAAATGGCTCGCAGTTACAGCCGAGCAGTACTGAAATATCCATGAGAGTGGTATTTATTTACTGTTTGCTCTGTTTTCTCGCCCTGGACGTCCCATCTGCTTTCTTTTTTTTATTATTTTATATAAGACCTCCTTGCATCACAACCTGTAGTAGCTATACATGCATTGAAAATGTGATGAGGGACCAAAAATCGAGCCTGACTGGGGCGGACAATGTGAATAATGCATTTTTTTTTAACCCCCTTTCACTTAGTTGCCCGTTTTCCATACAACCTGAATGCATCTTCCTTCAAATATTTTCACAACTGCTCAAACTGTGCATGACCAAAGCTTTTTTGTTGTTGTTTTTTACCACTTTCTCGTAGACATAATGAGTAATTTAACCATTTAAGCATCATCTGGAACAACAACAACAACAACAGTCATCCTCTCTGTTCTGTGATCAGCCACCCACCACTGACACTTAATTTAATGCAGACACACACAGTTCGGCTTCATTACGGTTGTGAGAGCATGACAGTGAAAATACAAGGACGCCGATGCACTGAAATTCACCTTAAAGCATTAAAAAAAATCATTGCATATTTTATGTCGTACTTAAAAAAAGGGAGCTTCGGAGCACGTGGGATTTTTCAAATATAGATGTGTTTGTCGAGCATTATGGGAAAGAAACGCCCAGCGTGAGATCTGGATCTGCAGTGTAAAGGCTTGATAAAGCGAACATGACGCACTGCTTCAACTTTCACAGGCGTTTTTCTATCAGATGGTTCGAGGCTGTTTGAAATGATAATTTCATTTCCCACCACGTGTATTTTAATGCCTGTTCTACTGTATAGTGTTGCTCCGAAACGTTACAAAACTGTTGTAGCATCCACATGGGATTATTTCTGTTGTACATTCATATTGTGTTGCATGTACATACAGTAAATACTCTGTTCTCAATTCTGGATTAAATATTTATATAAAACTCCACTCTGGCTGGTTTTCAGTTCATTCTTCGAATTGTAAATTTGATGTTTGTGGCAGATTTATGTCAATATTTAACACCAATTTCACAACGTATGTCATCTCCAGGCACTTGACATTGTAAGGCAAAGAAATTACAAAATGTTTGCAGACAAAACGCGGCAAAGCCAAAGTTTTAGATCACACAGTTAAAGGAATAAAAAACACACATCACTGCAGCTGTGATCTCAACACTTCAGTGGGTAAAAAGCTCTGAATTTCCAAGCAAACACAACAAATTCTTTGTTCCTTCAACCTCAAAACACTTGCTTTTGTGTGCCACTCTTCTTATTCAACTACATAAATTTTTTAGCTTTCTGTGAATCATCTCTGCTACATTTGGTACAACACTGCCACCATGTGGAGAAAGACAATCATTATATTGTATTTGTTGTACTTTAAAACTTCAAGAAAGGAAACTGAGACTAAAATGAGCCTAAATGTTTTCATTAAACACAAGTGAAAGGAATCTAAAGGCATCTAGATCACAGAAATCACAGAACAAAGAACATAAGTCATGTTGTAGAGCAGCGTGGAAAGTAAGTAGGCTACTGCACTTCATTGTTCTTTTATTTCCTTCTGCACTTCTTGATACAAAAAACATCATTATTTATATTGTTATCAAGTGTAATTCAGTGTTACAGTACAGATTGACTAGTATATGAAGTTGTTCGCATTAACTTATAGTCATCCATCCACTGGCTTTACCCTGTAGAGTTAGAAGTCTTCCTCAGCTGAGACAGACATCCCTGCAGCCTCACTCTCACACATACAGTCAAATTAGTATTACCAGTTTTGTATTGTACTGTAGTATCTCGACCAGTTACAACATCAGAATGTGTTTTACTTGTTTATGCATCAGAGATTATTGACCCTATAATATAATACTGATCTCTGCTCTAAAGATACTCTTGGTCGTGGGCTTTACCTTTTTCCCCTTTCGTGTTTTATTTAAGAAACATATTTGAATTATTCTTCCATTTCAATGACCAAAATAAAGTCACAGTGTCCCTATGGGGCTGGTGCAATGGATGTGTTGAGTATAGCATTTAGTGTAGAACCAGCTGTATCTGAGCTCTCTGTCACAAAAATGGGCAAACACTGATGAATAAAGTCTTAACAATTAAAGTAAAATACCTTTTAAAAAAGCAAAAAGCAACATCTCTGCTGTCATGAGTTTACTTGAGTAAAAGTAGCAGCAAGAAAGTAGTCAAAAGCAAAAGTACTCATATAATATAAACATGACATCTAATAGTGATATTGTTGATTTACAGCTACTGATACATTCAGTTAGTCTTTATGTCAATGTTGCTTATTTTATATTTTTTGGATGCATTCATCTATGATAGCCTCAAGCATCATGATCTATGATGATAGACAGACAGACAGAGTAGAAAGTACAACATTTCTTATATATAAATACTTTTTCAAGCCTTAGTTTTACATGTGATCTTGTGTATTTTTTTTCACCTTTAGTTGAGTTATTTTAATGAAGGATATTTACATGTGTAGACGGGCAGACAGATGTAAAATAGCTTGAATGTATTTTACTTTTAAATTGTGTATGCAAATGTGTATGTATGTAAATTAAATACACTGGCAGAAATGGTGCCAGAAAATATATGTTAACATGGTGGAATGCTGCAGTGCTCTACAACTGTAGAAACAGTGAAAATAACAGCAAATATCTGTAAAATAATGGCTTGTTTTCTGCTGAGTTAAATGGAGTATAACAGCATTTTTATGGTCACAAATTGTAAAAGACCAAATTTTTATTTGTAAAGATACAAATTTTTTATTTGGACATTATGTTCAGTTTTGACCATTTCTTGAATCGTTAGCATGTAAATAAATACTTTTTTGTGTGTGACTTTATTAGCTAATATTTGTAATTTACCAAAACAGGGAAAATTTGCAAAATAGCAGTTTAAAAAATAATTATATAATACATCAGTTTTCTTAACACGGGAAATATCTGTATAATAAGAATGTTTTTTGTTGTTAAAAATAATATAATTTATAAAGAATAGAGTTTTATTGCCATTTCCATGGGTACATTACAGTACAGGTACATTGGAGTTCTTTGTGTGTTTTCTTGAGTCAGCTTTATGTACAGGAAAAAATTAAATAAAATAAAATAGAATAATGAAAAAGGTAAGAGCAGTAGCAGTATAAAAAAGAAAAATAAAATAACATTATAAAAAAGTACTTGTGTTTTTTTTAAGTGTTAAAATAGATACCCTGAGAAAATAAAGTGTTTAAGAATTACTAACCATTTATAAAAGACGGATTTTTGATGTGGATGCTATTTACAGTTCCGGTTCCATTTCTGTTTTTTTGTTTGTTTGTTTGTTTTACGCTTATAAAACTAATAATTTTCCGTCATTTCACTGGTTATCATCTGTGTTTGTCTAGAAAAAAATAATCCAGTTAAAACTGCTCATTTTTTGCAGTGTAGAAAATGAAGTTACAGCGAGTCCAGTACGTGAGTAGATGTCCTTAATGCACCATTAATCACAAGAAAAACAAACGGCTGGTTGCTGGTTAACCGGTTAGTTTCTCCTCCAACTTCCGGCTTCTCCGTCCTATTAAATAAAGCAGCGGCGGTGACGTCATCCCTGCGGCAGCCGACTGGGCTCGTCCTGCTGACACGAAACACATCAACTCAGTCCGCAGCTCAGTCTGTCTGCATCTGTCTCATCACAGCTGGGCACATCTGGGCAACAACATGGGCAACGTGCAGGTGAGAAACTTTTAAACATTTTAATCCACTTTTAGATGGAGTGGAGGAAAGTTTAAAGTCTTTCTGTTATTAAGGACCAGCTCACTTAGGTATCACTGGCAGAAAGTGTCCCAGAGAGCATAGCAGCTTCATTATTTTTAAGATGATGATGATGATGAAGACTTTGTAGCTACAGTTTGTTACCAGACAGTCCAGGGAAGCAGAACTGGCGCAGTTAAGTTGACCAGAGGGCCTGAGTCCTGCCAGGCCGAGGAGGCAGCAGCAGCCAGGAGAAGAGGAATTTGTCAGAAATCAGATCAATAAGGACGCATTGTGTTAGAGGGAGGTGGGCGAGGAGAGAGGAGGCTGCTGCTGCTGGTGCTGGTGCTGCTGCTGCTGCTGCTGCTGCCCCATGACTCAGCGATCACACCGGCTGCACCCTTTTCCTGCAGGAGACTGTGGCCTGCTGGAGTCTAGCCACTAATCCTGCCAGCAGCCTCACCCTTATTCTGTTTGACTGGAGAGCAATACCACTGGAGCTTTACACTTGTAGCTCTGAACAAAACAAACATTCTTACATCACTTAGATTCCAGCATTAATGTGGCTTGAAGGCACACTTTACCTGTAGTGACGTTAAATGTCCCTGTCTCTGTTTGCTCTCCAGCCCACCATAGTCCCATGTGAGGACTTTGATGTTACAGCTGATATCAAAGCCATCCGCAAAGCCTGTAAAGGTTTAGGTGAGTACTTGTGGGTTAGTAATTGTGTAGCATGTTGTCATTCTTCATTCAGTCCTGTTGTGAAACTCCTCTGTTGCTGATCCACGTAAACATGTTATATCCTTATTTTGGTGTAAATATTTGTGAGTGCAGTATTTTATCATGTGAAATATTTTACTACCTCAGTATCATTGCTAGTACAACTTCTTACTTCTATTCTAAAGCCTTCATTATTTTATTTTTAGTAATGTATTATACCAGTGTCTCATTGCTTTTCTCATCTTATGCAATTTTGTTTTCTGAGCAACAGCTGGCAAAAGATTTTCTTTCATGATTAATAAAGTTTCATCTTATTTCATCTTAACTTAACTTAACTTAACTTAACTTAACTTAACTTAACTTAACCCAGTTCAACTCAGCTTAACTTATCTTCTTATTTCATCTGATTTTATCTAAACTTAACTGAACTTATTTATTTATCTTGTTCTATCTTAACTAAACTTATCTTCTTATTTCATTTTATCTTATCTAAACTTAATTAAACTTAAATGAACATATATTCTTATCTCATTGTGGGGTTTTTTAATCTAAACTTATTTTCCTATCTCATTTTATCTCATCTAAACTTAACTCAGTTCAATTCAGTTCAACTTAATGAAAAACAAGCATCAGAATTCGGCACTTTTTGATTTAATGGTGAAAGTTTGCAGGCTAATAATCGTATTTTATGGCAGTCTGTCAACTGCATCTGCTATATATATCAGCAGTTTAGTGTCACAAATATTGTGGTAATCAGTTCTATTTTATCTTTGACACCTGTTTTCTTAATAAAACAGCAACTATCCTCTAATTTTAACAAAAATATATCTTATCTGGAAGCTGTTTTGATAAAAGGACATTCCTACACTGCTCCAGTCCTTAAAATCTATTATGATATCCAGTAATCATGTAACATTACTGTGATTGTGAAAGGTTTTTTACTGTATTTCAATGATTCTTAATGTCAGATGTTTGCTGAATGTTTTCCAGGTACGGATGAAGAGGCCATCATCCAAATCCTGGCCAACCGTTCTGCAGCACAGCGTGTTGAGATCAAGCAGGCCTACTTTGAAAAGTACGACGATGTAAGTACCAGCCTCACTCTGTTTCTCACAAACACTCACTCACACTAAAAAACATGAAGTGTGAATCCTGTGGTCTGTGTGTGTTTTCAGGAGTTGGAGGAGGTCCTGAAGAAGGAGCTGACGGGTAGTTTTGAGAACGCCATCATGGCTATGTTGGACCCTCTTCATATCTACTTTGCCAAGGAGCTGAGGAAGGCCATGAAGGGGGCAGGAACTGATGAAGCTGTGCTGGTGGAGATCTTGTGCGCAGCTACTAACCAGGTCTGTCAGGAGGTGGAACTGTAGACTCAGTGTAGATCCAGTCTGCTTCTGGTTTTGTTCTTTGTTGGATTAAAGGCTGCAAAACTGAGACTTGAGATGTGAGATTAGCTTGGACTTACACCAATCAGCCACAACATTCTGACCACTGACAGGTGAAGTGAATAACATTGATCATATCTGTACTATGTGCTGTTCTGATGGAAAACCTTGGATTTTAACATCAGTGTTGATCAGACTTAGACACCCAAATAAACATTGTCCCAAAACAGGCACACTTCCTCATGCAAAAGCAAATCCCAAATGTAACTGGCCTACCCCTGCACCCTCTAGACCCCATTGTGATCAAGCATCAACAGGATGCAGTGGAACAAGTTTGATTGACAGAGGCCCCACTGCACAACCCAGAGTACCCAAAGGATCCAGTGCCAACATCCTGGTTCCAGACCCCATAGGACACCCTGAGAGGTCCTCTAGTCCATGTCCAATGGTTCAGAGCATTTTTGAGCACACAAGGGGACCAACACAATATTAAGGAGGTGGTCATATTGTTATGCCTGATCGGTGTATATTTTGGGACAAATAAATCTCATTACTAATGACAATCAATCACAACAGTTTCAATAAAAGACATGCACAAAAACACAGCTTGGACATTGAATAATTTGGATTTTGCATTAAAATGAACTGGCATCAGGATCTAAATGAGCATTTTCAATGAAGGGTGGCACAGAAAGAGGCAAAACAGCTCTAACTCCTGCTAAATGTCAATAAAGTCATGCTTATATCCTGTTATTTAGAGTTCCCTATTGTGACACTTTAACAAAAGCTCAATCAGATGTTTATTAATGTATCAAATTGTATATAAATTAAGAAACCTCTACAAAATGCTGTAAATAATCGCTCAAAAATGCCGTAATAGAAGCTATTTTTTTAATTTTCTCTTGAGAACACATAACATAAAAGACTGTTTCTCTGCTGTTGGATACTCTGCAGACTGAAATCCATCTTCCTTCTCTCAACAGGACATCTTGAGCTACAAGGAGGCCTACGTCCAGGGTGGGTTTTTTTCCTCTCTGCTGAGTCATACAAAGCAGCCTTAATGTTCCTTGTTAACCAGAACTTTGCTATTATATCATCAGGAGTGTTGTAACTCTTGTTTTCTTCGTGTTTTGGCCAGAAACATTCTGACTTCATCCATCTTGGGGTCAAATTTCACTCATTATAAAACCTGTTGCTGCACTGACTTCATCTCAAATATCAGTCTGTGAGAAGGCTTTTACTAGATGAGTTGTAACTTGTGGTTCTGACAGTGCACGAGCGCGACCTGGAGGCAGATATCGAGGGTGATACCAGCGGAGATGTGAGGAACCTCCTCATCTCGCTGCTGCAGGTAAAAACCAGACCAGTGTTTCTAACCAGGATGCTCACTTTTAGCTTTTGCTTCTTGAATCTGTGAGAATATATGTGAAGAATTCCTGCGCTTCGCCTACTGGGACATTCGTCTCATTGTTTGGCCTCTGTGCCATCTCCAGCTCTTTCAGTGCCCACACCCTATGCTGCTTCCCCTCTCTTTTCCTTCCCCCAGTAAAAAAAAAAAGAAAAAGAAACGACAGTGACTCATGTTCCACAGCAAAGAGCTTCAATGGCCTCCAAATATTTCCTATTAATGCGCAGCAGATGATTGTTATCCCACTAAATGCTCTATATTATTTTTGTAATCCAAGCTCTCTGACCTTTCCTCTTAGTCTTTCCCTTCACACTCCCTCCTCATCCATCTCCTTAAACCCCTCTTCCCTTTTTCCTCCACCTCATATCTCTCCCATATCCCCGTTTTCCTACAGGCGGCCAGGGATGAAGGTTTCGAGGTGGATGAGGGTCTAGCCGAACAAGACGCTGCATCTCTGTTTGAGGTACGTTCTCAGGAGAGTCCTGTGCCAGTTAATTCCTTCAAGTTAGAGGCCATTTTTTAATTTGCGGTTTAGGTTACACTGATGTTTGCTTGGTAATGCGATCCAAGATTTGGATGTTTAAGCATTAGATCCCAGGATAACATGGAAATCCCTTAACTTCACAAATCTGAGCTTGTTTTTAAGGCTGTAATCTGGCTTGTATTACAGTACAGGAATGTGTGATGTGTGTGGAAATTTGCAGGCAAGGCGTGAAGTTTCATGCTTGAAGTTTCACAGCAACATTGTGCGGATATAAATAGCGGACAAAGCATTCTTGTCTGCAAATAATTCTTACGTTTTTACACACAACAAAGAGCACAAAGAGTTCAGTTAGCTATCGAGTCCATCACTGCGTCCACAGATGGAAATATTTCAGATTTTAGTAAAGTGTCCCGACAACTACTGGATGGATTTATCTTAAATTAGGACTGTCACAATATCAGATTTTCACAATTATTGTAGCCGAAGAATTCATAGAAAATTAGAGAAATAAATAATGCTTTCAGCCAAATTCATGTTTACTGTGTTTATCGTGTTTTGTCTCTCTTTTGGTAGAGTGTATCGAGGTGAAGAGGGAGGATACTTAAAAATACTGATATCATGTTAATAACACGCATTTGATAACATTGTAAATATGTGTTATTAACAGGACATCAGTATTTTTTAAATATCATAGTTATCATCAGTACAGGTGTATCAAGACACCCTTTGTGCAAACTGAATGCAATTAGCAGATTTTAACATGCAATCACACTAAATTTAGAATGTGAACATGGTAAATACTCTACCACCACTACCATGTTGAAGGGTTTAGTTTCTGAGGTCCTTGTCTACACTCAATGTCCTGCCTACAGTAGACAAAATATCAGCTCAAGCAAAAAGTAGATTTAGGATGTTTTCACTGCTTTTTCTTGCTGTCAGACGGCCCTTTCTGACAAGGGATTTGAAGTTGTTTTATTGATCTGTGCAGTCTTCAAACCCACCAGACATAAAAACAACAATTTTACTTCACAGTACACGTAGAACTTGCTGGTCTACCATTACCTCGACTGGTTACTTTCTCCGTGGTATAGTGTGACTTTGGTGTTTTAACGCCTTAGCTGGATCAGAGTTGCATTGTTGTGTGACCAAAATCACACAATAATGCAAATAAACTAACTGACCGAGGCACATTGAGACCAGCAACTCCCATAGTCTACTTTTCTCAGTGGGGTCTGGGGGCTTTGGGTAGAGCACTACAACTGCTTAAGTATCCCGGTGGAAAGGGTTAACTGATGGCAGAGTCAAGCACAAAAATCATCCTAAATATAGAGTACACTTAAACTGAGGCTGATTGTTTTAAATGGACCTTTTTCGGTGCCTAAAACATGTTTGTTTTGCTGCTGCTTCAATCACAGCAGTTCAATATAGACGTTCAGATCCAATCCTCCTGTCTGTGTCTCTAAACTGGGTCCATATCAACCTCCATGTCCTGTATTTGATACACTGACCCCACTATGAAGAAACTGAGCTGTTCCCTCAATATACTGTATGAACAGGTTAGCATGCAGATGTTAGCATTTAGCTCAAACAATATGACTGTAGCATCATAGTCGTTTTCAAATAACATTACACTAACTGAGGTTAGCTTACGTTCTTATGGTTTCTGATTGGACAGAAAGTATGATCCAAGCTGCATGAAACAGGAGTTATCCTTTAACTAACAAACACACCTCCTCCCTCTCCTCAAATCACGCATCAAAGGTTTTACTGGTCTAATCTGAGGAATTAAATCAACAAGAAACGCCTGAAACTAATACAAATGCTCAGAAATGTTGGTGTATTGTTTCCTCTTCAGGCAGGAGAAGGAAGGTTTGGCACCGACGAGTCGACCTTCACCTACATCCTGACACACAGGAACTACCTGCAGCTTCAGGCCACCTTTAAGGCTTATGAGTCGGTACGTACCGGAGTCAGTCCTGCAAGAAAACACCTGACTTTAAATGCTCGATTTATCCATTGTGTTATCAGGTCTCGTGTGTTTCTTGCAGCTTTCAGGAACAGACATTTTGGACACCATTGACGCTGAAGCCACAGGAACTCTGAAGGAGTGCTACATCACTCTGGGTAAGTAGGAGCAGGATCATTCACGTGTCATTAAAATATCGACTCTGGTGTCAGCTCTGTTAGTAACTCCTGCTGTGTGATTTACAGTGAGGTGCGCTAAGAACCCGCAGCTGTATTTCGCCCGACGCATTAATGCTGCCATGAAGGGGCTCGGCACCGACGAGGACACACTCATTCGAGTCATCGTAGGCCGATCTGAGGTGAGAGTGTAAATACAACCCAGTGTATAATTATACAGGCAGGATAAGGAAGTTAAAGAGCTGAAAATGCAATTTGATGTTTGTAGTTTTCAGCCTAAAAAGCAGGATTTGGGGTTGACACCATCTTTGTGTTGTTAACCTGCAGATCGACCTGGAGACGGTGAAGGACATGTACCTGGAGAAGTACGATGTTACCCTGAAGGACGCTCTGGATTCGGAGTGTGGCGGAGACTTTAAACGCCTCCTCATTGAGATCCTGCACTAAAACCTTCTTCCTATAATGGCCTTATTTAACCATGACATAACATAACACACCATCTTTCCTCTGCACTCATCCTTCCCAGTTTCACTTATCCACTCTGGGGATCTTTTTATCTGTCGTCATCCGATTGTCACTCACAGAGACGCTCAGTTCTCTTTGCAGCACGGACCAAAAATCCATTCAGTGTTATACTGTTCAGTGTTTGACACATGGTAAACTTGCATTTATAGTCTTTGAATGCACCTTTTTCCAAGAACTATAGTCCAGTATACAGTGACGGTGCATTGAATGTCTGTTATCCTTTTGACATCTTTATGGAACTTGTGCAGCTCAGCATCTTGCTCACATATTTATCCATGCAGACAATATTTTATTCACAAGCAGGAACTTTATTGGCTATTTCAGCTATAATCCACCAATTTAAGTTCATCCCAACGCTTTAAACATCAAAAGCTGCTGCTGCTTCTGCAATATCACATCTACAGCTTCTCATAATTTATCACTTTCTCTCATACGTCCTCCATTAACGTCACAACTGTTTGCCTCAAAAGATGCCTTTCATAACATACAGCGATGCAATTTACTTTCTGATGCAACACTTAAGTGCCGACTTACCACGCAGGATCTCTCATATCAGAATGCATTAGAAAATGTATTGTTAGACTCATATCAAAGGCCTGAATGCTTTAAAGGATACACGACTAGCTTTTTGTAGTCACATCCCTGAACACTAAGTGGGATTTTTTAACTGTTCTTTTTATTTTTTCACTCACAGCTCACAAGCTGCCTTGTTCTCACATTTGTACACACATTTACCAGACAATTGCCTTTTTCCCTTTTTGCCATTCAGTAACTGAATTGACTGCAAAAAAAACCCTATTGTTAGGAGATAATCACAGTATTGAACGTGAATCTTACACTGTAACCCCTGAAGTGCAATCATTGATAATTTGTAGTCGGGAATGTGACTGTGTCTTAACTAATGTTATTTAAAATGGACAGTAATATAAAGTATCATAATATACGGTTATATTATCCATAATTAGCAAATCAGTGAATTATTTAGAAGAAGTGTAACAGCATTTAAAATGTGGTATGTATGACGTGATAATAAATTTAACTCCACCAAAATTCATTCATGCTTTGTTTACTTCCTGCAGAGGGCAGCGTTGCACCACTTGTCTGTGCTGCTTTTTTAGGTTAGATGGCGTTTGAGGAAATCATGTTGAAATCAGAGGTAATGTGTTTAACCAGATTATCATAATGAGCTTTAACAACCTGTGTTATATGTTTAATTATTTTATTTAATTGTTCAAATGTTAAAACTAAAGCTGTCCTTGGTTGGTTAACCTTTTATAATGTTTGTGTTGTTGGTCTATGACCCAAAGCTGTACAAAACACAGCTTCAACAGCATCTACTCCCAAAACATTTTGACTTGATCCAGAGCTCAGAAACTGTGGGGCGCCTCTGAGCGAGTTAAAGAGGCATAGTGGGGAAGAAAAGTTCAAAAACCAGCGAGAACTGCTTCCAGATGTACTGAAACAATTTCTCACTTTCTTTCCCTCGCTTTAGTTTCTTTTTCTCATGGCGTCTTCCTCTTCATTTGCTCCTTCTCTCTCCTGTTTTGATGTTATGGGTGTTTCGATATCGAGGTCACAGTTTAGCGTGCACCTGCTTTTTGCACATTCTTGCTACCTGTACATGGACAGTCTGCTCACCACATGTAGCCCAGTTCACCGTCCGCCTCCTGCTACACTCAGAGTCTGCAGCTTGCCTTTCTGTCTCTGGCTGGGAGGTTTGTGCTCCAGACAGGAGGTTCAGGTGTGATGTATATATGGTTAGTCTGTTTGATATGTGGAGAAACATTTGTCTCAGTGTTGTACTTTTGGAGGGAAAGCAAACCTATTGTAATAGTTACAAGTAAGGGACTGTCAGAAAGATACTGATCATGAAAGAGGATGAATCTTATGTGTAAAACCAGTAATATATAAAAACCTGAGTATTCAGTAGAGGCCAACTGACTTTCTTTATGGTGTTTTTCATTTCTAACTGACTTTTGGATGGTCCCAAGTATTTATTCTTACACCCAGCTGTCATGACTCAAGGCTCATTAGTGACAATTTACAGTACATAGTTTGAGAGTGGAGTGAAAGAAACAGGATGCAATCAATAACACTGCTTATCATTTACTTATAATGCAGCATTTAGGTCTCTTTTATCATCACTCACACACTGCGCCATGTCCTCTAACATTTTGCCTTAATAATTTCCATTGTGTATGTTTAATAAAATATTTGTTTAGCTTTTTACAGTGAATATAATAGTTAAACTTTGCATACAGTATGAATGTAGAGTAAGAAAAATTGAAAGACCCTTTATTTGCTCTCCAAAAAAGTCCAACTGCCCATCTTTAGCAAAAAGAAAAAATACGTACCTTTCCCCTTTTACTGACTGACTTAATTTTTGTGCAGTCCCTGATTAAATGTGATACGGGCAAGATGTAAAAGACTGTCATTTCTTTTCTCTTTTAAAAAAAAAACATTAAGTGTAATTATTTAGTTTTATGACACTGAATTCCAATTTTATTTTAAAAGCCATGAAAATCGAGAACACCAAAACAAATTGTAAACAGAATAGAATAGAATAGAATAGAATAGAATAGAATGGAATAGAATAGAATAGAATAGAATAGAATAGAATAGAATAGAATAGAATAGAATAGAATGGAATAGAATAAAATAGAATGAAATGGAATAGAAATACTTTATTGATCCCCAAGGGGAAATTCTGTTGTTACAGAAGAAAGCAGAAAGAGAAAAATGACCACTACCACAATAGAAAAATATTAAATATAATATAAATATAATTTTAAAAAACTTACTAAGCTACAAAATGCACAATAAAGTGTAAAATATACTATGAATAAAAATGCATGAAATTAAAACATGTACCATAAAGTGTCCCATGTTAACAATAAAAATATAAAATAAGATTTATTATGATATATGTACATACACGTAGAGTAAATATTCCATATAAATTCGGCCAACAGAAGGCGCCTGATACAAACACCACAGCAGGGCCCAAGGTCGATGGCTAGACTTCTCCTCTGTGGTTCCCTGGTGGTGGAATGAGTTATCAAACACTGTTTAATCTGCAGGTCCAGCTCTTCACCTTTGCACTTGACAGACTTCGAAAAAAAGTAAAATTAATTAATTAATTAAATAAATACATTCCTATTACCTCCTGCACTGCCTGCAGGCACCAAGGTCCTGTCACACTTGAACTAGTTTTATGGCACCTATCCAGCTTGTTTTCCCCGGACTAGATCCTTGCTTGTGTTGTATCTCCTCTCACAACCAGTGTGCGTCACTTTGGATGAAAGCGTCTGCTAAATGAAATTGTAGAAAATTCCATAAAATATATTCTCTCTACCCAATTTTATGTACCTCCCGATGACACGTCCATATGCAGTTGACACACTCATGCGCTTGTTTTCTTGTCCATCTGTACTCCATTACCCACAGTGCTAATGTGCTCGGCCAACTGCCTGTGCCAGAGGAGTCCCTGACCTCTTTCCATTAACATTTATCTTCTTCGGACCACCGTAACTCATCCAGCCAGTCAGCCATCAGCCTGGAGGTGGTTTCAATTTGTCTCGAGACATGCTTTCTTTCTGTTATGTTCACTAACTCACGTCTGGTTATTGTCTTTGGTCTGCCGTCCTGGCGTTTGACAAAGGTTGTGCACGCTCTCTAGGATTAGTTCATGAACTGTGCTGCACATGTGGGCAAGAAACCTTGAACACCAACAAATTAGAAGACCCCCAGACCCGAACCTGCATATTAATGGCGCTAATCTGCAAAGAGTCGTGATTTATTGAATAATCTATAGCACACGCTAACCTGGAGGTCACCACTTCAAAGAGTGAAATAATAACATCAAGTGGTCTACCGGTTTTCACAGAACACATGCCCGGGATCGTAATGTGCTTTTTGATCTCGAGCCAACACAGCACAGCGCTCTGGAGCTGAGGGTCGATGGTGGAAGTGAGTAGGAAGGCCGATAGGAGGTTAACTACCCGGCTAATATAATTTCAACTGTTTAAATTCATGATAAAGGACCTCTGTTCTTTGATGTGTAATAGGAAACACCTGGCAGCTCCAACCACAAGTCTCCACAGCTCTGACTGAGGCCTGTAGGGTAAAGCTCTTGGTAAGATTAGTAGGCTACATGAAGATTGTCAGTTTCTAATGTTCTTATGAGAGATTTGGGATGGAAAATGTTCTTTACTAATAAGAAGAGCAACCCTACCAATACAGAAAACATGTCAAAGTGTTTTAAATTCTGTGATATAGTATGTTATAATTGCAAACATCAAGTATGTATGCAATAAGTAAAAAGAAAAGACAGTAAAACGTTTTTGAAATAGCTTACTGTGGATACCTAGCTAGGCTACTTCCGTTAGCACAGTTAGCAGCTGTACTGCCCCTGTTCATACTAAAACATACTAATAATGCTAAAACAGTATGTAATATTGTTAATAACAGTAACAAAACTATAGAAGACTACAAAGACAGTGAATTAACTTAGCTACGCCTTAATATTGTTGTGTTTATTTGCTAAAATAAGCTAGCTGTTAGCAACTGTTAGCTACTGGTAATAGCAGACCAAGTAAGGCCATAGTGGCAAACCTGAGTGTACTGAAACTAGCAAGAATGTGTGTTATCACATTATCAAGAATTTGAGTTTTTCTTTACTTATAAGAGAAAAATGTATCCTCTTTCAGACATTACATTTCACATTTTGAATTTCTGCAATCCACGTCACACCAAGCGTCTTTACACGGAGGTTGCAGCAAAAAAATAAAAAATAAAAAAATCCAGTAAAACAAATGTATTTTTATTGGATTTAGTAGAAAACATCAAATATACACTTTATTACAGTTTATTACAGTTTTATTATTTAGGTTAGTAGTAACTATACTGTAAGGTGTTACTATTTAAAATAGCAATTTAATTCCAAAGGGGCTTTAGTGACTCTCTTACAAGTCCATAATATGCACAAAGTGGTCCTTAAACAAGGCATGCAGTAGATACTCACATCAGAAAATGGCGGCTAACATGAAACACATGCTCCTAAAAAACGCACTCCTGAATGAAAACCAGCGCCAGCAGAAAATGCTGTAGTCACAACTGGAATTATGTGAAAGTCCTTTGGCATCAACAGAGTAACTGAATTACATAAATACAAGACAGATACAAGAGAAGTATGAAAAAGCTGAGCACTAAAGCATGAGAAATTAACACGTGAATACAGCTGTTTAGAGCCATCGTTCGTAGAAATCATGACATTGTACTAATAGGTGCACTATATAAATACGGTTTATGCATATTGCTACATTTTTAAATACTCCATAGTTCATATTTGATCTTTTTTAAAACATAAAATAGTGTGATTTACTGCACGCTACTTACTGCAAATCAAACAGCTTAAAGGGCTACATCAAGGTTTGGGAAATATGGTTATTGAGTCTCTAGCACACAGTTAAACCAGGATATTGATGCCACATCAAGTTGCAGTCAGCAGACAGTTAGCTTAGCTTAGCACAAAGACTGGGAGCAGGAGGAACCATCTATCCTTCATAAAATCATGAATTACTGCTATTATAGTTTGGTTTTAGTACGGATTAAACAAACCACTGATGGGTGAAGTGAGTAATGGTGATCATGTTGTTACAAAGCAATGTTTGGCTGGGAAACCTGAGGTCATTAGCTTGACTCACTGGATGTTGACTTCCGGTATAAAATTTCATTTGGCTGTGTCCTCCTCCTTTTTTCGACAACAACCTCCAATCAACAACATACAGGCTGAAAGTTTTGACTAAGATTTTGATCATGCAATATGAGAGACTTGCTTGTTGTTTTGGGGAATTAGTCATTGTAATGCATGAATCCCTGTATGCAAAAGCTCCACCAAAGCATTTCCCCCAGTCATTATTTTGCATGGACATTGTCACTGCTGACTGCTGATCGTGATTCATTGAAAAAAATACCAGCCAACTGGAGTGTTTTTGCTCTGTTGAGATAGGTCGGGCTGTGTGCATCAGTTGGAGGAACATAACAGCGTACACAACAGAGGCCTAACCCGGTAATCCACAAAACCAAAAAGATTCACTGCCAGTGTCCTCATGCCTGACAGGACAGGACGCCCCCAGAGATCTTTTTTACATTCCCTGATAGGTCAGAGCTGTTTTGTCGGCACTCACACAATACTAGGCAGATGGTTTTAATGACGTGGCTGGTCGGTGTGTGGTAATAAGAGTTTAATGTGCTCATAGGTGTATTTTGATGCTTATGGACAGAGTCGGGTTAGCTGAATCCTCCTTTTCTAGTCTAAACTAATAGGCTGCTGGTTAAAACTTTATACTGAAACTAAAAAGATATGAGTGGTCTATGAGAAAAATTTCCAAAAAGTAAAACAATTCCTTAAAAGACACGCCAATAAATCTAGTCCAATCAGTAAATAGTTTAGTATTTGGAACCTTGAAAACATAAAAAAAAACATCACAGCAAGCCAGACTTTGCTTTTATTATGCAGCCACCCAGAGGATTGACACCCCACTTCCCGTTTGGTGGCTGATCTGGTTGACTCGTCCTCGCACACAATCCAGTGTGAAGAAAACCGCTGTGCCGTTGTGAACCTGGAAGGACGCCCTCAGACTTACACTGGCCCAATGGCTGCCCTCAGGCATTTGGCCAGCTACCTGCTGGGCCACAGGGACGGGCCGCTGTCCCTCGACCTCGCGGCCTCCTCCTGACCCCTCTGAACCACTTCGCCTGAGCAGAGTCACCTTGACCAAGTTGCAGGAGTGGATGAGTTTGACGTCCAGAGCCACACTGGCTGTGCCGCTCTCCCTGAAGACAAAATCTCGTTTCTGATCTGTGGATCCTTTACCCAGCATCCCCATCTGGGACACATGGGGGCTGGTCTGGTGGAAAAACAGCGGCTTGTTGCGAACTGCTCCTGAGGGAAGACCTGTGTGCGCCACAGTGGCAGCCAGAGAGGAAGAAATGGCAGCAGGGACCCAAACCAAACTGAGAATACTGATGCCGGTATCGTCACCAAAGAAGCGTACGTTGCACTGAGCAGGAGAGATAATCTCGAAGCCCAGTGTGTCTCCGGGGTCAACTTGAGCTGCTCCAGACAGAGATACGGAAGTGTCCCGGTAGTGGACGCCTGATTTGAAGGCACGGAACAGCTCCATGTTGGATCCATTATGATTGAGATATGCCAAAACCTGGACTCCCTCACTCACACATGCCTGACCCATCGAGTACAACGCCTGCTGGAATACAAAACGCATCGTGCCGCTCTCTGCAAAGCGGATCCCACGGCCATCATGAGTCAGTCCCAGTACATAAGGGTCAGAGGTGGAGGTGGTGCGGAAGACTGGACGATAGTTTGTGTGGTAATGAGCAGAGACCATTGCCTGTGCTGTCATGGCAACAGCCCCGGTGTCATGAGAGAGCCAGAAGAGGCTGAGTGTAGCTGCAGACGGATCGTAAAGCTGCAGACCCTCACTGCTTTGGTTACAGTGGTGACTGGCACTCCGCAGGAAGAGGGAAATTATGTGACCTGGGGCAACTTCTGCTACCCCACTGACAGTGACACTTTGGAGTGACCTTCCCTCTTGCTGCTCCACCCGAACACCACTGAGGTCGCGACCCTCAGAACCATCTGTGTTGTTCATCCGCAGACACACCTGGATGAAGCTGCGGCAGCCGTGGCTCACCGAAAGATTCTCATCCAGCCAGACCAGACCGTGCTGCCTTAGCACCAGGTGGCCATTCTCAGCGGACACCAGACCTGCGTCGCTTCTTCCCTGGATGTGAAGCTGCACGGTGGGGAAGGCATGAGCCAGGATGTGGCCTTTTGAACCCAGCAGACTTGCATCTCCTGCCCAGGACATAGAGAGGGCGCTGTCGCTGGCAACAGGGCCAGAGCAGATGGTGTCTGTGTTGAAGGTACAAGGTGAAGCCACAGGTTCTCCGTCACACTCATTGCAGGCCTGGCACTCGTCCATATCCGAGTTGTAGAAATACCCGTGGCCGCACATTCCTGAGCTGGCGTCTCGCTCTGTCATGCCCTGGCACCTGAATCCTCCTGGTGACAGCACAACAGAGGAAAACAAAGTTTCAGAAGAGCAGCCAAATATACCTTTGTTTCTATATTATAACTAATAAATCAGCTGTCCAGCAAGTCAGCGACAGGGACAATATGAGAATTCAGCCCTAGAGATGTAATTATATTATATATTGTGGGGGGACACATCACCCCAGTAATTGAACATGCTCAAAATTCACTGTCGACCGTAATTGTCACAGTAATTCTTTGTACCTGGAGTGTTGAGGCACTTCTGTTTATCTCCACACAGATCAGCTATTTCAAGGCATTCGTCTCTGTCCTGTAATAAACAGGGAGATAATACAGTGAGAAGCCAGTGAACCAACAGCCTGTTTACTCCCAAAGTCTGCTAGGGGTAGAAATAAATTAGGAAGAGACAGAAATTAACCTTACGGTTTCTTTGCTAATGGTCAACCTTTTACTAACAAGTAGTAAGTGAAGGAACACAATGTCTGCTATTCATCATGGACGCACTCACAAAACAAGCCTCCTTCTTTCTCCCATCTGTGAGGTTAAGGTTTGGCTCGATTGTATGTGGTAAAAGTAAAACAAAAAAGATAATAATGGTAACCTGGCAGATCCTGTCTGCATGGACTGAACACTGGGCGACCAGGAAGAAACCAGCGGGACAGACGGTGCATTTCTCACAGCGAGGATGGCCGCTGCTGAAGCCACAATACTCTTCAGGGCCGCAGCTGCCACAAGCCAAGAGGGACCGACCCACCTGGCATATAAACAGATTAACTGAAGAGTAGCAGTAGTAGCAGCAGTAGTTACCCAGAACAGATGTCATATCTTGCAAATATTGTACTTAGCTGTGTAATTCACATAATGTGTGCCATGTGAAGTCAGACAACAGACTAATATATCCATATACTTACAAAGTAGTCGGACCTCTGATATCTGCTAACATCGTCATGCACTTTTATTTTTAAATTTGTTCACCCCGAGTACTGACTCAGCTCACCTCCATGACGCTGGCCTCCATGTCCACTTTGTGCAAAGACAGAGCCTGCTGTGCTTGGTGGGCTCTAACCTGCCCACTCAAGGTTTCCATGTGACTGTCTAGCTCCCCCTGCAGGTTCTGGATGGACGTTTGTTTGATGCTGTCCATCAGTATGTTGTACTGGGCTTTTACCTGGAAGCAGAAAAATAATATTTTAAGAAGTACAAATAGCTTAAGTGTGATCACAATGGTGATAATAACAATGACTTATGATATGAATGCACAAGTTAAAAGACAAAATGTGTTTTAATCTCTGTATGAGTGCCCACATTTCATCTCAGTTGTGGTGCAGAACATTTTCTACCTCTGATCCACATATGGAACTGATCTTATATAATGAGGTCAGCAGTGAGCACAATAAAACGTGTGTAGATTATGTGTTTTCCACCCCCTCATCTAAATAATGTTTCTCGAGTCTCCACCCAATAACAAAACCACCACCTATTACCATCTCCCTCCTCATCAATCACAGCAGCCTTACTTGCTCCATCTGCTCAAACATCCTCCTCTGCTGCTCCAGTATCTCTCTCTGCTGGTTCACCAGCGTCCCCTGCTGCTCACTGAGGAGCCTCTGCAGCTCTTTCACCTCGTGCTGTTGGCCCCTGAGGGCCTCAACCAGCCTCTCCTGACTCTTGGACAGTTGCAGCTGCAGCACAAGAGCATCTTCTGAGGGAACCTCATTGGTCCCTGTGGAAAAGCAGGAAAACTTCTTAATTGCAACTGAATCTGAACTGAACTTATCATTTTCTCACTTTTCTAATCAATCACTAGCAGCTTGGTACCGACCTGGTTTCATGTCACATGTCAGCTGTATAAAAGCTCCACGTTCAGACCCAAAATCCGGCAGCTCGTCCAGGAATTGTGCCGCTCTGTCTGTCACATGAACAGGTGAAGAGTGTCCTCTCCCGTCGTCTCCTCCTTGCGCACTGCAGCCGTCTCCAATGCAAGGCTTGTACTTCTGGCGCATCAGAGGGGGAAGTTTACATCCGATTCCTTTGCACTCCCGAGCTGCACTGTCATCACTCGTGGGGCGATGAGACACTGTGGTCGGGCAGGTTCCACCAGCACAGCCTGGATGAAACACCTCCGCCGTGATGGTCCTCGGGTTGGTCCTCCTATTGTTATCCGCACTCGCTTGCTGCGTAAAACCTCCGTGCTGAGGCTGGACGATGGTGTACGGTGCTAACGGCGAGCTCTGGGCTCGCTGCTGTGTGAAATGAGCATCCTGTTGGTAACTCGGATAAACCTGTCCTTGCCTGGACTGTACAGAGGGCTGAAACTGCCTTCGGGGCGCGGATGTCTCCGTGCGCCCCTGGCAGTGCGCTCCGACGCACGCTCTGCTCCAGTCCTGGCCAGGGAAGCAGCGTGGCCCCCGACAGATTTCAGATACGGTCTCCGTGCCGAGCAGAGTTGTAGCAAAGAGTAAAATTATCGCAGAGATACGTTCCATGTTGCAATCCCGAAGAGTAAAAATGTAAACAAGCCACGTGTGAATGGTGGCCCTTTTACGCACCAACCCTTAAGTCCAGTGGATCCTGTTTGATCATCTCTTTAGGAAAGACAAAAACATGATATTAATAGCTGCTCATACCTGTGACTGCCAGTTGAACTTGAACAAGTGGCTGCACAGTCAATCAGCTTGTCTCCATTGCGCGCACCGCAGTTTCTGCCCCCTTTGCCCCTTCTGGAGATAGCTCCGTCTAGCCCACATGTGGCGCTCACTGCGCCTAATTGGCAACAGGTTTTGCTCCTAGTCTTAAATTAACCCGTAGCTTTCCCGGACATACCACTCTGAAGACTCACTCCATTCCTACTGAGGCAGTGCATGTGGGAGATATTGGGACTTTTCTGGTGTTATTTTCTTTCCCACCCTCAAAAAAGTCATTCATAAGCAGTTTTTCATGCAAACAGTAGTTACCAGAACTTCGTGGCAACATCTTCATGGTTCTCTGGAATTTCAGAGCTTCACTTTATAGAGTTTTTCACATGGAACTACTTTCCTATGCAAAGGGCAGTTTGCTCTCTTTCTTTCTTTTCCTTTTGCACTTCATCTTGATGACAGGATTAGCCCTGTGGTTTTTTAACAAGCCCTGTCAGAATTAAAAACTCTGCTTTTAAATGGCTTCCAAGCTTTGATATGTTCTGTCACACTGGGTTAGGGTGCTGTGGTATGACTTTTAAAACACAACTCTGTTATATTGTAAAGCTGAAGCCAAAACTGCGTCTCCTGTAAAATGTAAACTCTATTACAGTTAATTGGCACTCTCATTTCCCTTCCTTGACCCCACATGGCTTTGATTAAAGCTTTAACCCACATTAGAAACACTTAAAAGTTCCCATCTCTTCTCATTTTCACAGTAAAATGTCCCTCGCTCTCTCATTCGAACACTCACTGAGTGCATGTAAGCCGGTGCGTCAGTGCTTCATCTCTCAGCATTAGTTTGTAATAAATCATTCAGAGGTGCTTGTAAACAACCACATGATGAATGAAGTGAGTTGAAAATTTAGACTTTCTTGAAAGACTGCTGAAGGGCTGAAAGTGCAATGAACGGACACACAGCAGGGGATGTCAGAGGTGGCTTTGGATATAATTTACAGGCTTAAGCTAAAGTGAGACCACACATGATGCTGAATGAGGTGACTGATGTCAAGTTTCCAGGAGAGACTCGACCAACAGTCCACAGTCACTAAAAGTCAGAACTTGATCAATGTCCAACTGCTGATAACTGGAAAACCTGAAATACTGAAAAGTTTGCTCTTACCCTGTATTCACTGTCCAAAGTGCTATTATCATCAGAACTAAACTTTTTTCTACCAAAAGTGCAACAGATCATACACCACATATATATCTGAATCTTAAAAAGGAAGCACAGTATGTATATATTCTATAACAGCAGCTCTCTGTTGTCTGTGGTTCTATTTGTCCCTATGTGGTCACATTCCACTTTGTCCGGTATGATCATGTTGGAGGGATAAACTGCCCCCTCCACTGCTGGAGTCTATATATTTTTAAATGGTTCTTTTTTGTTCTGTTGTTTTCCATGTAAACATAAACATATGGTTGGTCAGTGGGAAATAGTAAATGTAACATCTGATGACAGGTATCAGTTTCAGCCTATCAGAACCAATTCACATCAGAGCAAAGTTAAAACATGTGCCACCAAAATACAACACATTTTATGATCTATATTTGTATGTAGAATTAGAGAAGATTATTTTAGATTAACTAAACCTTAGTTGTGTCAGTAATGCCTGTGAGAAAACCTGGACAGCAGGACTGTGTTTATATACATAATGTTATTAATTTCACCAGTTTCAAAATGTCCACTTCCTGTGAGTATTTTGTGGAGGACTTCTGTTTGTGTTTATTTTGAACCGTTCCTCTGTGCTGCGGATGTTTTCATTTTAGAGTCACAATCAGTTTTATTGCCAAGTAGGTTTTCATATACGAGGACTTTGTTGTGGTGATTTGATGCATTACAGTCAACTCTGACAAGTAGAGAATTTTTAAAGAGCGATAAAGAGGTTTAAAAAGAAAGCAAATGTTACAAGTCAATAGACAGTAAGTGTTCCGAGACAAATAAACTAACTGCATTTGCCTTCATGGCATCTGTCAAATGTATTGTTTAAAGGTGCAGTCTTTGAGAACCAGTTGATGTCACTAAAGAACCACCATCTCAGACCAAAACAAACTGGCATCAAACTGTCGGTCACACCTCCCCCTCCCTTCACTTTCATTGACACGTAGAAAAGTTGTGTACACAAGAGCCAACAAAAAATAAGCTAGCCCCAAACATTAGCCTGTGCTCGTATTGTAAAATACATTAAATGAGCGTTATTAACTCTAGTAACATTATCTTTACCTCACCTGTCTTCCTTTATCTTAACTAATGTCTTGTCTAATCTGTGTGTGTCTGTTTTCACAGTTCATCGGATCGGAGCAAAACTGACACTGGCAGACACAGAGAAGCAAAGGAGGGCCTCAGAATGGCACTAGAGACTCTCACACTGAGCTGAGATTACACAACTGTGTATAAATTAGGTAAATAACTTAAATTAAATATGGTGTTTTCAAACTTGTCTTTTTTAGGGGAGCCAGCTGAACGTTGGACAGACTTTCACTTTTCGAATTTGATGTGGGAATGTGGGAGTTTGCTTCTGGTCTCTTTGTAAGCACAAGGAGGATCAAAGGGAGGACTCACAGCCGGACTACCTGCCAAAACATAGAGGGGAGAAGCATGAATCACAACACACACACAGACTGTGACTCCATTCTCTGCTAAGGCCATTGGTTGGGTGCAGCCTTTATTGTATTTATATTCAAAACATTGCATATGCAACCTGACAGGTAATTTTTTTCACTGTAGTATATTTTGCATTGCCACAAGTGACACATACATCTCAAGGCTCTCCATAGTCACACAGTTGTCTTCCATTTTCTGACAAATCAGTGTTGTTAAGGCAACTTACATCTCGTACATGACATGTGCTTTATATTTGACAAGAAGTACAAGTCAATATTTTTTTTAAAAAGTTAATGTAAATGTGATTTCAAAAATAACAACAAATGAACTAAACTTATTCCAGATGATCTGAGAGGTCTAGATGGATAATAGCAGACCAGAAATGTATTTTCAAGTCTTCAGTACTTTATGAACCAACAGGTCAAAACTAATTGCCAGCAGCATTGTGAATCAGCTGTCAGTGACCAGTAAAGAGGTTGGTTGGGTGCAGCTTTGCTGGAAGCCTGCTAATGTCACCAACCCCTCCACATACACCAACCAGTTATAACGTTATGACCACCTGCCTAATATTGTGTTGGTCCCTCTTATGTGCTCAAAAATGCTCTGAACTACTGGGCATGTACAACAGGACTTCTCAGGGTGTCCTATGGGGTCTGGAACCAGGACGTTGGCACTGGATCCTTTGGGTACTCTGGCTTGTGCAGTGGGGCCTCTGTCAATCAAACTTGTTCCCCTGCATCCTGTTGATGCTTGATCAGAATGAGGTCTAGGAAGTTTGGAGGTCAAATCAACATGTTGGGTCATTGTCATGTTCCTCAACATGTTCCTGATTGTTTGATGTTGTTTCCATGTGGTGGGGTGCATTTTCCTCCAGTGACATTTGGGATTTCCATGTGCATGAGGGAGTGAGCTTGTTGTGGGACAATGTTTATTTGGGTGTCTAAGTCTCATCAATACGGATGTCAAAATCCAAGGTTTTCCAGCAGAACAGCACATCACATAGTTCACTTCACCGGTCAGCAGTCATAATGTTGTGGCTGATTGGTGTACCTCATCATAAAAATCATAAATATTGCCATTTATATATTAACATGGAAGATGGGGAGATGATGTGAACATGCCCCGAAAGTCCAGTGGAAAGCTTTAATTAGACAGATTACTTGACAACACCTGTGTTTGGGCTCATAACAGTTGTGGGAAACTAAGAGATGAATATTTAATCAGTCTATCTGTGGCAGAGCAGCACACGTACGCAACATAATTAGAAAAGTAAACCTCACTCTGCTTTACCACAAAAGTTACATTTACTTCCTGATTTCACAGAGCGTTAAGCTGATATCTGCAGAGTCACGTGCACTAGTGATTACTTATATACTGACCTGTGGGTGTTTTTTCCACTTACATACACTCTGTGGTGCTAACAAGTGTGAAAGAGACAGCAGAGGTAAGAACACTATGAAATGTAAATGACAGTTACGGTTTTAAGATGTCTGGAAATGCATAGTAAGTCAGTAAGATACAGATATGCTACTGTAAAATACAGCTCTGTGCAAAGGTTTAGGCACTTAAAGCAGAGTAAGGATGCTTTCAAATAATACAGTAGTATATTTTTTTCTTGTTTCACTTCATAGAAAGTGCTGTAAAAGATAAAACCTTAAGTCAATTTAATATTTGAAGAGTTGCTAAGGTTCTTTTGTTGATTCAGGCTGTCTCAGTGTCTTTATCTAATCCTGATTCCATGATGTTGCTCTTGTTGCTTTAAGACTCTGGCAGTGTGTTTGGTCTCGTTGTTTCACTGCAGAATGACTCTGGGACTGATCATAACTTCCTGTGTAATTGATAAGAATCTGGCATCTAAGGTCCTGCACATAAATAAATAAAATGCATATATCCCTCCGTTCTGTTAGTGCCTTTAAGAGTTAAATACTTGAACAGTCACATCAGCTTGGTTTAAGACAAACACATGTCCTCTTCTAGCCGCCAGTGGATGGTTGTGCAACAAATTAGAAAACAGTAAGAAGCGCTCGACCACAAGAAGAGAGAAAACATGCCGGTTTACTGTCAGCAGTCAATGCATTGTGATTCCTTTCATGCATATAAGTCTCAATAAATCGCTTTTTGTATCCAGGCTTTGGCTCAGCGGCCTGTTTGCCTAGCTGTCTGTCTGTCTCTTGGCGGTTTCTCCTTTTGTTGATGTGTGAGACCACAGTGGGAGACAGCAGCAACACTCCGACATGCCTGATGAGAGCATGGAATTTCCAAACAAATGTGGTTTTGTAACGCATGCGTTGCTGAGCACATGCTGGCACTGAAAACTCACAATCGCTCTAATTAATATTTTCAGTATTAGCATCTACAGTAAATGAAAACGCTACGTGGAAGTAAAGGAGACAGACTGACTTTCACATGTGTGAGGCAGAAGTCCTGAGAGGCCATGACGGTAAAGTTCACTTTAGGGATCCAAAAATTTCACTTTCATATGGAAACAATACTTCGTCCACTACCATCCTCTGCACTGTTCCCCTTTTAACTCATTACACTTTAATGGATGGTCTGTTTACTGCTCAGCATAAACACACAATGAGACTGAACGGCACGGGCAGCGCTGTACGTCTCTGTTTGTGTATGCAGGCGTGTTTGTATCTGAGCATAAAGATGAACACACACAGCAATAAAGACAGGCAGACGCCGAATATATAGATGGTCCAAACATCGCTGTACACAAGCCAGAATGTGCATGTTACATACGTGCAGCTGCAGCTTTAATGTATGAGTTGTATTAATATAAAGTTAAACACAGCCAAACAGATGTCTGCTGGACTTCAGACACACTCTGGCTCTCACTTCTAAGACATTCATTCACTCCGTCTCAACAATAAATCCTGCATTGTCACAATGAGATCATATAAGCTGTATATTGTCTTCATGTGTTTTAATAATATAAAATGGGCAAAATAAACATCATATTAAAGGGCCTTTAATCAATATTATGATCAAATGACTACTTGTAGGAGAAAGGGTTTGCTATTGGTCACGAACTCACAGAAATTGTTTCTTTCAGCCTGTAACTTTACTGTGTTGGTTCGTTCTCTATGTGTTCATAGCAGCGTTTTCAGCCACAGCAGGTAGTTGTCTTCAGTAAAAAAACTCTTAAAAACTGACAAGCAGCCAACAAACATAGCTGAGCAACTGGTGAATGAAGTGGAGCATTACACAGCTAATGATCGGGATATTTCCCAGCAACAGAGTTAAAAACAGAATAAATATTGAGCTCATGTAAGTGCTAATGCCTCTCTGTGTCTGCTGGATGTGTAAATAGACAAGTTTGCTATTGAGGTCGGTGTGTGGACTTGAAGGTGCCGTTGTCGTAGAGTTTCAGTGTTCAGATATACTGCTAGAGCAGGTTTAAAGCTGCTCAGCGGTTCAAAAATGCTGCGTGTAAGTGAGAGTTCTGTGTAGTGCACAAGTATGCAAATTATTTTAGCGTCTTTCAGCAAGTTGTTTTGGCTTCATGGTCACAACTTCAGTGTTTCAGCTCATGTTTGCTCAGTGATAGAGCCATTATACTTATATACAGCACAGAGTGGAACTATCTGGTGAACACTCTGGAGTATTTAGGAGGTAAAGAGACATGTTTTTCTCAGATGTCCATACGCATTAGACGTGTAAAGCAACATCTATTTGCTAACAAAAAAAAAGAGCAAAAATTGTCATTATTTTGTTTCAACCCTAAGTAAACTACATTCTTTGTTAAGTATGGAAAAAAAACACATTTTCTTCGTGAGACAGGACTTATAGCTTTGGAGACTTGGATTTGGTAAAGTCTTTTTGGACCCAAGTCTTGTTTTTACTCACAGTTTATTGTAATTTTGGTCAATGTTTTGTGCAGTATAGGCACCAAACCAGGAAATATCATGGTTTAGGTTTAAATATGACCCTTTGACAACTTGTTTGAAGCTTCTCTTTGTGGGTTACCAAGGTGATGCCAAATATATGATTGTTTGGCTGAAAAGGAGCAACAGTAAAGCAAAGTATGGCAAATATATGCTAATTTGAAATGTATTAGTGATACATCAAAAACAAATGTAGTCCAGGAAAAAATATATGTCTGCTGAGACATAATTAAGAATTCCTCCAGAAGAATATAATTTTGAAGTGACTGGTGTTTGTATCTATAGCTGCTTTCTGCTGCCTCCAAGTGACGAAAACAAATAGATAATGTAGGTTTAACGAGAAAGTTTGCATTGTGTTTACAGACCTAAACATGCACACAACGGATTGCTTAAACACAGATGTAGTTGTGCTTCGGGTGTGTAAACACAATCCAGGCATCTGAAGCCTCTCTCAGCATCCTATGAGCAGAAGGCAACATGAAGACCGAAATATGTGAGCAGCAAAAACAGTAATGCAGCACGAACCTGCAATAAACCTGAGTGCCTCCTCCACCACTTAACTATACACATCATGGGATTAGAGTAAATAATAATGATAACTGATGGGAAATGTTGGATCTTGGAGACTGTTTTTTTCCTTGTTAACAAACCCGTAAGGTGTTTTTGTATGCTGGAAGACAAAAACAATCAGTCAGCACTGAATGTTTCAACCTTGAAACTGCAGTTAGCTGATGACAGCCTCTTAAACATACATTCGTACTTACAGGGTTTCATACGGAACGAACCAAAGGAACCAAACCTATCAGCTTTCAGGTGGCGGCTTTCTGTGTGGTTCTTCTTCGGAATCAGTTTCCCATTTGAGTATGTGTGGCTGAATTACTACTAAATTACAACTTGCTGTTGTGTAGCACAGAGTGGTTTTACAGTGTTGGAGTGTAGGTGTAGGTGAGCTGGTGTGCTCGAGACTGGGACAGGGACTTCATAGATCTGCACATTCTAGATGAAGCGACAGTGTGGAGTTACATCGAAGCAACTTTGAGCCAAGATGGGATTATTTTCATTAAAAAAAACGTCTAAATATATAAGTTTGACACACAGAGATATGAGGTTTTAGGGACTTGAATATAACTACAGATACCATGTTGATGATAAACTGACTTTATTAAGACATTATTTAACACACATGCAGGAAGTAAGACACCAGTTATTGAAAATGATACTCAATAACTGGTGTCTACGCAAACCTTACCACCATCACCGCCTCTGCATTTGTTGTTTCCTCTCTTCAAATGTACAGTTTCTATGTACACCACTGTGGCTTTATGATACATTTACTATCTATTGTTATCGATGACCACACAAAGCAACGGTTCCACAGATCTGGCGAGAAGCAGAGAGCTCATTCTTCATTTTGCTTTGTACCCCCATCCACATGCAAGATACATTTTTGATCCTGAAGCTGGCAAAGTGCCGCCTCCATATGGAAAAGCCCAGATGCTGAGATTCACGAAATTGTTGGCTGACGAAAGTCTTTGATCTCAACGTAGCCTCTTCGCAGGAATGATCAATTAAGTGAAAAAGAAAATGATGCACTTCGACTCGAGCTCTCACCCTTCATTCAAAGATCATTTAATGAATTGTGTATATTGTGTATATGGATGGAAAATAGTAGTGAGTAACTCATCTTTGATATTTTGCAGACAAATTTACAGTGAGGACACAAGCGAAAATGTTTTCAGGGTAAACTTCTAACTACTTACCCATCATGCCTTATGGTATCAGTCAGCAAATTAAGATGAATAATGATCAGTAACTCAGTTTTATAAGTTGTACCTCAAGTGAATATATTTAATTTTGGTATATAAAATGGGATACGGACCCTTAAACACAGGGGAGGTCTTAAATTAAAGGCACATTCTCCACCACTTCAAGATGAAGTTTGCTGAATGGTGATTAAAAACAACTTTCCACAGTCAGAGCAACATGGAAACCATCTGAACCTGCTACACTGCTGCTCCGTCACTTTGTACAGTCACAGTAATGACACTGCAGAGCATCGCTGTTATATATTTAGAAACAGCCATCTCATTTCAATGTTTTCTAGCTGTGAGTGATTAAGCATATGTTTTGCATATTGTTTATGTGTTTTTGTAGCAGTGACAGCCACATCCAAACTGTGTACATGTGCACACAGTGTTTGTATGTTAATACCACAAAAATGTCAGTTGTTATGCTGCCTTTTCCCTGGAGTGCGCTTCCCAGTTTTTCCACTTGCCGTATAACAAACAGAAATGACGTGTGAGGAGCATGAAACTGAATTCAAACTGAACTGAAATTGAAAAGTTTTCAGTTCTTGCTTTGTTGTTCCTGTGATCTATTTTGCTTTCTTAATTACCTCCTCTACGGCTGCTAAAATCTAAATGTCTTGTTCTGCTGTTCACAGATGGATGACATAGACGCCATGTTCAGTAACCTGCTCGGAGAGATCGATCATCTCTCTCAGGTGAGTTGAAACATGCTCACATTCAGCCAGTTTCCTGTGCACAAACTTGTGGGCCATTTAAGAGCTGCCCAAATCTTTGTGCATGTTCCAACTGCAGGAACTGTCCCTGTAGAACTTCTTTCATGATTTTTGGGGGTAGAAAGTAGAACCTAGGAAGGTACTTCTGAGCTGTGGAGGTCTTAACACTGACTTGGAGAGGACACTGAGCACCATTTCTTCTGCCCTTTTTACGTCCTTATTCACTAGCAGTCTTGTCCTCTCTGATATCGCCATCAACAACATAGAATTCATCATATAGGTTAACATAACAACCCTCCATTGCTCTATTTCCAGGAAGCATGTAGAGCTTACTGCAGTAACCACTATTGTTTGGCACACTCAAAGTTAAAGTCACAGTCGAAGCTGCTGGATCTCTACATCTCAGTGGAAATAAAAAAGCTGAATGGGGCAATCATTGGACTGTTTCTACACATTGAACTTCAGCTACTGTTTTGCCAGGAAAAAAAAGGATTACATTCATTATTAGTGAGTCTCATAAATCTGAGCTGTTAGTCTCCGTTTTCGTGGCAGTAGAGTTTCATTTTTATGGACATTTCAGTTTGTAATGGATGTGTAGAGTGAAATGGAATGAGAAAGGTATTTTTTGATTTTGAAATCAAACTGTGTCTTTTTGCTCTGATGTTTTTGGACCAATATTGGTGCTGAAAAGTCTGAGAAGCCTTCACTAAATCCCTTCACACAGCTCCAAGTACCATTGCTTTTACAGGCTTATCCATTAATCTGTCTGCATACAGTTCAGACTTGAGTAATACAAAAAAATACTACTATAAGTACGACCTAGTAAGATTGCCATCACAATGGGCTCATTCTGATACAAAGCCAACACATTCAGAAGCTGAGACAGAAATGCATGTCTGAAAGGGGCAATAAATACACGAAAAATGTGGACAAGGAAAATGTGAAGGAGGTTAACTTTACAAAACAAAAACAGAAACCAAAACCCCTAAACCATGGCGGTTCCTCTTAGAGGGTTTTGGTGGCAATAGCGGTTTATAGTATGGGAGACTTTTATTTAAGAAGGTTTACGGCTGTCATTGCATGATGTGCCCATATCATAGTGGATATCTTTTTTTGGGGGGGACATCCCAACATTTAGGATTGCAACGCTGGATAATACAAACATGAGGATGTTTAGCAGTTTTAAAGTTGGTCCATGTGCACCATTTAGCTTGTTAGAGTGCTTCTTAGCAGTAAGAACAGCTTAGGCAGATTGGAATATACACAAATCAGACATAACATCATGACCACCTGTCTAATATCATATTGGTCCCCTTATGCGTTCAAAAATGCTCTGAACCACTGGGCATGGACAAGAGGACCTCTCAGGGTGTCCTATGGCGTCTGGAACCAGGACGTTGGCACTGGATCCTTTGGGTACTCTGGCTTGTGCAGTGGGGCCTCTGTCAATCAAACTTGTTCCACTGCATCCTGTTGATGCTTGATCAGAATGTGGTGTAGGAAGTTTGGAGGTCAAATCAACATGTTGGACCATTGTCATGTTCCTCAACATGTTCCTGCATTTTCCTGTGGGGGTAGGCCAGTGACATTTGGGATTTCCATTTGCATGAAGGAGTGTGTTTGTTGTGGGACAATGTTTATTTGGGTGTCTAAGTCTCATCAACATAGATGTTAAAATCCAATGTTTTCCAGCAGAACACCACATAGTACCAATATGATCAATGTTGTTCACTTCACCTGTCAGTGGTCATGATGTTGTGGCTGATCGGTGCATGTAGTTTTGCAGGTATTTGGGAATGAACCAAAGTATTGGACAGAGTCGTACTGATGATGCTAGAGAGGAAGTCAGCAGGTCACCAAATTCCAGATTTCATCCTCTGAAAACCATGAATGTCATATTAATCCATGCAAAGGTTTTTCAGGTGTTTCTGCCTGAACCAAAATGGTGACCCAACATTAACTCCACTCAAACGGCTAAAAATACACTGGAAAACATATGTTATGATGCTCAGCAGAATGCTCATATTACTCCATAAAACATGACCAGATGAGACCCCTCCACCCTCTGCTCTGAATGCTCCCTTTATGGCTTTTGAAGTCAGAACAGGTTACAAGAAGTGAATCGAACAAATCTCTGCATGTTTTCTTCACTAATCTGGACATTATCTGATTACACCAGGCTGCCTTTTGTTTTGAAAATGAGCATGATACAGAGAAATGTAAGGCGATGCTGTGACGACATCTGGATCGAACCGCGGGGCAAAGTCGAGCTGCAGATACCTCTTAAGCACACATAAGCTGCTCATCATAGATCTGCGGCTCGCCAAGAAAAACATTACACGCTTCTAGCTGATGCAAACCCAGCCTGAGGTGCACTTCATCACTGTCCATTTACAGTCTGTAAGCTGTAAATGAGTGCAGCCCAAAGAATGGGATCAATCTATGTTCAGTATTACATCAGAAATACCAGAAAGACTCGACATGTCACTTTGGCATCCGTCCTTCTTGGAAAGTCAGCGCCACTCCACAGACTGTTACCAGAGACTGTAAGAAAAGGATTTTGATTAAAGCACTGATCCTGGAGGAGTTTGGGAAACAAAAGGATTTAAATCATTCCACTTATCGTCTTGATTGGGTCCATTCTCCCCCTGCTTTACTGCCTTATGGAACCAGAAGACAAAGAGTCTTCATGCCCCAGTTTTAAAGGGGCTTGGAGGTGTTTAAGCAGCAGCTCCAGCCTGACGACATGTGTTCTCATCATTGGCGCTGGCAGGCATCATTTTGTGTGCAGGTTTTCAGTTTGCCCAGCTTGTTTATAGAATATGATTGAGCCTGTGGAGCATGTTAATGATTAAAATCGTAGACTGGAGCGCAGAGAAGGATTTACCAGAGATGCTTTAATTTAGAGTAATGTTAGAGCCATTTCCTTAGTTCCAAATCCCTCCTTCTTAATGGACTGACTTGTGATTTATTGTGTATGCTTGTGCTGAGTGCAGCTTGGAGACAGAGTATGATAAAGTACAGAAAGTCACCGAGGAATCATTCAAGGACACACATGGCCTGAGTTGATTACAAGTGTTACTGTAGCTTCTATTAAAAGCACAACTTCGGTGTACAGATTATTTGATTTTTCACAACATATAACTGTCATTTATAGTTGTAGCTCTAATGATGTATTGATTTGCATTACTTCCCTGCAGAGCTTGATGCCTGCAGCCGACACTCCAGAAGTGGATCTGGCCTCGCTGACAGTAAACACCTTCTCCATCGGTTTCACAGACCTGAACGGTGAGAACTCAAGCAGACAAAAAAATCAGCAGTGTTGAACAACCAAGAGTCACACTGACCTGAAAGCATCTGTGATGTAGAGTAATATGTGAGCGGAGGAGATAAGAGGCTTTCCAGAGATAAGGTTTTTTTAGAAGAAGGGGGCGTAGTTGTTCTTTCTTGCGCCAGAAAAGTCATGTCAACCTTTGGAAACTAAGTGCAGATAATCAGTTTGTCCAAAAGCACTGTGAAAATGCTGGATTCTTTGGCATAACTGAGGTTTAGAAGTTCTTAGGAATTAGAAGAATGAATAATAAGATTACATTTTAAAGTTGTGCCAACAAAATAAGCTACCCTCTTGTTTCAACATTCAGTGCATAGAGAAAGTTAATAAAGGATGGTTCTAGCTGAGACTGAGAGGAGATTGATACCACTCTCATGACTTTAGCTCAGATTAACTCTGAATTTAATTAATAATGCTTCAGGGTCTTAGCCATAGTATTTATGTTAGTTAGATTATTCGCCATAATTATTAACACTGTAGAGTCTAAGCCTTAATATGTCTTACAATCAAGGAAAGTAGTGAGTTTTTGTAGGGTTTTCATCCCTAATATGTAAATTACTGAGGTAAAATCACACCATAAATAACACTATATGGTCTTAACTCCAATATTTACAGTTGCTAGGTTAATTTAAAAAACATCAAGCACATATTTTTTTTTATTGGCAGATGCAACGGATTTTGTTGTGAATGGAATGTATATAAAATGTTGATTTGACTTGACTTGACTTGACTTATACACTGATCAGACATAACATTATGACCACCTGCCTAATACTGTGTTGGTCCCCCTTATATATTCAAAAATGCTCTGAACCATTGGACATGGACAAGAGGACCTCTCAGGGTGTCCTATGGGGTCTGGTACCAGGATGTTGGCACTGGATCCTTTGGGTACTCTGGCTTGTGCAGTGGAGCCTCTGTCAATCCAACTTGCTCCACTGCATCCTGTTGATGCTTGATTAGAATGGGGTGTAGGAAGTTTGGAGGTCAAATCAACATGTTGGACCATTGTCATGTTCCTCAACATGTTCCTGATTGTTTGATGTTGTTTCCATGTGGTGGGGTGCATTTTCCTTTAGGGGTAGGCCGGTGACATTTGGGATTTCCATTTACATGAGGGAGTGTGCTTGTTGTGGGACAATGTTTAGCTTGGAATCCTATCTATCTATTTATTTATTTATTTATTTGTATGTTTGTTTTTCTAATTTGAAATTTGTTTCTATTGTAAAGCACCTTGTAACTTTGTTCTCAAAAGGAGCTATAGAAAATAGAGTTATTCTTTTCATTTTTAATTTTTTTATTATGACTGAACTAAAGCCCTTTTCAGACACAGGATACATATAATTACTGGGTTTAATAACCTGTGGAACTGATAATCGTCTGTCATTCCAGCAAAGATCACTTTTAATGTTCTTTTCAGCTTCATTAAAGCAAACATGCAGCTGAGGTAGCTACAGTCACAAAATGTGTAGTAGTTCGTTGGTAGAACATAATTCCATTAGAAGTTGTCATAACTCAGAAAGACTGATGTAAACTGTTGCATTATTATTATTAATATTGTTGTTGAGCCTAAACATCATCTTGTAGAGTGTATTTTCTTAGCATTAGTCATTCACTTAATTAGTTTGTTTAAAAACTTAGTTAACTGATGACGTCTATCCAGCATGCGTTGGGTTATTTACGTAAAACTTCTCCAGAAAGCCTTTTGTGTTCAATGTGAAGAATGTGACTGAGTTCGGAAATCAAAATAAACATTCCAAATGGGCACGATACGGAGGTTTTGGTTATTTGGAATAAATTACAGCGAGCATGCAGCTCCGACCTGGTGATAGAAGAGCGGACAGTAAACAATGACTCTGAGATCAGTGGAATTAAACAATAATGCTGATTGCTTCTCTGTTGTTATGCTTAGGTAGGCAGTTTAAATTCCACATAGAAATGGTTGGACTACACTACTGACAATGAAAGCATCTGTGAATACACTGAATGGCATGGAAAACAGGATCTGATTTCATGGAAAAGTTAAGAATGATAACTTCCTTCAGGTGACATGAAATTTAAAATGATGAGTTGCTCCAACTCGGAGTCAGCATAAGTGAAAATTCAATATTGGATAAAGTCAAAGGCAAAACAAAATCAATGATTAAAGTTCACCTTAAGTGTTGGAATTTTTAGTTTTCAGACATGTTTAATCTTGTTTTCCTAAATTAATTAATTAATGGGGAAGCATTAGTCAATTTAAGTGCAACATTTGAAACCAAACTTTAATTTAAAAGGTTCTCACCCATCTTTTTTGTTAGCCATGCCTTTGTAATATAACTTTGTGGATATTATTTTAGCCTTTATTTTCTGAGTGCCAGTTTCCAGGAAGTTTGATCTGCTGGCTACTGAGCAGCTTCACTACAGACGCTGTTATTTAAAGGCCTTGCTAAATGGCATTTCAGTAGCACTGGATTTATCCCGGTAGCTCAAGGATTAAATCTGTGACTTTTACTAGCTTACTTCTTTTTGAACCACAACTGCCTCCGTACTTCCTCACAGAGTCTCTTAATGAACTGGAGGACCATGACCTGGACGCTCTGGTGGCTGACCTGGGATCAAATTTAAACCCACCAGATCCCTCTACTTATAAACAGACAGATACTCAAAGTGCACCACCTGCCAGGACTCAGGAACCAGAGCCAGCAGCTGCCCGTCCTGCACCACCAAACACCACCGAACCATCCAGGGTGGTGGCAACGGTAATGAAGATTTGGTGATCATCAGCATAAAGTTGTAATTTTGTTGAGATGACAAAATAATTGACAGTTTTTTTGTAATGTGTTTCCAGAGTGAATCTCAAACAAAGGCAGACAAAATCAAACTGGCTCTGGAGAAGCTGAAAGAGGCCAAAGTGAGGAAGGTAAAGGCAGCGGTTTTGTTTAGCCTTACTTTACCGTACAGTTGCACAGTTAAATAACCGAGCTGCTGACCCTTCCAGCTCATAGTGAAGGTGCTGATGAGCGACGGCAGCTCCAAGACTCTGATGGTGGACGAGAGGCAGTCGGTCAGAGAGGTTTTGGACACTCTGTTTGAGAAGACACACTGTGATTGCAGCATCGACTGGAGCTTATGTGAGACCGACCCTCAGCTGCAGATTGGTGAGATCACTGTGGCAAATCAGCATGTGCACACACGGTACATGGACACTTTCAGAGGTTTTCAGCTTGTTTGTGGCTATTATTTGTTTTGTTTCAGAGAGAGGCTTTGAGGATCATGAATATTTAGTGGAGCTGCTGTCTGCCTGGACTCGCCACAGTGAAAACAAAATCTATTTTCTGTCAAGGCCCCAGAAGTATGTGATGTTCACAGACCCTCAGGTGAGAGAGCACCTCGTTTTTCTTCATGACAAAGTTTAATTGATTTAAAATTAATTTGTTTTTTTCTCTTAATAAAGCTATTTTACATGTGGAAAAAGAAGACATCATGTTTGAGTGAGATCAACCAGCAGGCCAAAGAGCTGCTGATCAAGGTCAGTTACACACTTCACCAGGGTCATCAAAGTGTGCTTAACATTAGTAAGAGAGCAGTTTTGCATGTCATCTTTCTCCTCTGATGTTTCAGGAGCATTTTGGGGGTTCTGCTCTGATTGTTCCTGACCTTGAGGGAACACTGTACCTAAAAGAGGATGGAAAGAAGGTTTGGAAACCTCGCTGCTTCGTGCTCAGGGCCTCGGGCATCTATTACGTACCCAAAGGAAAAACAAAGGTATGGGGAGTCAAAGAAAGAGTAGCATGTTGAGACCAATGTGTTGTTGCTGTGAAGATAATAAGAAAGTGAGAGATTACTTTTAGCAACCTGAGTGGGTGGTGAAACCATTTCACCATTTCTTTTGTTGGCCTGTTGTTATGACAGTGGAAGTAGTAAATACTCAGTTACAGTTGTATTTCATAAAGTTATTTTTGGCACCATCTGTAGATATTAAAGGGCAAGTTAACGCACTTTATGTGCACCTTAGTTATATCTCTAGTAAGTACGTTACGAGGAAGAGACCTTCCTTTTAACGGAATATGTGCTTTCGTGTTTTTCTTGCTGAAATTAAGACTATGCTTCATTGAATTTACCTCAGATGTAGGAAGCCCAAGTTGACCGCATTCCAGTAGGCTACAACAGCTTGGAAACCAAAGAGACACCTTCAGAAAAACCTTTGTTTTCACTTTAGGTATTAGCAGCACCACTGGATACCAACATACTATGTGGTATTCTGTGAATGCAAACACTGTATCAGTATGACCACAGATGGAAGTTAAGCAGTACTGTGTACAGCTGATTTAATGAGACACAAATTAGACAAAGCTGTTACAGTTTTTTTTCAGTCGCTTTGGTGCATTTCTCTGATCAGAATTAAAATTCTCATAACTGTTGGTTCAACCTCCACAACATTTAGTCATTTGTGCACATCATAGTAGCAGCTTATAATTCCTTCCAACAGAGTGCAAATGCTTTTGGAAATGCATCAGTTCCTTTCATATAATTCTCTGTTGTTCTATAACATTATCATTTGCTTATGTCATGTCAGTCAAAATTAACTATACTTATGAATGCTGAATAGTCATTCCCTATAAAACTAATAGTCTTCAATTCATTGCTTGAGTCATTACATACGAAAATGTTGAACTAGTTGTCAAAATCTGTCAAGCTCCTCCTCACTGCATTGTGTGGGAAGATATTCGCTGTGATGGAGATGAAAATATGTGGCCAGACAGACTGGAACGTCTGGATGAATGATTTACAGTACTGTGTATGTTGTATGTTAACTTCCAATATGTGCTGCAATATTATTTACAGTTGTGCACAGCTCTACCCAAAGGGTGTTTCTAATGTTTGTTATAAATAAGTGATTATTTTTCTTTTGCACAATGCTGTGAACAAATTAGAATTGCAAAGAGCACATGCAGTAAAATGTGAAACATACGTATTGAGTGTCTTGTACTCAGTTACCTCACTAAACACAGTGCTGTGTAACTTTACTGTAGTTTTCAAATGGCTGTACAAATAGTGTATAGTGCTGTCTTGAGCATTTTCAGGTAGTGTCACCAAGATCTGACTTTTCTGCATTTGAAAACACCTACAGAGTAAACTGTCACAATGAAAACATGACAAAGCCATTTGACCATCTTGTTCATGAACAATGGTGTCACGACTCTTTATCTTGATAACACTTTGACTGGCATAAATACTTGGTTTGAGGAATGAACTACCCATTTGGAGCAAGTGACATACTTTTGTATGTTATCCACCAGGTTTTGCAGTTTGTACTAATTATTTTGAGAAATGCACTAACTGTTGTGCAAATGTTAACAGTGATGTGAGAAATGCACCAAAGCGACTGAGAAAAACTGTAATAAGCTGTTTGTTTCTACAGCTTTCAGTACTGTTGATGTTCTGAGCAGCCATCTTGGATTTCAAGTCCAGTGAGGCTTTTCCAACTTTCCGTGTTCTGTCTGAACAGTGGGGGGCGTTGCAGTTGAAATTTGTTTCATTTGTTCCCTTTCAAATAATTCGCATGATTAGATAGCTCTCTTAAATCTGTATGCCCAGTATGGCACTACTAGTCACTTAATTTAGCTTAACATAAAGGTTAAACAGTGAAGTAGGTATCCTGGTTGTGTCCAAAAGTTCAAATAAACAAACCAATAACACCTCTGCAGTGATTTAATTAACACTGGTGTGCTTATTTTGTTTAAAAAAAAAAAAGATATGTAGTGGTTTTTCATAAGGCTAGTCGACTAGCTTACTGCTGCCAGTTGCTAGGCTAAGCTAGGCTAACAAAGAAACTATGTCACACATAACTTCCTGTAAAACCACAACCTGTTGCTTTATTTTGTAAGCAAGTTGTAGCATGATGTAATTAGTGAATTTTGGGTGGGCTGTAGCTGGCAGGCTGATTTTTAAAAATCTGGACGGCTAGTTCATTTGGCATCAAGCTAGTTTGTGTTTTTGGCAAGCTAAGCTAACCAGCTGAGCGACAGCACTGAAGACGTGTTTGTGCATATCCCTACATTGCCAGTGTTGCCGAATGATGTCAGATTTTAGAGAAAATGAAAAACAATTTTAAAAAGCTGGCTTACATAAGTATGGCAGCAGTCCTGAGACAAAGAGCCGAGAGGACTTTGTCTCTGTATGAAGTCCACAATTCTTTCATCCGAGGACAGCGGAAAGGCAAGAGGAAGAGCCAGAGGGATGATGATGGACAGCGTGAATTGAGACCTCGCCGCTGTTAAAGAGAAACATGTCGTTCTGTCACTGGGATGGAGCAGAAAGACTCCAAAACATCATCCAAGTGGCAGGAATAGATGCAGGGAAACTATGCGACACAGATGTGCAAATCACAAACATGAGAGATCTGCAGGAATCATCTGAGGACAAGGACACGAAAATAGTAACCGTGGTTCTAATGCAGTTTGAAATGGACTTAGTTTACAACAACAAAGACAACAGTCAATCGGGCAGAGTTGGAGAAAAGGTAATAGATGTCAAAATAGAAAAGGGTCAACAAGAAACCTCAAAGAGCAAAAAGGAAGAAGTCAAGACAGAAGTGTGATGAAGTTTCCACTAAACAACCTCTTCTTCACTGTGGATCAATGTGTGAACACGATGTGCTTCTGCTTTAAATCAAGAATGAAAGGAAAAGAATGTCGAAAAGCCTTAGATAGAAAAAAAAGAAATATTTTCTCACAAACTGAGCTTGATTGTGAACTCTTTCTGAAATACAAATAAAGATAAAAGGCCTTGCATTTAACGGTTTTCAATAGCTACCAACCAAGATAGAAAAAATCAGACAAAAAAAGGAGCATTAGATGATTCCAATTTATGCTATGTCCTAAATAACATTGTAAAACTGTTCAGGATTGGTGGTATTTTTCTTTTAAAATGCTACAAAGTTGATAGCCTTGTGTACAGATTGCATTTATACACATGTTAAGTTCTGATACTCCTGTGCTCTGGTGTTCCACGTGTCTATGTGTCGGTGTGATTTTATGCTGTTTGTTTCTGGTCCAGTCTTCCAGTGACCTCGCCTGCTTTGTCCGTTTTGAGAAAGTCAACATCTACACCACCAACAACTACAAACAGAGATACAGAGCTCCCACCAACTTCTGCTTCATGCTAAAGGTCAGCACAACAACTTAGATCAAAAGACCTGAACCCTTGCTTTTAATTCTGCCCTCTGACTCCAACTGGGTTATGCGAGAAGTGCTGTAATGCGTTTTTGATAAATAAAATTTGTTTCTGCTTTTTTTGTCTTTGAGGCTCTGAAGCTGCTTAAGAGCATATTATGTAACATAAATACCATTACCAATATTTCCATTTGTAGGCTAATATTGTAATCTGCAGCATATTAAACTACACAATTCATGTAACCATGACAGAATTAGCAGGTTTGTCATTGGATAAAGAACACACACATTTTTAGGAGGGATGAATAAAACTGTTTATTTTTTTATTTCTTAAAATTTTGTATCTATCTATGCTTTCTACGAACCAATCCATTCAAACATTTAAAAGGTTTTTCCACCTACAGTGTTGTTTGAAGGTAATTAGTTGACTTTTTAGACACATTCAAAGCATTTCTGTTTTGTCCTGCCCCCAAGCCTTTGCTCTGTTTGTCTATACCAGCTATTGTTGTGATCAGGAATGACCGATGACTGATATTTGGAACCAATATACATTAAATCTTATATATAGCGAACTTGTCATCCATAGCTATGTGCATTAATAAGGATTATTATACCTGAATGTGCACAACAGGAAGACGTCAGGACGTTAATTTACGTGATGCTAGGACGCTCTCCTCTGTATACTGTTAGATTGATTGATTGAGATTGATCAGTTTCTGTCTTTTTGTTCAAAGTTTGCAGGTTGTATCTATGTTAGAGAGACATATCTGTCAGTTAGTGCAGATTGCCAAAGTTAATCGTACTTTAGAAAGATGTTACTGTACTCCAGATAGCGCTAGCATGCACAGCAAACCTCTCAGTGATCGTCTTAGCAACATCATCCACCAATGTCTAGTTGCACCGACACCAACAAATGAATAATTGGAGGTTTACAGTGTGATGAGGAATCTGGGTTTGCTTGTGGAAGATTGTGGTGTTTATTAGTACATTATCTGCTACCTCGCTTTCAGAATACATCTCTGCTCTGCAAATGTGCTTCTCTGTCTCTGTCTGTAAACAATAGCTTTCAGTGATGATTGGCAGTCATTCATGACACGTAACAGCCAATAAGATTGATTTGTGGGCGGGACATTGCTTTGGACAACAGAGTGATTGGAGACAGAAACAGCCAACTGCATCAGAGTCAAAGTAGTACACTTAAGTTATTTTGAGTGGTAAAAAGTGATACCAATAACTGGAACAATGTCAAATACTGGCCTCAATAATCGGTCTAGTGCCACTGGGAGGAGACCACACAGCAGCTGATTTATCCAGTCAAAAGGGAATTATAAGTTACAGAGTTAAAAATGTTTGACTTTTGCAATATTTTTAAGATTAAAAAACTTCTTGAAATGAAACCTATATATTGAATTTGTTTGCTGAGATTGTGAGTGCAGTTCTACTGTCCTGCTGCAGGTTCTATCCAAACAACCATAACATGTTCTTAAAAACGCACAGCATTGTGGACGCAGTCTCATGCAAATCATTGACACTGGGAGGAAATGAGGCACTTTTTGAGCAGCTTGCATTAAGAAAATCACAGACACTTGGACTCGCTGACAAGTTTCTTGTAAATCAGAGATGCTATAGTTCAGTTTGTTTACCTCAATCTGTTTCAAGCACTTCTAGAAGATACATGAGAAGCAAACAGAGAAATGGAAGGAAATGGAAGATGAAAGTGAACAAGACAAAGAATAGAAACTGAGCAAAGGTGACTTGAAGCTGAAAAAATGACTGATGCTAAGGTGGCACTATTTTGGGAGTTTTCTTTTTTTTTTTATCACACGTTAATTCAGGCCACAGCAGGCCTGAACAGAGAGTGTGGCAAAGTGACGGCTGGTGGTTTGAAGGGTTCATTGCTCAGACTCTGCTGCATTAAGCTGTGTGAAGTGAGCTTTAAGAACCCCAGAGTTGTAACAGCATCTAAATTACACTAATGAACGTTATTATTATTTTTAAAAGCCACCAAATTCACTAACTATGTGGTACTTTACCTGCATCACAAGATTAGAGGCAAGAAGCACCACAAAACCCACACTGCTGCACTGCGCTGCACTCCTACAGTAAAACAAATAGAGATCAAGTTGCTGGAGGACATTAAACGTGTTAGTCATGCTGGCGGTAACAAAAGCTAAGTCATGTTGCGAGGAAGTGGGAAGATTAAAAACAAAAAAAAACTCAAGCAAACCTCGTCTGGTTTAGAACATACTGACCTGTGGGGTTTGGTGGTTTTTTGTTTTTGGCAGCCTGTCAGTTCTGCCAAACCAGCTCTGTGAGGACAAAGAAATAAAGAATTTACGATATCTGTCTGGTTTTAATGAGGACGCAGTGACGCTTGCGGTTAAAAATTAATATTTGGTTGTTTTTTAGGAGGCTATTCTAGTTTTGTTCATGTGTTCTGGGCCACGGTGCAGCTACAGCTTGGTTTGGTCTGACCTCTGCTGGCTGTTGTTGGTACTACAGTTATATAAAAAAACAGACCATAACAATAAAACCACTGCAAGGTGTCGTAAACAACATTGATCGTCATCTTCATATGGATGTTATATGAACACAAATCAGGTAGGGAATTTTAATGTTATGCCTAATTGATGTACATCACTTGCCGTTAAATCATGGGAACTTCTCAGCTTGACTTTTAGAGGGTAGAGCTTGAAAGATATGAGGCTTTACTATGGACGTGGGGTTTTTTTTGCAAAAGACACAACTGAACTACCTCTTCTTTTTAAATCTTCCTTCCTCAAGTGCACTAAATCACTGGAATGCCTTTTTAATCAGTGCTCTCTGTTTTTTTCTCAGCATCCCTGCATCCAGAAAGAGTCTCACTACATCAAGTTCCTGTGCTGTGATGACGAACACACACTGTTGCTGTGGGTCAACTCCATCAGAATAGCCAAGGTCAGATTCAGTAATGTCTGTAACACACCTTGCTTTAACGTAAACGGTGAAAGTGCACATATTTCATTCGTGGCAAAGAGGTAAACAGTGTCTTCTGTGTGAATGTGTGTGTTTTCAGTATGGGGCTGTCCTCTATAAGAACTATCAGGCTGCAGTGAGGAGAGCATCCAGTCTGCACACTCTTACTTCTGCTGCACACAAAGGTAAATCTATGCACACTGTAGAATATGATGGTGTAAACAATCTCTAAGAAATAGTCAGTGATGGAAGAAGTACTCAGATCTTACACAGTATAGAAATGCAGCGATGGGCCGCCATATAGCTCGCTGAGTTAAGGCGTTACCATGTGGGAGCAGTCGTTAGTTTGAGTCTAGCTCACGACCCTTTGCTGCATGTCTCTCTCTCCTCCAAAGTCACCCCGTCTCTCCCCCATCAATAAAAAATGAAAAAGCTCCCCAAAAATATTTTAAAAAAGAAACGCATCGCTGAAAGTACTCGATTAAAAGCATCAAAACATGCTGATCAGTCAATATATCAGTTGGCCTGTCACAAATATACTGGTAAATTCTCTTTCGCAGAACAAAAAGACAAATGGGGTCATTTAAAAACAGTGTAATCACATGGTTTGTCCAGCAGAGCAGCTCCAACCTCGTTGTTTACAGTAATCTTAGCACTGACTGCAGCACATGTAGCAGAGGATGGTGCGGAGCCTAGTAGTGTCTTCACTAGTTTGTGAAATACATTACTGGAAATTCCTTTTCAATATCACTGTAACATACTACATGTACATAAATATATAAATTAGCCGCAGAATTTCTCACCCCCAAAAATCAGCCTCCACTCCACAATGGAATGGATTGTAATGTGTTTGTGATTTTACCTTCGGGCATCAATAAAGCATCTTCATCTATAATATGACAAAATAAGTACAAAAAGTAGTAAAAAAGTAGTATAGAAGTACAATAATTGCTTCTGAAAAGTAGTAATGTTGGCCTCATCAGCCCTAAAATCTAGTATCAGTCAGGCTCTAACTTAAAGTACCACAGGTTTAAATACTGATTATGCACAATGGCCCATTTCTGAATAATTCATATTGAATTATTGGATTATAATTACTGATGCATTAACGTGCTCATTACTTTAATGCTGCAGCTGGTAAAGGTGAATCTGATTTTAATTGGGTAGTTTTCAAATTTCCCCCTGCCCGAAGATTAATAGTTTTATCCTAATTTAATAATAAGTCATCACTGTGGGACTTTCTGATAATAATACGTCATAATTTACTCGCTGATTATATCTTGTGTAATTAATCTGAATATGCGACGTAATTAGAGTTTTTAAATAAATGTAGGAGAGTAGAAAGTGCATCATTTGTCTCTGATGAAATACAAGTACAGCAGAGTACAGGCGTTGAGTAAATATACTTAGTTGCATTAAACCACTGGAGATACTCTTCAGAATGGGCCTATAATGTTTTATTGTAAGAAGAACTACAACAACGTCAGACCAAAATACTTCCTTTCAATAGCAGACCCTTAAGGCGTCTCCATATATACGTTACTTGGGGTATTACTCACAAAAATGTTGTTCAAGCACAAATGTACTGATGTGTTTAATCAACCGCAAAGGACAGAAACATTAGGAAAGAAGAAATTTCCAACAGAAATGCACAACAGGAATCTACCCGCCTGAAAATACTGAATATCTGAGCACTGAACATTTCAGGGTTTAATTCTCATGTAATCATCTTTCTAGACAGATCCAACAGTCACACCCCTCAGACGAGTCCGTCCAAAACCACAAACGTTGCCGACTACCCTCATGAGTCTCCACCCGACTTCATCCCTCCTCCTCCTGGACACGTTTGAGACGCATCTTCCTCCTCCATCAGCCAGCCTGCATTTAACCCAGCATGAGACCCCAGTAATGCACAAACATGTAGTTTTAGTGTTACATGCCCGTAATGCAAAAGAGCATATTTTAAAAGTTATTTATTCACAAATCTTTAATGATATTTATTCGTATTTTCAGCAGCTTGATAGCACAAAACACACAGTTCTGTCATGTGTTTCAATGAGCTGTTTATTACAAAAAGACTGTACATAAATTTCAATGAACACATCCTATGTACAAACTGAGAGGAGAAGACAAATATCAGATTCTGTTCCCATGAACATTTAAGTTACAGATGTTTTTTTTTTTAATCTTTTATCTTTTTCATTTCCATTTGATCATAAGAAAACACACATCAAAGAAAGGCGCCTTGACTTGTGATGCCCTGAAATGCTAGACGTTAAAGTGGTAAACATTACAAAGTTCTGCGCGTCAGTGGTTGTCTCATGATTTTCACTATGAAAAAAGTATAAATAAATCCTTTACATACAAACTGCTAGCGAGCCTTCCTCAGCAGTCTCAGACATAAAAAGAATGCAAAGCTAGAAATACGTTAGGTAGAAAAAGTTGTTTTTTTCTCTCACAAAAAATTACCTCATGATGGAAAAAATACAATCAAGAATGGGATGTAGTGGCAAATCATTCACTGTAATGACGTCTGGATGGTTTCATGCACAGCAGCTGAATGAATACTGTTCTTATGAATGTCTGTCTAGAAACCTGAAGATGTTACCCCAAGATCCCTTTCAAAATAAAAGTTCAATGCCCATTACTTCTGAAGCACGTACGATTACGCTCATGTTACGTGTTACAAACATGTATTCTGAGAGAGGCATTAGCTTCCATGATATTCGACAGCGAGTTTTACTTGCACCGACAATCACTTCGTAAGAGCAGGCATCTTATTTTGTAGTACAAATCGGAACACGTTAGCTTTTTAAGACCTATGGATTTAAAATCATTCCTTCACTGCAGTCAACAGGAGTCATTCATGTGTAGCACAGACTCTGGACAAAAGAAAAACAAACACGAATAGCGAACTGATTCTAGCTGGAGTACATTACTGCTGAGTCGCCTACATTCACTACAATGTAGAAGTGATTGAAGAAGATTACAATCAAAATGATCAATGTTCACCTTCTGGATTAAAAGACAGAAGTCCTTGGTTACATTTCTATGTAGAGCAGTCTTGTACTTGAGGTTGTTTGGGTTGGTGATTATGGTTTTCAAGCACCAATGTAAAGCACCACACCATCAACCGTTGAAAGATTGAACTAAAGGTTAGTTTCTCAGGCAACTCTCAGGTTGCGATCAAAGCCGTGACGGAAATCAAAGTCATCACAGTTGTTGATAACTAATCAGTGCAGCTATAACATAAAAAAACAGAAAACAACATGAAAACACATTAGTTAGTCCTTCCTCTGCTCCTCATTTCGAAGCAACGCACATCTGGGAGCTCTGCTACAGTAGCTGGACAGCATCACTGAACATAGTGACCGAAACGATATAGTCGTGACTTAACATAGAAAAATAAACGTTTATACACAACCAGTTAAAATGGCACTGTGAGTGATGAATAAAATTAATATTCAAGTAAAAAATAAAACGACGACGAATAAAAACAATCTTGGCACCACCCCCACTGACGCCGATGGAAACACTGGTGAAACACACTGACAAATGTACTGTACTGGCAGCTTCTCACATTACAGTTTATATACAAGTTAGAGAACAGAAAGAAACTCCACCAGAAAGAAGAAACTGTTGTCTTTTTTTCTAATGCGTTCTATACACTCACTGCACCCCTTTATAACAGCATCCCCACCGACACAGAGCATAGTGAATACACAACTCCAGGTTGCCTTTTCCCCCTCGTTTAAACATCTCGTGGTTCGGACATCGACGGCATTGAACATTCAGTCGTGTCCTAATGCACTTGTTGATGTTTGTTTGTCCTTTTGGATAAAGTAAGATGGATGCTTTTGAAAGGAGGGAAGAGTTGGTCTGATGGTCTACAGTCCAAATAAAAGGGGAGGAGCATCTGTTTAGCATTTTATCATAACAATGCTTAACTTTTCTGTGAAACTGTAGTAACGTTTCACTGTCTGGATCTACTGCATACTGGAAACACTGTCAATTCTGGTTGCATTTACATAAATTAACACCACGTCTAGATTTATTCTTTGAAACAGTTCTGATTGCATGTAATTGCTCGTGGGGCAAAATGTGATTGTTGTGGTTTGAAGATGCGCCGAAGACGTGACAGTAGTAGAAAAAAAAGGCCTTTATCTCCTCCCTTTCATCCCCTTTGTAAACTAACAGACCCCGGCCTTGCAAAGCTTCAACACCCTCCTTCTTTGTGCGACACGTTTCCTTTTTTTTTTTGTTTGTTTTTGAAGCAGACCAAAACCGTGCAAGCACAAGCCCCCCCTCCTCCCCCAAAAAGAAAATAATACTTCACCATGGCACTTCATTCAAAAACGGGAGTTGTATGAACTGCTATCGCTGCACTGCATACATCTGTACATCTTCACGGTTTTGCCTCTGTTCAAAAGCTGCAGTGCTAATATGGGTGGGATTTTTTTTAATTTTAGTCAGCATAGTGCATGATCGACTCCACGTAGTTTCCAGGGAAGAGTCCGGTGACGCCGTTGCAGACGCCTTCGAACCAGCCGTCATCGTTCTTCTTGATTATGTAGATGATGGCGCCTTCCATGAAGGAGAGCTCATCCTCCTTGTCCTTGCTGTAGTCGTAGATGGCCACAACTGGGACAGATAAACATAATGGAAACCATCACTCCAAAGGTGCAAGTGACAGTAAAGATAGATTGATTTATAGACAGATAGGTGGATAGATAGATAGATAGATAGATAGATAGATAGATAGATAGATAGATAGATAGATAGATAGATAGATAGATAGATAGATAGATAGATAGATAGACAGATAGATAGATAGACAGATAGACAGACAGACAGATAGATAGATAGATGGATAGATGGATAGATGGATAGATAGATAGATAGGTAGATAGGTAGATAGATAGATGGATAGATGGATAGGTAGATAGATAGATAGATAGATAGATAGATAGATAGATAGGTAGATAGATAGATGGATAGATGGATAGATGGATAGATGGATAGATGGATAGATGGATAGATAGATAGATAGATAGATAGATAGATAGATAGATAGATAGATAGGTAGATAGGTAGATAGATAGACAGATAGACAGATAGACAGATAGACAGATAGATGGATGGATGGATGGATGGATGGATGGATAGATAGGTAGGTAGGTAGGTAGGTAGGTAGGTAGGTAGATAGATAGATAGATAGATAGATAGATAGATAGATAGATAGATAGATAGATAGATAGATAGACAGACAGACAGACAGACAGACAGACAGACAGACAGATAGATAGATAGATGGATAGATGGATAGATGGATAGATAGATAGATAGATAGATAGATAGATAGGTAGATAGATAGACAGATAGACAGATAGATGGATGGATGGATGGATGGATGGATGGATGGATGGATGGATGGATAGGTAGGTAGGTAGGTAGGTAGTTAGGTAGATAGATAGATAGATAGATAGATAGATAGATAGACAGACAGACAGACAGACAGACAGACAGACAGATAGATAGTACTAACCTTTCTCTAAATAAGCCTTGGGCGCCCAGTGTGGGTCTCCATCTGCATATGGATCACTGTAGTGAACCACAGCAGCCTCCTCTTCTTCGTAGTCCACAGGTGGAGGGGGAGGAGGGGGAGCAGGCTCCTCAAACACACCCATGTCCTCTGGGGGAGGTGGGGGAGGTGGAGCAGGGCTGTCTGTTACTGGAAGAGTGGAGGAGGACAGAGACATCAAATGAAAAAAAGGCAACGGAGGAAAGAGTGGAGATAACGTCTTGCTGCTCTGATCGAATCTGTCAGTGCAGAGAATTTTAAAATGTTCTCTGGCAGTAGGGTTTGTGTTTGTATTACATCCCAAAATTCAACATTTTCCAAACCCTTAGGTTGGGTTTGTTTGGTGGAAGTACCCATACACTGGTAGACTGAACTAAACTGCTTTACATTTTTTATCTGACACATAAAATCATTAGGCTTCTATCATTTTGACCAACAGAAATCTTTACGAACCTTGGTACTATAAAGCAATCTGTACACACATTTTACAGCAAATGTCACATTAAATGATTTAACCGTACACTAGAGGGCAGCTTAGGGTCCTTTCACTCTTTAGCTGGACTGCATCAGCTGCTACTAGTAGTCCAAACCCACCCGACAATCACTTACTATTCATGTGTGAAAGTAAGTGTTTAGATTTTGAAAATTAACCTCCCAGCATGAAGTTCTGAACGTTGTTTCCAAGCCTTTTTCATGTTCTCAAGAGGAAATGGTGAATTTATTTATTTACTACTCTAAACCAGAGGTGGAAGAAGTACTGAGATCTCAGTACAGGTACTAATACCACACTGCAGAAAACTCTGTTACAAGTCAAAGGCATGTTTTAAAATTTATACTTGAGTTAAAGTACAAAACTATTCTATTCTGTACATAACAAAGCAAAAGCAAAAGTACTAATTATGCAGAATAGAATGCTTCCAAAATAAGCATACTATTGGACTATAAATTGTGAATTTACCCTCAACGATCAATAAAGTAAAATGGTCATATATAATAATACATAATAATGTATTTGTTGAATACATTTTGTAGTATCATAAAATAAATGTGTCGGAGTAAATAAGTACAACATTTGCCTCTGAAAAGTAGAGGGGTTGAAGTATAAAGTAGCCCAGAATGGAAATACTGAGGTAAAGTACAAGTAACTCGATACTGCACTTAAGCACAGTGCTTGAGTAAATGTACTTAGTTACCTTTACTCCTACCGAAAACACAGTTGTTTAAATGTTCGGTGATTACAATACTGAAATTAGTTTACATGCCCACTCTATATTTATTCTGTAAACTGTAAACAATACAAGTTGTTAAAGCCCTGAATTCTCCAGAGACAATACCAGAGACACAACCTGACTATCAGCTATAGGCTTCTTTGTGTTGCTAGTAGTACTACAACTACAACTAGCAGTCTTTGGTGTGTATGTCACCCCACAGAAACTCACAGGAAAACTAAAATAAGAATCAAGTCAGTTACTGCACCTCAAGGGCATGTCAGGAAATTGTCTATTTGCTGGTAATGTGACCTTCTTCTTAAACATTCACACAGCTGATTTGTATTTTTACGTTCTTCCTCTGAAAAAATTCACAGTTTAACATTTTTAAATGCATACATCCACATGAACATAAGGATGAATGGTTGTGATTTTAAAAGCCTGACTTGGCCCAGACACTCTCGTCTTTTAACCAAATGTGTTCTTATGCTACAAGTGTCTTCTTGGAACAGGTCTCCTTGCAGCCTTGTAGCCTCAAGTCCAGTGATTAAAAAAAAATACACGTCTTACCTAATTCATGAGCCTGCTGCTGAATTAAACAACTGGCAATAATGCACCAGGGGAGTAAAATTAATGCAACTCTTCGATTCCAATCTGCTTACATGCCTGTTTTTCCCAAAGATCTAACAACTCACTTCGTCAACAGCTGAAAATGCTTCACTATGAAACAATAGCTGTCTCTGGTTTTATTAGTCTTATCCATTCACTCCTCTATAAACAGCATATATTACCTTCATGTAAGTGCGTTGTTGGCAAAAGTTTAGTTTGTAGTAATGCAATACGGCTTAGGCAGTGAGACTAAACAAGATCATTTATATTAAATAAACCTAAGTCGTTTGTTGATATCCGTTTGTGAGTGTTTTTTATAGTATTAAAGTGGTTTGTTGTGGTACTTTCACATGGGAACTCAGTGCTTTCAGGGCTGTGACCTCTTTTTAACTGTGGTGCTCTTTTCTTTGTTCAGGCTCGGTGATTACTGCTGCTCATACTAACCAGCTCCTCTTCTGTTTACACACTAATCCCTGTCGCTGCTGCTGAAAGTGTAAAACGTGTCACTTTCAATGTACCAGAGAACTTTTAAAGACAAATCCCTCCTACACACCGAGTGTTTTCATTAAAATGATACAGTGTTAAACTACGAATTTAAGGAAGGATATTAGGAAGTAAACACTACACATACTAACTATCCTTTTTTTGACTACATGACTAGTATCCAGTGAGGTTTATTGTAGGCAAAGCCTGAACTACATTTAACCAGACAGCGTTAGATCGCTGCATCTTAGCAGACAGTCGGCAGTGAATCAGGACACGGCATCAGGTCACATTTTCTCTCCTCGGTGGACAGACTACAGGACACACGCTTTCACTGAGAAGTTACCATGGCAACAGACAGACATCTGAGGGTGCTCCCCTCTCAACCCGGCATACAGTGCAAGAGAAAGGTATTCTGAGTGTAGCTGAGTGAAGCAAGCCACAGAGAAGAGTGTGAGGCAGCGCACGGATACTGAGATTATTTCAGAGCACCATTAAAGGGGACATAATATCCTCATTTGCAGCTCTGTCTGTATTTTTACTCTCCATTAGAGCAGCTCTGCATGAATCGCAGTTCAAAAAAAGGCTTATTTATCTTTCTAAGGCCCTTCTCCTTAAAAGCCCACTTTCCTTTAATTAGCAGGCTTTGCAGGAGTCTTTGCTTGTCATCCTCCTGAAAGCTCTGAAAGCAAACTGTAAACCTGCTGGGTAACATGGTGTCTAATTTTTTATTTTAAATGGCAAGTCCTCAAATTCATCTGTACATGTTTGAGCATGAATCCGAATCTGAATACAGCATGAACATCTGCAGCAACCAAGATGACAGCAGGTGCTTGGTAAATATTACTCTACTTATGTGCTTATTGTTTAACATAACGGTGGATTTAGTCTTAAAGTCACAAGCCGTATGTAAATAGGTTTGTAAGCCCTGTTACTAGGTGTACATGTGAGAAATGCACTAAGACGCCAGATGAAGTAGAAGATGAAGCACGTCTGCTGGCAGGAAAAACCAACAGTAACACAGCTAGTAAAATGTTACTCTGCTGTCCCAAACGACCGGGTACAATAAATACCTATAATACTTCTGAAGTAGACTGTCTGCAAAAGTCTAGTCTAATACTCAGAGTAGTCTGAGGTTAGATCTTTAGACTCACAGGAATTAGTGTAATATACGTTCACCTAATTATTTAATACTTTGGCTACAACTGATATTAAAATCGGACACTTTACCACATGAAAAGAAAGGAAAAGCTCAATATGTCCCCTTTAAGATGTTAAATGAGGGGTGTTACTACACAAACAGTTTATACTGTCTGTCTCAGCTTACATGCAAATGGAATCTGATTTTTCGCCGACCACTTTTGGAAACAGACAGCAGATGTCTGCAGAAGCGAGTCTGCATATGGATGTATGAGCACAGTGTATATTTCAAAATTTAGCACTACATGGTACATCTTCATGAGTAAGTGTGCATGTTTTTGCCTGCTTTTCTACTTACTGCTCTCCTGCATTCTGGCCACAAAGCCGGTCAGAGGGATCTGTGGGGTCAGCTGGACCATTGGAGGAGGAGGCGGAGGAGCCACAGACACTGGAGCAGCAACACCCAGACAAGCAGAGAGAGCAGCAGACAGACGGAGAGCGACGGAGGTGGTGGAGAGGGAGAATGACGAGGATAAGAAAAGAACAACAGGGCATCATAGAGAAGAGAAAGTCCAAATTGAGCGTGTAGAAAAAGAGAAAAAAAAGACAACAAAAAGCTTGTGAGCAAGCAAAATAGTGCAGGAAGCATTGGTGAGCACCTCATTTACACATTTCCAATCAGTGTTCTTTTGTGCTGCGTTTTTCAAGCTGGGCTAGAAAAGCATTCATCTAATCTCGGTCTGAGGATCTACCTCATCAGCATCTGTTTTAAATCAAAAGCAAAGGCTGCAGCTAGCAATAGGCTTCTGATATGGTGAAAGAACTGCAGGGCACCACACAGAAACATGGCAGTGGCAAGATGACAGTTCAGTAGCGTTTTCAAAGCTGCAGAGTCTCTATCTGATCCTGGTAATTTAATTAAATGCTTAATATATCAATAAATGTTGGGGATAAAGTGCAGCCTTTTAGTTGAGTTACACCCTTTACTGAATGAACTTGTAACAGCATCATCTCCATCTTCTGACCTTACAATGGCTCTTTTGCTTCACTGTCCTAAACAAGGGAAATATGTATAAGCAAATACAGAAAAACACAGCTGTCCTCACTCAAAGACATGATGTCACACACAGGCACGCCAGGTCTGACTCATAAATCACATGTAATGGAAGGGCGTCTGTAAGCTCACTGGGCAGTAATGTCTTATTATTCCACCCTGCTCTCACCGCAGAGCCGCATCCATCCTCAGCTACACCCCGAGAGATCGATGAGTTCCCTCATGTAACGGAACTAGCTTTTTGTGCTGCCGTCACAAATCAAGCATATCTTTCAGTTTGATTACATTACAACAACTGCAGAGCCGACATCATAGAGATTGCATGATGTCCCAGTTTCAGCCTGGTGTTGATGCAGCTCTGTGTCATTGTCTCTCTCCTCTCAGACAAGACAGACAGCCTCCTCCTCATGTGCTTTGTGCCAAGGAAGATGGTTGTCCTTTGAGAGTGAAGCCATTAGAGGAGAATGGCTCAGAGTGATGCCTGCTAAAATAAATTCTACTCTTCTGACAGAAAATATGCATATGTCCTGGGTTTCCCCTTGTCTAGCGGCTGTTTGTGTTGTCTATCCTGGAATGCCTCCTGCCAGTCTGCCTGTCTCTCCTGAACAAGTAGCTTCCTCCAGCTGACTAAAATGATAATGTCATAACTCAATTAGAAATGGTAATGAGACACTCTGCATAGCGGGGCTGAGGTGGGGAGGTTTCCACAACCCTGACTTCCGTAATTATGGCTCATCAGTCATTTTCATTAGCTCAAAGAAAGACAGGGCTACTCATTTATCTTAGATCCAGAATGCAAGTTTAAATATTTGAGTAGAAGAAAGGAGAAACCACAAGCTATATAATAAAATACCATAACATTTCATTATTTAATACCTGCAATCACATTTCATTCAGCAGACGCTTTTATCCAAAGTGACGTACATATGAAAGTAGATAAAACACAAGCAAGGATCTAGTCAGGAGAAAACAACCTGGATAAGTGCCATAAAATACTGCCAACAGTAGTCAGTTTTTGCTTCCAAAAACCTAATTTATAAATGACTATACATCAGCTATCTATTAATCCGCTTGACAAATAGCCGTATTAAAGCCACCTTACCTGAGTTTTGTGGGTATGCTGGGCCCCCGTTGATGTGAGGCTGCTGGGAGGAGACGGAAGGTGCACGGCGGTAGGTGCCGGTAGCCGACACCATGGAAGCTGAGGAGGTGGTGGAGTTGTGGCGGGAGATTTGGCGGGAGATGGTGCCGAACTGGGACATGGGGATCGGACCCAGGCCGGGGCCCTGAGGCACCGAGGCTGACGATGTCGCCACTGCAAAACAGGAGGACAAAGTACAGTTTTATAGGTTTTGAATTACCTTAAATTATCAATATTCAACATTAATATTTACATGCAGCATGTGAGTGAAAATAATAAGCTGCTGTTGGGGTAACATTAACATTTAAATTCAATTTACTTTTTTCCAATACTGCAGGTACACGGAGGTAAAAAAGCAATAAATCAACAACAGCACAATACAGATCCCTTCTTCTAATATTTCTTGCTTTCCCCAGGCCCACTGTTCTAATTTTCTTCCTCTCCGTCTTGCACAGGTCTACATTTTTCCTGCACTGCAGTTTCTTCAATGTATATTTAATGTGTGTTTGAGCAAATGCCAAGAAAACCTAATAATGAAACATACCTTTGCAGCTTTAGTGTGTGCCTGCAGCATTTTTTCATAAGCTAAGATATGATGAAGTAAGAGCTCAGTAAAGCAAAATGCTGACAATTTTATTGAAATTTATTGAATTGAATTATTTATATATTACAGTACCTGCAAGCATTTTAATTCCTTTATTTCAGCCAGGTAAATTTTGCACAGTTTGATACCATTTGAGTGGGCCAACATGTTTGGGACCAAGAAAATGAGACAAAGAAGAGGCTACGAAGCAGCAGCAGCCGTAGGTTGCAGCTGCTGAGACTCACCTTGGCCCATACTGGGAGGAGACGGGGTGGGAACTGCGAGGGGAATACCGACTCCACTGCCTCCACTGTTCTCCCTGCCACCACTCCCACCACTGCTGCCACTGTAGACAGTAGAGAAAGGGGTTTGTGGTGATATTTAGAGGATGTGTGAGACAAACTTAATTACATGACAGCGTTTGTTTGACATCCTATCATTACTCTCTCAAATGTCATTCTGGCGTAACAATACTCCTGTCACTACGGTAACAGATTCACAGCTCTGTGAAGGTGCTGTGTGCAGGGTCAGGCTCATCTAATGCAGTTACATTAGCCGATATGCAGTGTAAGAAAAACAACACAGAGAGTCAAAACTAGGAGAACTGCGCAGGAATCTTAAAATCTGGCTACACTGAACATGTAATGCATGTGGACTGTCAGTGAACAGCTGTTGCAACACTTTCACTATAATCAATAAAGCTGGCTACACCAGGCGTTACAGCAGCTTGCAAGTGCTCTGCATGCACCAACGGAGGTCTGCAAAAATAAAAATAGACCAGCACTCTATTTATATTTTTTGCACATGGCCCTTTTACGCAGAATTGGGTCATAAGATGCCTATATTTATTAAATTAAACTACTGGTATACATCTGTGTCTCAAACTGGGCTTCTATTTTTGGGTCTATTAGAATTTATTGTAAGTTTTGCGGCCAAAAACTAAAGATAACTACTGAAAAATGAAAGCTCATGGTCTTGTTTTGCATATGACTCATACATACACATACATGCGATGCAGGTGTAGCCAACACAAATATGCACTCTGCAGCACATCCACTGTGTGGACTCTTCACATGCATTATGTGTTCAATATAGCCGCGGTGTTTGCCTTTAGATGCTGAATTGTAAATTTAAACATGAATAAATTATTATAGCGTTTCTTGTCATGTGACAGTGAGAAAAGCACAGGTGTAAAAGATAAAATGGAAAATGGCTGAATTCTATTTAGCTGCTTCAGTTCCAGGTTTCTGGTATGGTGCATGACTCACTGGGGCAGTTGAATAAATGTCATTTAAAACAGTGTTTTTTCTGCTATGAAAAGACAAAATGTCTGCTGTGAAAACTATTACAGATAAAACATGTTTGATTTTATCTGCTGCACATCATTTATCTATCTATGTGAATTATGGAGCTGCCTGCTACATGTGTATGTTACACCGCTTGTGTCCTGATTCATCCTTCACACATCTGCTGAACTGTTTGAATGTGACTGAGTGAACCCTTCTCTCCTGACGTGGTTTAAATGATCAGCTTCAGCATCTGCAGTGCAGTCACATCTGACCTTGTATGCAGCCAAGCTTTATCGAAGTGCGCAGCAGTCCAAACATAGTTTATATGTTAATTTTGGGTAGAAGAGGACAGTGTCTGTGGTACCTGTGTGTCCTGGGCCTCTGGTTGAGTGAAGCTGTGCGTGCAGGGCTGTGCTGGCTGCCCAGTCGGGCCGGGCTCGTCATGTAGTCGTTGGGCACCACTGGAGGCTTCACGGGCTCCAGTGTCTTGTAGGGAGTGTTACGCCTGGATTTAGACAAAAAGCACAATTAATTCTCAATATCATGACAAACAAGAGGAAATACAAGAAACTGACACTGTTTTTAATGCAAACAAGATCAGCAGGTCCTGGTGGTTTAAATCTCAATAAGCAGCATTGAGGGTTATTTAATTTGGTTTACTGTTCAGGACAGAGCCACTGGTTTCGGGTCTGTGTGTTTAACTGGTTTGGCAACAAGCATGCACTGGTCTCCAGAACGAAACAGGACCACATCTGTTACACAATGCATGAAAAGCTGCCGGTTCTCACCCCAGGGTCCCGCGACCAGCCATGGGGGGACTTGGAGGTTTCTGTGTGGGTGGGTTGGTCCTAGAAATGGTCCCTCCTCGGCCTGCCGCATTGTTCCCATGTTGCTGGTGGAGCAAAGGCAAGTTAAAACGCTGCTTTTGTTCAATCTGATTAGCTGACACCAGTGTTTCCCGTGCCAATGAATATTAAGGCAGGGGACTCATTTAACCTGACGATGATTAAGAAAAACTTGGATCCGTTTCAAATGAGCATCTTATCTTTAGTAAGAACCGAGCACAATTTTGTGGAGAAACACTGGCACAAGAGCTCCTCTGTCAAATATAAAAACATAGAATAAGAGACAAAAAGGGAAATGAAGGAAAAGAATCGAAAGCACCAGTAAGTTGTTGTTTTGGGCATTATACTGTGTATGTCGATGGATTGTCACTAATTAATGCGAATGTGGATGAAGAGATATGGGACATGGGAATATGTGTTAATGTAAAAATAATTATTGTAAATCTAAAATATAATGTCTCCAATTTCCTGAAACAATTCTTCTACATTTACTGCAACATACATAATGAGTTGAATGGTATATGTATGGTAGAATTTTACACCAGGTTCCTACTTGCCAGTTCACAAATTAAGTAATTTTTCATTTCCTGATATCAAAATGTTCAATTCTTGTATATGTTTTACAAATGAAAGACAGTCTTAATGGGTTCATGGACACTTGATACTGTATCTGGGATCAACATATGGACAAAAAGAAGAGAAAGACAACCATCTCTTACCTTGGCCTTAAGCCACTGAGTGCAAGCAGGCAAAAACAGAAAGACAGAAAACAAGATATACTCATTGGTTAATGGTTACAAAAGTGAGTTTCCTTTTTTAGTAATAGCAAGAGTAGAAATTAAGCATTATAGATGAACACTAGGGCTGAACGATGTGTCAGTTTCAAATTCAAAGCACGATTTGAAACAATGCAATTAGCAAATCACAAATTCAGTTTATTTTATATTAGTACTGCTTTGTTTAAACTTGATCGCAGAATGTGCAATACTTAGATGCTGCTCTTGAGCCATGAGCTGTTTCAATGTCAGATTTTTTTCATGATTGTATCTACTTAACGCAGTCTATTGTGACAACTGTTCTATCTCTTTAAGTAATTATGTCTGCATTAGAACATAAACCAGTTAAGATTCTTATGGTATCTCTCTTTTCCCCAAATCGTTCAGCCCTAAAGAACTCAACATCTATTCTTTAACTGATTTTTACATACAGCACAAAAAGTTAAAAGAGAATCATGAAGAAAAGACAAGGAGGAAAGAGGACAGCAAAATTAAACTGACTGTATTTTGACTGAGCTTAGGTGACAATCACAAAAAGTGAGAAGCTGAAAGTCTGTTTGCTTCACACCCAGTCCCTTGTTTGATTACTATCAGTTTACACAGCAACCACTGCAGCTTTGAATTAAAATTGGGGTAGGCGTTAGGCAAGAAGTGGTTATTTGTTATGGTTATGGTACGTCTCCAGGAAGTTACTGTCATGTCCTCTGAAGTGCACGTGAAGGTGTTAGAATCCAGTATGCTGTGTCACAAGCTACTCAAGACACTGAATCTTTATATTGTGAACTTATTTATCTGATAATATACTGCATTATGAGTCAAATTATCATTTGCTTAATCAGATAATAAAACATTATTTCTCAAGAACATTAATTGGTTTTATCGTATTTAGGGCTGAAACTGATAATTATTTTCATTATTGATGAATTAGCTCAGAGTATAAAATATGAGCAATAGCAAATAAAAGCAAATGCCTCATTGCAATTACTGTAAGTCAGAGGAGGAATATTTAAATTGTGTGTTTTGTGTGCTGAACAACGGGCAAATTTATAATAATATAAAACAGAGAAATAAAAATATTCACATTTTGGAAGTTGTTATCAGCATTTTTTTCTTATTAAATAGTTTCAATCATTGATCATTTATTACATTTTATTGATGTTGGCTGATTTTAAACCTGCAGTATTGTTGAGCTTTATCAACATTAGAGATGTTTCGCTATAATGTCAATAACTCCTGTCTCCACTTAAATGCCTGTGTGTAGAGAAACCCACACTGAACAACCCAGCTTTGCTTGTACACAACGAAGAGGAAGAAGTAACTTCCTTTTGTTCCACTTTGCAAACAAACATTTAAAAAACCTAAAGCCATTGACAAGTGAAACAACCACTGTTTGAAAGTTCAAATATACACAGCAGAACTGTACACATGAACAACATGTAAATGTTTATGAGCCTACTGTGTGTGTCTCAGCGTCTAGACTTGTGTTACAGACTGTAATCAGAATAAAAATCACTCCAACATGCTAGAAATAATAAGCAGTGAGCTGCATGTGACTGCGCTGACGTTTTAAGTGTTGCACTAAGAAAAAAACTAGGCAGTAAAGCACAGTGAGGTCATAAATAACAGCAGACTGGTGAAGTGGCTGTAATGTGGCTGAAACTATGTCACCCTGGTAACTGCCAGAAATGCCAATAAAAGCTATTAAGGTGAACGGGTGAGCACAGTCATCCATACATGTGTGAATGGGTCTTTCCATGCCCAAGTCTGACTCCCCATCTTACCATGGGTGAGTTCCTCTGGATATGTGAATAAGAGGCAGAGGGGTGATAACACGCCTTACGCTCGAGGGAATCTACCACAGCCGAGAGGAAGTCGGCTGCAAGGATGGAGTGCTAATAAGCTGCTAATAATATTTCCCACGCAGCATGAACACATCGTGGGTTTGTAAATGTAAAAAAACAAACTGACAATCATACCCACATGTAAGACCTCTAAGACAACAGTATAATTCTGTTTAGAGGCTGATGCACTAGTGAGTATCAATGCTTCTGAATTATTCACAGACATGTGTGCAAGAGAGAAAAGAGTACATGAGGGGCTGAATATGGAATGTAATATGCTTTTCTGTTCAGTCCATTTAAAAAAAACGATGATCTAAACCATGTTAAATGAACTAAAGTCTATTAAATTAATGGTGCTGACTCACAATACCTGTCCTCTTACACATGTTTGAGTCATGATTTTAAGGCTTTTCCTATGTAGGTGAATCAGAAAAAGAAAAAAAGGCTGCCTATATTCTTGCATCTGCATTAATCAGCACTGATTTCTGCAGACATCTGTCATTTCTAGCATCCACCAATGATGCCCAATTTGCATAGTGGGCCATGCCAATTCTGTCTCAGTGCGAGCCAGCTCTCAAAGGAGGAAACACTAGCTTTTGAATTTGAATCAGCGGATGTTTGAACATCAGCGGACAGCCACTATCTCAACAGAGACAGACCGGGGGTGAGGGACACGGGGGCCAACTCAAACACACTACGCACTTAACTGTGTGTACACACTCACACACAACCATAAACACACGGTCTTGTAAAAAGAAGTAGAAGGGAGAGGAGAGGATGGATCATGGGGAGAGGGAATAAAAAACTGAAGAATGAGGCGGAAAAGGGTTGAAAGATTTTTTTTTTCCACAGGGGAAGTGATGGTGTGAGTAGCACTTGGCCAAGATGTCTCCGTCACACATACAAACACCCACACTTCTAATAACTTCCAGCTTAGGAAGTTGTTACTAAGCATAAAAAAAAACCTCTGACAAGCGAAGCTTTCTAGCCATAGTCAGCTACCAACTTAGCATCTCATGCTTGAATGGGCGTTTGTTACATTTCTAGGTGTCTCTGTATTTAATTAACTAAAAGGCCAGTGTATTGATCGTCTTGCAGTGTGAGTGGCTGTGTGTGAATGAATTATGAAAGCACATGGTCAGCTTGTTCACATGAAAGTGGCAGGTGTGAACCTGACTAAGTATGTGTTTTTCTGTCTAGCAAAATCGATTATCACTGGAGAACAAGGCAATATATCAAACTAATGACTGAATGCAGCAGTCTGGTTATGTTGAAGCAAGAACATTCTAAAAACCAGCAACTAAAAGTGAACATCTGAAGTCTACTATGCTTGTGCTACAAACTTCGCAGGTTTTTAATTTGACACAATGGCCAGAACCCTTACCTTGACGCCATGTCCCACATCATCTAGCAGTGTGTAGTCGATGGGTTTTCGAATGTAGCGCACCGGCCGCTCCATGTTGCCTGGGGCGATGATCTTGTGGGTGCGAGAGGTGTTCTTATTTGTGGTCAGGATGCCAATTTCTCGACGTGCCACCTTCTCCTTATGAATGTCCACCGTCTGTAGGAGAGGCATTTCAATCAATCAATCATATATATCAAGACATGTAGGCTGAAGCGACTGGTATGTAACAGGAGACACTCAGCTGTCTGGTTTGTTTCACATAATTATTTTTACATCATTGTAAATTCTCAATATGTATTTACCTCAGCTGAAGTTAGAAACTGGCCTAGCAGATAATGACTTCAAATTTCTAATTATTTATTTGTTTTCTGAGCTGGGCCTCATTACCTGTTAATTCACTTGTTTCAGATTAGAAGCCTCCAAGCAGCTCAGAGAGCATAATACATTCCCTTTCTGTTTCCTGGAGAGATTTTTATTATGAAATAATTGCATAATGTTTAATATTAACAGCTTTTAATCACAGTAAAATATAGCTGAATATTAGTGACCATGAATAACATGCTCACGGGACTAACTCAAGTCTATGGGCATGTTAGCAGGTCTGCAAAGCTGTACTTAGGTACATCAGTGCTTCAAACTAAAATGAGTATGCAAACATGCTCACAATTACAATGTTCATATGCTAATGAATGTTTAGTAGATCATGTTCGACATGTACAAGACCAAGTACACCTAAGACTGATGGGAAACAGTTTTGCAGGTTTTTAGACAAAATCGAACAATAATACAAATTTAAATTTTGGCCTAAAAACTTTTTTAAAATGTCACCAATTTCATCGACAAGTTATAAAACAGGTGATGAGACATACTAGACTTCTGAGCTAATTATGTTTGTCAAAACAACAAAAGTTGGGCACTCTGAAATGCTAAATCATTAAAGCGCATGGTTTGATCCCAGCCAACAATTTTTGCATGTCATACTCCACTCTTTCTGACATCATTTTTTTATGCATATCTCTATTCTCCATCTTACATGGACAAAAATGGCAAGAAAATGATCCAAACCAACCTGCTAGTGGTGATAAAGGAAAAGTCAGAGGATTAACAAAGTCATTATGAATGTGTGTACAGCTTTTTGCCAATCCACCTAGCATAATTTGAGATATTCTGCTGGATAACTCATACTGATTCGTCCTCTGGAGATCATGACACAGAGAACACAATTATTTGAAAGATTATTTGTCAGCTTGCAGTGAAGAATTTACAGAAACAAATGCTGTTCACAGGCACATTTTTCTGGCCTGTGCACAGCGGGTCTATATTTAAAACTGTTCCACCAGCTTCAGCTTGTATTGCTTGATACAGTGCAACTCAGCATTCAAAAGCTGCAAAATGAACATGTATTCAGAAGACACAAAAGAAAGAGTTTGAATTTCACAGTTTATTCTTCTGTTCTGCCCTATTAGCCTTCACCCTGAGGCCCACTTAATGAAGCTCTACTTTAACCCCTCGCACCAGGACCAATTGAAAACACCGATGACCTCCATCTCCTCTGCGATTACAGTCATCATCACTCATAGCAGACGCCTGCATGGACCGGTCTTCAATTTATGAATGATGGATGAAACTGGGAGGAGAGAGTAATGCAGAGAGGGCAGGAGGGAAAGCTGAGCATAGTGTAGGGAGGAATCTGAGTGTTTTACTGTAACAGGGTTGGCGTGAAGTATATATAGATAGATTCTTGCACTGGTGCAGGAGGATATATGTATAGAAGAGATACGTGTGTGTGTGAGTGCATGTTTTGCAAGCAGATGGACGTTTGTCTGTGTGTGCGAGATCCACATAGCAACAAGGTCACCACTACTCATCTCAACCAGTCGACTTGACAGCTCCATTGCTGCGACCACCAGTCTTAATAGGTGTTGTCAAGTTGACCCACAACTGTCGCCCCCTGTCTCACTGTGTGTGACGTGAAGATGTAAAGCCAGTGTGTGCAGCATTTGCTGATATACAGTGTGTGTGTGTGTGTGTATATATATATACATAAAGAGAAAAAACGTTCTAGGCTCATTTTTTAGGAGAGGAAACTGAAGCGACACGCCCTGCTTCAGCTGGGAAGTAAGAAGAAAGACCCGCCTATTTCCTGCCAGTAACAGGCGAGGAGAGGTGCCGTGCAGATTAGAGAAAGTGAGAAAAACAAAACAGAAGTAAAGAGAGGCAGAGACAGAGCGAAAAGGACGAGGCAGAGACAGAAAACAAAAAAAGAAGTTTATGGTTCTGGTGGTCTGCTATGATCAAAAGAGAAATTGAGAAGAAAGGACAGTGGTGATGGGACAGATAAGAAAATTAACTTTATAGTCTTCAGATTTAAGTCATTTAAACTGCACACACATTGTACAGCAATTAACAATAGCTGTCCTGTGACTGCTCACTCTGTGTCCCTACTGTAAGAACAAATCTGTCTTGAGTATGGGTGAAAACTGTTACAGCAATGTAACATGCAATATGCACGTACAAGCGATGACTGGACCCTGCCAGTGTAATTTCAGCATTTCCTCTGAATGTACATTCCTAAAGGTAGCAATGTACGTAATAATCTTTGTGAAACATTGAGGCATAATAACTGTTACCTAATCGCTGACGACAGACCTCTGTCTGCCCTTCCTGCGCTCTCTCAATCTCATTTTCTTTTGCAATCTTGTTACTCTAATAAACATCTGGCTGTCTGTTCAATCTCTGTAGTGTATTTTTGAGAACAGATGGTTTAGCTGTAATGTTCACAGCTGGGTCTATACAGTAGTTTCAGCCTGAATAGCTGAGCAAATGTTTGTTCTCTGCAGAGCAAATGAACAAGTTGAAATGTTATTGGCAAGAGGAAAAAATGATGTAGTTTGTACCAAGATTTCCCAGGCGTGTCCACAGACTATGATTTCAAACCCCAATGATCTCATATTCAGATTGTTGGTAACAAGCAAGAAGTAAATTTAAACAATTCTCACTGTGCATACGATATTCATAACTGTGCCATAATAGTCTCTTGAATTTGCACTGCAATATAATGATAGGTCAATCTTGCACTTGAGATGATTTGACCAAATGAAACAGAGCTGAAAGAGGCGCAAGCAGGTCATTGAGCCAATGAATGACTATTTCAGTGAACAAAATAAAGACATGAATCAGAAAGCAAACTGGCAGTCAACTGCAGTCTGCAGGGAAAATGGAAAAGAGTGGGAGAGATGTTTTATGTTGTGCATTGCAACTGAATCACTGAATACACACATATTTTTAGGCACAACCATTTAATGTAAGTTGTGATTCAGAGGTGTGCTTTGATCAAACCTGCTGCTGTTTTGCATTTAGGTAGTAGCCTTTGTTGTAGAATTTTGTCACAGCCTCCTCTGCTGTGGGCTTTTAAATCAGACTTGGATTTGGCAGCTAGCTACTCTTTTAATCCCATTTTAACTCTTTCAAGTCAACTAAGCCAGAAAAATACTTGGCACATCCAAGCAAGTTAAAATATTTTATTCTTGGACATATGGTTGATAGAATAATGAACCAAAACCAGAGGGAAATATCTGCATGAGGTGCACGTAAAAGTAAAGTAACTTTTCTCTACTATTTAGGGCAACTTTAGCTGATCTGTGTCTGACATATTGATTCGGACACGGCTGTTTTCAGGGATATTTCAGGGACTGTTTTTGTATTTTCATGCAGCCACGTCCACTGGATTGTACCTCATAAAACCTTCATGAGGTCGGCTTAGTACACCTAAGTTAACAATATTATCTCCTGTTTATCTTTTTTCCTAGAATCATTTTAAAATTCCCAAAGCAAAGAAATGATCTGGGCGTTCCATGAAAAAATAATAGTTTTACACATTCTACTCTCCTGCTCCAGCGCCATTTATCATCTGAAACAAGGTGTTCACTGCATATCCGTAAGTTTAGCACACAGAACAGAATGTAAAACGATAATCCACTTCCCTCAAATTTATACGAAAGCTTACTCTGGTGGAATTTTAAAAGCAGCATCTTTTTCTTGGCGGATATTTTCGCATGCAGAATGAAGAGTGCACACTGGTTTTGTGAATATTAGCTTTGCTGGTAGACTCACATGGAACTGAGCCATCCTTAATGCTATTAGCTACACCTGTACATTTATCACTGTGAAAAAGAACTCTATAAACATCACAGACAGGCTGAAGCTGATATGCGTCTGTTTTTTAATACTTAGAGACAAACGCTCCCACCTACAGTAAAGTAAAGCTACTGACTCAACAGTTTCTGTACTGGGGTGCTGTTCACAGTCTTCACATCAGTGTGGTTACCCAGGAGGGCTATTAGGTCTGAAGCTGAAACATCAAGTGTGGGACATAAAGCACCACTAACCATCTTTCAAGGATCAATAAAAGAGTTTCGTTGTTCGTCATTAGACCGCACCTCGCTCCACTCCATCCTGCAATTTGCAGAGTAAAGCGGGAGCTGGAAATGCTAACCAGGCGAGAGTGCTGGCGTCAGGATTTCACTTCATTCCTGACAGGCTTAATGAAGCACACAGGGAGGCCACGGGACATTCAGCGGCTGACAGGCAGGGTGGTGGCATGAAGCACAGAGAGGGACAGGGAGAGGCAGAAAGGACTGCTGATGAAGCAACTGAAGAGGGGTTGTGGAGGTTTGGCAGCTCCAGTATGATCCATGCCCCCGCCATATCTGTCAGTCTTTACAATGTATGAATGTGTCATTGTGCAGCTTGGTGTTCTGATACTGCACAGCATCAAAGATTAAATATGTTTAATCTAAGCAGAAAATCCTCAAAACCACACCATGATCCAACATGTAATTCTGATATTTGATAGAGTAGATATGAAGCACTTTGTAAACTTGCTTATAAACAATGTGACTGACTTACATACTAAACCCTTTCTGCATAACATAAAACATAAAACCAAAATGCGCTTTTTGTTCTTGTACATTTAATTATTAGAAGTGAGGAATAAAACATGGCTTATGGTTATAGTTGGAGCTGCCACAGTTAACTGATCAGTTAGTATTCTGATAACAAATGAATATTTTTGAGTAATTTTTTGGAAAAAAAAAGCAAAAGTTCTCTAAATTCCAGCTTCCTAAATTTTATTATTTTCTCATTTCTTTACTCCTCTATGACATTAAAACTGAATCTTTAGGTTGTGGACAAAACAAGACTTTTGTCATCTTGGACTTTGGGAAACACTAATCATAATTCTTTACCTTTTTGTAGACCAAACATCCAATTGAGAAAATAATCAGTAGATTCATCAACAATGGAAATAATCGCTAGTTGCAGTCCTAACTGTATTGCAATAACAAAATCTTTCTGCACCACAGAGCATCTTTCCTGCCTGCCTGTCAGTAAATCACTGGGCGGCAGTAGAGGAGGTTGCACCAGCTGCCAGTTTAGAAGTAGTTTATCCGGCTTCATTAAAATTTAGCACTAGAGTTGTTGGATCGGTGCAGCAGGTTATCCAGCATTTTTCGGTGTACAGTGAACCAACTGACGTTCCAAGCTGGTGATTCAATAATCAGCATTCAGGAGGAAATCCTACTGCAGCATGTGTGACTGTGTATCTGCTGTGATGTGTACCTGGGAGATGTGGTTGATGGAGGACTCCATACGTCGCAGTTGCGAGGCCTGGATGTCCAGCAGCTGCAGCACATTGTTAGCTAAGGCATTAATCTGGTAGGCCACGCTGGCGAGAGACTGGGTTGTGTAGGCTTTGGTCTCCTCCAGGGCCTTCTTCTTGTCTTGAGCCTGGCAGGGACAGGATGAGAAAACACAAGTCAGAAAAATCAGTGGAAGGATGTGTGGGTGGAAGAAATGGACAAATTGGCAAAGGGAAGTAAGGTAGTTTTTAAAAAGTCAAGAGGAAATGCTGCACTCATTGTTGCTCTGTTATCAGTTGTGTGTGCTGAATGAGAGAGCAGTTTTCTACAGGGAACAATGTTTGACAGGAACTTTCTGTCTCTGCTGTTTTCAAACTGCAAAGCCCTGTTCAGATCTAGAGACAAGTGAAGAGGAGTTTGTGGTTCTCTGTAAAGGGGTGACTTTGTGAAATACAACGCAGCCTTTGAAATGGACAGCAATGACTTCTGAATAACTCAGGCAACATGGGACAGGTGCATGGTGGGAGTTGAGCCCAGAGAGCAGGAATGCCAAGACATTTTGTAGGATCCCAAATACCCGGCTGCGCAAACCATCTGTTTCTGGAGGTCTTTAAATAGCATTGGGACTGAATGGACATATTTATAGTTTGGAAACAAAACAGGGATAATGTGGCCACACACAGAAGTCTTTTTCAGGAAGCATGAGGACAACTGACAATTTCTGTCCATGTAAATTATTCCAGTAATCTTCTTATTTTGTATATAAAATATCAAAATTGAAAAATACCTTACATTAGTTAAAAAAGGAAGTATTTGTTTTACCAAATGCTGAATAACACACATGTTGAAATTTTAATACTCATTCAATGCAGGGAAGAAAAATCTTATCCATTTTATGTCTGACTTCAGTGTTTAATCAACTATCAGGAATTGCCACTAAATCACTTCCGTCACTGAAGTTACTGACTAACCACTTCAGCTCTAGTTAGTGTAATAAATTGTATTTTCAAAACTGCTGCACTCTTCAGTGTGCTGAGATAAATGTATGGGCCATTACAGTACAGTTATAGCTTGATACTTCGGGAAATACACCTTACTTTCCTGTCAAGAGTTAGATAAATAGAACATTACTACGCTTCTATCTTTCTCTTGAGCATAAATATAGAGCCAGGAGACAATTAGCATAGCATAACATAAAACACAAAACACAACAGGCTCTTTCAAAAATATTTTAAAAATAGGCCTATACACTAGCACCTCTGAAGCTCTCTTATCAACCCATTGTATATCTTGCTGCTTGTTTAACCTGAACAAAAACAGGAATGCCAGGATCTCCACGATAAAGGTATCACCTATGGTCAAAGTACTAGTAGTTTGTCCTCAACCATGCTAACATAAGTCTCAAATATCAGTTTCACAACATTAATTAGGAAATTTATGCAACAAGGCCTACCCATGTAATCTTAAAAGCTCAGTAATTTGATATACTGCCATCATGTTTGTATTTGGAAACTGCTTACTGTATGCAGTATCTGTTTGAGTTTAGCTTATGGTGTTAAGAAGCTGGAACAATTTTTGGGAAATCAGCGTTCCCTTATTAACCAGGCCATCTACTTCACATGGGATACCTATGGGTAAGCTTTGTTTTTGAGTTATTCACAAGAATGTGTGTACAAAGTCACAGAATCAGCCTAGCAGATGCCACCATGACAACATAATATCCCATCACCAACCTTATAACTAGGGGTCAAGCAATTATGTTCTGGTTGGTTATAAGAGCCAATATTTTTATTATCTGCCCAGTTTTTTGAAACCAGTTCCTGACAAAACAATTAAAAAAAGCAAGATACTTTGGCTTTGATGCAGCCACTACTCAGTGGTCTCAAGCAACATCCCACTGGGAGCACTATCTGATTGGCTACAAGTCACAAGTAATAGCCTATCAACACAAAACAATAAACACTGAAAAGTTATATTTAATTTAAACATATTTAAAACATCAATAAACAAAGACATTTTATCAAATGTTTGTGTTGGAGTTTAAGTTATTCTAAAATTGGACACTGAGAACACTAATAATTAGAATAAACACTGAAACAAACACATGGGTCAACCTCTACTTAGAACCACTGACACTGATCTACAGCTGCATTTCAAGCTGCTCAGTCACTGTGATTATTTTGTGCTTACTCTGGAAACTCTAGAATCCCATAAATGCAGTTTGAGTGCCACAATGTCCACTATGATGCACCAGGTGTTTTCAAACAACAATTTGATGTGTATTTGGTAGCAGGAGGCCAAGAACCTGCACCATGACAGCCCTGTACAACAGGAGCACCTGTGACCTGCCCACCTGCTACTTTGCAAACCACCTGCAGCAATAATATCTGTTGCAGATGTCTGGTGGGACCTGCAGGTCGGCCCATCCCATTTACACCAATGACTACCAGAGAGTGGAAACACCGCTGGCTTAGTCAGCATAATCACAGAGACTGGAACACGTCCTCATGCCTTGGCTTGGAAAATGCTGACTTGTGTATAGTCCCAATGCATGTTTAGACTACCAAAACACCTCACAGAGCGATTCACACAGCAATATTTAATGAAATACCAGCACAGTGCTCGGACTGTTACAAATTCATACATACAGATATATACTGTATGCAGCATAGATAGGGTGTGAACAGGGATTTAAAGCGAGGTTTAAACTTACAAAAGATTTAAACTAATAAAAAACGTCTGACAATATCCTGCCTAAGAAACCCCTGGTAATAGTAAGCTACATCTCCCTAATACACTTTGTTCACTCGCTAGTGCTTTGAGATATTATATTTCATATTAAGCTTATAAAAGGCTTTTTGCAGAAGCTCCACTTGGAATTCTTTTCATGTTAAGCACCAGACTCAATCTTAACAATACACTAAAATAGAGCAATCTCTGAAAGCACTATCATACTGGCCAGGCTATTTCCCGCTAAGAGGAATTTTTGGTGCCCCCCGAAGAGATTCTAGCCAGGGCCAAAGGAAAATCAGGAGCACCAAATTGACAAGAATTGAGAATGAAAGATGTACTTTTAAACCATTGTACTCAAGCATAATGGACTTTTAAAAAAAATCAAATAGTCAGAAATAACAGCAAAAGGATAGATTTCTTTCAAATAGGGCTACACAGTCTTAATGTCTACTGTACACCGACTACTGATGCTTAACGTGGAGCATATTCACCACCCAAACACCCACTCTGAGTCAGAAAACACCCTGAGGACTGATACTTGAACATCGAGAACCTCAGGATTCATGAAAGAAACAGCGATGAGTCAGAGGGATATCATGTGAGCTAAAGGGGGGATTTTGACCACATCAGGGAAATATTAAGTAGAGTCATGAGCTTCTAACATGGCACAAACATTTGATATTATAGTAGACCAACAGTTCATTTCTCTTAAAGTTGAAAAAAGGGTCAATTTTAAAAAACTGCCAGTCAAACATACTGATTTGCAGATTATGGTGTAGATATACAAGCCACATACTGGAGAAGAGTCATGAAAATGGTGATAATTTTAAGACATAGCATCTTTAAAAAAACATAAATGTTAAGATTTGTTGGCACACCAAGAGCAGCAAGGGCCCATCTGCAACCCAAAAACAGCATTCACTGTGAGAGATGCTATTTTAGTACACAAAGGCCTTAAGAAAGTTACCCACAAAGCTAAGTTCTGCTTTCACGTCACCAATTTTGTGGTTGACAGTTTGTCAGTTTTTCAAAAGCCTCATTACAAATATCTAATCTAAAAATAAGACCTGACTTCTTTTTTCTCCAGCATCACAGAGTGGATTTCTATATTATGACATGTATTTTGTTTTTGTATAATTCTGCTATTCCAGTTGATAGTGTGTGAGTATCTAAATGCATTTTGTGTACTTATACAGGATTATGTGGAGCTATCCTACATAAAGACAACCAGTTATTACATCACGTCTGTGACAACAGTATCTGACAAAATAGATAAAAACATGGTTTGATGGCTGGAAGCACAACGCTCGAAACAGACCTCTATTTAAAGTACCAAAATATTTCCGTTTCCAGTTTTTACTGTGCACAATATGCATAAACTATACTGGCCTACATCACACTCTCACTACTCTTCATTCCCTGTTGTGTTTGTCAAGTGTGTTTACATGCATGCAGTATTATAACTAATGTTTTTTGATGTCCCTAAAGAAATCATTATTCAGGAGAAGCCACATGCATGCATCTTCTTATTCCAGGCATGACTATCCTGTTGAAATAAATAAACACAGCATTCCGAATGTTGCAGTAGTTCAGCGCTCTAAAAATCAGCAGTAAAGGGAATGAAAACCAGAATGCAACTCTAAAAAATGGGAAAAAAAACAGCTTTCACCCAAATTATTTCTTATTACTTATTTATCAAAGTCTTAAAAAGCTTTGTGTTTTTGCAAATAGACATTACACACTTACGTCTAGCTACTCATCTACAACTAACAGCAAATCTCTTGGTTCACTGTGCATGAAAGAGTTAATCATTACCTTCCTCTCAGTCAACTACATGTAAATGGGTGTAAACATCAATGAAAATAATGAATGTGATCTGGATGATGATAGCTATTTTAACAATCAGTCTATTCTGCACATTACTCGCAGCATGCATTTACATGGTTTCATACTGTGCTGGGTTTCAGACAGAAGTTACATTATGAAAAATGTAATGACCAAGAGTAACCTAACATTTAAGTCCAAAGACAGAAGTCTGTTTTGTCATTTCCTTCCTTTATGTGAAGGTGGGACCCATAAGTCACACATCAGAATCAGATTTGAGCATAATCTCTCATCAATCTGCAACACCTTGCTGCTTGATTTTTCACTTCCTTTAGCTGTGACTTACTGATATGGATTTCAATGCATCAAATTTGAGAACAGGTGCCATTTTGCTGGTCATCAGTCAGTAATATATTTAGGAGAGAAATAATTTCTATCCAGAAAAGTCAAGCTATCAACCTGACATGCAAAAAAATAGTCCAAATTCCTCAAATTTAAACATCTCCAAGTAAACAAGCATAAATCAACATTTGAGACAGCTGGCTTTTAAAGTGGAGCAATGTGTGCACCATCTAACCCACTGCTTCTAATAGTAGGTGATTGTACCACCAGAGGCATGACATTTCCTCTCAAGCTCTCCATGCCAGCTGAATTTCTCAGAAAGGAAGGTGTATCTGAGAGACATTAAATAAGCAATATGTGCTAACAGTACAACCTTGCAAAATAATCTCATTTGCATGTAGCTTTCTCCATACTGATCTAGCTTTGAAAGCATTGCAACACGAAGCTGTGCATGCCTGTCAGTATGACGAGTGCATTCAAGCACTCTAACCTACATTGCATTTCCACTGACAACCAAGGTAAAGGGATCTGATGTGCTATTAAGGCCAAACTGTGGGCTTTCTCGACAGCACAGTCAAAAAATTACCATTCTGGAGCACAGTTTCTGGTTTGAGGCGGTCTGTCAACAGACGATGCTCTTCACACCAGACCATTCAACCTACTGACAGTCTCTGATGTCAGCTCACACTATCACCCACATTTACAGAAAGTGGAAGACTAACAGGAGTGATGAGGTTTTTTAGTGGGAAACTCTGCAAGCTAGAAATCCCCAAAGATGTATAAAAATATTTCACACATATTAGGTCATTAGAAATGGCACCGGCTTCTCGTAAGTTAATTCCAAACACATGACTAAAATGCTCACAAAAGTACAACTGGAGGCACCACATTGGCTCCAATGCTTTTGCCTGCTTGCACAGATTTAACATTCAGCCTGGATGAGCAAAAAGGAGCCGGCACAGCAATCATGAACCTGCAGCATGCATTTGATTACAAGCAAATGATGCACAGAGATGCACTGGAGCCATGTTTCCAGCACTGTAGACACATGATATCTACATCGGTGCACATTTACAGCCTTATATGACTTGTATGTCCCTTTAAAGTCAAGTCAGTTAAGATATATACTAGTGAGAAAGCACACAGATGAGAAACGTTTATAAAGACTAATAACCAAATGAAATAAGTCAATACAGTGAGTATCTAGTGACTAAGGATTTAAATATACTTGTTAAATGTCATTTTCTGGTTTATTACCACCTAATAACATAGTGAAGAACATACAGTTATGCTAGCTTTCATATTTTATAAGAGTAATATGGTTTTGTACGGATTCTATTCGTGATTTTTTGCTTTCCAATACTGTAATATGGCTTTAAAGTGTGATGCCTGTGCGGCTTAAGTAAAAGAAAAAAAAGATAATTCGTGTTAGTCTTTATTAAATAAAAGCTGGCTTTAGGTTCTGTTCTGTCACAGGTACCTATCACAGAATGCAGTCAGTGACAAACCACTTAGTCATAACAACGACACACCCTCTAAAAGCCCCCAGCAGCCTCCAGCACACCGAGAAAAGCCGTTACAATGTGACGCTAAACCGACTAAAATCACGAAACGCAGCCCTGGCCGCCACGGAGACCGAGCCGCGGCCGGTTCAACACAGGCCACTCGGAGCAGCTAGCGGTTTGAGGCTCGCTTTCGTTCCGACCAGCGTTTCCTGTCGCTGTGGTTTCACTCACTCCTGCCAGAGCACCGCAGACACGACGGAGATTACCGACAAATTCACCGAATTTAACGGCCTTCAGGCGGCCTCTTACCTGAACATAATTGTTTTCACAGTATTCCGCCACCCGCGACAGGTTCTGGTAGCTTTCCACCAGCGCTCTTTTGCCGGCAGGGATTTCCTCCTCTAATAGCATTTGTAGCTCTGCCATCTTACATCCCTTTGCATTTCTCTCCTGTGTGTCCCTTTGAGCGAGGCGAGGCGAGGCGAGGCGGTGATGCTGCTCAGAAAGGGGCTCCCCCGCCTGGCATTGTGGGGCCGCTGGCCTCCGATTCACAACGGCCCGTGACTAATCGCACTTACGTTACAAACGGAGGCCGCTGATTGGCTCAGAAGGCGAGGGAGAGGAGCGAGCGGCCAATCAGATCACACTGCGATGGTGTAGTGTAAGTTAACGGTGTAGGCGAGTAATAATGTAAGATAATGCATTATTACGGCCATCAGCGTTTTATTTGTCACCATCATCAGATAATCATTAATATTATTATAGCAAATAAACAATTGTAGGCTAAAACTATTATATATTAATGATACATGCAATATCGCTTCACATTTATATTTTATTTATGTGTCAATCAGGTCACACTTATATATATGTGTCACATGTTTTGCTCATTTTTCAGTTATTTTCCACATACACACACGAAAGTACAAAAAGAGTAAAATATATATTTTTCAACAAGTAAGTTAGATGATTATAAAAAAAATGCACCATTCAAAGTCTTTGAAAGCAAGAATGTTTTATTGTTACAAAACAACAATTAACATCAGTATTATCATCACATTTGTCATATTTACCATTTACCATTTGTCATATTAACATTAATCACACACTAACCTAAAAAAACATAAAACAAATCCTAGTCATACTGTCAATCCACTGTCATACTGATCCATCAACATGTGTATGTCATTTTCAGGTACAATATTTCAGTTTCAACTATAATATTTCAATTTAACATTCAATATTTCATTTTCATGTGCAATATTTAGTTGTCAAGTGTAACATTACTACTTCAGAATCATTGCTAGTATTACTTCTTAGTTTTGTATTCTAGTCTTATTTTAGGTTTACTGTTTATATGGCAGTTTAACAAAAAAGTAAGATGCTAAAAACATTCACGAGTCGCCATCTGTAAAGGCAACCATGCATTTTACTGTTTTACTACACAAAACAACAATTAACAACACTATTTTCATTACATACTGGCCTAAAAACAAAAAACATATCCAAGTCATAGGAAAACTTGATTCCATTGTTGTAATGACCCATAACAATTGTATATATCAGTACTGTATATTTCATCATCATGTGTAATATTTCTTTACGACTTCAGAATCATTGCTAATATTACTGCTTTTTGTTCAATGCATTTATCCTCATGTTATGCATTGTCTTTTCTTTTTCTGAGCAATATCTGGCCCAAGAATTTCCCTCACAGTGAATCAAGTTCTATCTCATCTCATATAAACTTGTAAGAACCTCATTAATTGTAGTAACACAGAGGTAGCAGACCATTATATATGTGAGAACAAAGTAGGCCTCTGTAAATAATGTAAATTTTGCAAAATATGCACCATTTCAAAGACTAAAACCTAAATGTTAACTACAGATGACAAATTAGCCCACAGTTCATGACATGAAGCTTCCCAGCAAACAATACATTTAACTGAATGTTCCCTGAATGTTGCTGTTTGCTGGTTCTAATCAAATTTTATGCATGATAACAAAATACTTATTAAAGCTTATTATTAAATATCATAAAAGTGCAATTGTTTGGGTTTTAATACATTTATAAAAGCCTGAATGTTGCCCTTTGCTTCATAGACAAAAAGCTCCAGCAACTGTGGCCTACATTTCCCATACACCCCTGCGGTTTAAATCCCTCTCATAGGGGTTTGTGGGAATTGAAGGAGTGAGCGTTGAGATTAACCCGCCCGCCACCTTGGTTTCACTTAATAAAAACTACATTTCCCAGGCACGCCTGCTCCTAAAATGTTGACTGTTTGGCTCATCCTTGACCGGAGTCAGATTGGCTTTCTGCTGCATATTGCAGGCAGACACCGGGCTAATAAAATAATTATCGCACCGGCGAAAATGAACTTTATGGTGAGTTTCTAACAAATCTGCCACAGACGGGAGCAAATCTAATGAGCAGCATAGTCTGTTATCGCTAGAGCCGACACTTGTGATTAAATAGACTCATTTAATCTTAAAATCTCCTGAAGAGAAATCAGTCTGCCTCCTTAAATAAGACAAGTGGTGACCCTGTAGATGCAGCCATGATTAAACCGTGTCCCTGCTTGAACGCTGTCTGAGCCGCACTGATCTGTCTATTAACTGCTTCATGTTGCTGTTGAAGATGTGAGGACTCCTTCATGTCATCCCTGTCTGGACTCAGCATGGCGCAGCAGGAGGAGGACAAACACAGCCTGGAGGCGAAATTTGCTGCCGCAGTTAAAGTGATCCGGAGTTTGCCTGAAGAAGGTGATGACTTACAGCAGTCTGTTCCTGTCCATATGGAGGGGAGGACGGAGGCTGGAGTTAGGTGTTCAGTTTTGTGCTGTGCAGGGAGAAATCTGTGCTTATTGGTGTGTAAACACTGCAGGTGACTGACCTACATGCAGAGCTGCTGTAAGGATAAGAGCTGATTAACTGAATCACTTGTTTCTCAGCTCTAATAAGCACTCCTGTAGCTCACACCTTTCCAGCATATTCATGGTTTGTATAGATGTAAAAAGTATGATTATGATCATGTCATCTACTGTCTTTTCTTTATTTCTCAGGTCCTTTCCAGCCCTCTGATGACATGATGCTGATGTTTTATAGTTACTACAAACAGGCCACCATGGGGCCCTGCAACATCCCCAGACCGAGCGGCTTCTGGGACAGCCGGGGCAAAGCGAAATGGTACGCATTTAAAATGTAGAGCTCTGGCTGGTGGCTACATGGGAGACAATCTAAAATATATACATAAGATCCATAAACGTCATACCACCAGACAGGGGCTAGGCCTGGGCTTCAAAGGCTGTAAGTAAGAATAATAAAAAAAAATAGTTCTGGATCTGTTCATCTCACATTGCAGTTATACATTAAAGCCCTTGAAAATGAAAAGCTATAGCTAGTTAATCGGAAAGATTCAGATATCATTTTACTGTTCATAGAAGTCTGTTTTGTTTACTAAAGTCAAAATATTGCTCTTTCATGCCAAGTGTTGTATTACAGAGATTTTTCGGTTTCAGTTTTGCAGCAGGACACCTGCAGCAGTGACATTAATGTGTGTATGAATGCTTCCTATAACTACATATGGAAGCTGCATAACAATGAATGAACAATGTTTCTTTGTAAGTTGATCTTGTTGGATGAGTTAATTTTAAACTGTGGACAGAATTTTCAGAATTTTTTTGTCAGCTACACAAACAGCAGACTTGCTGAAACTATTAGTTATTTATCTGGTAAATTGTGTAATGGAACTTTATGGGTGAACCTTTTCCACATATCAATACTTGCATTTCTGCTCCTGGACTATCTGAATGTTTGGTCACCAACACAGCTACTGAATACAGTTTATGCAAACAAATATTTCCAAGGCACACCTTTCACCTTCACCTTACTCTGAAATAATCAAACCTAAAACCTAAAACCTTCTGGGTTGATCCAAGCCCCCAGTCTGTCAGACCCCTTATGTCCATTCTGAGATCAAAATCATGACAACTGTTATTCTATGGTGCCAAATCCACAATGTATTTTAATAATAACCAAATCTTCCTGCCCTATGCTATTTGTGAACAGTCCTGCAGTAATACAGAATCAAGTTTGGTGACATTTCAGCATCACCTCATAACTGCACAACTCTTCACTTCCTCCTCAGTGTCTGTGTTGAACTATGACTTTGTGTTGCCAGGGACGCATGGAGCTCTCTGGGAAATATGACACAGGAGGAAGCCATGAAGAATTATGTTGAAGACATCCAGCTGGTGAGTTCTTTCAGGGAACACTAAAGCTGAGCAGAAGCTGCATTCAGAATAACAAACAGTTATTATTTTACTCTTTACATTCATGTTCTGGCACAGTAAGAAAAACAGCACTACTGGCCAAAAACTGTCACATTCCCATCAGCCTCAGCTGCAGTCTGTGTTCATTGCCAATTAGCTAATGTTAGCATGCTAACAGGCTAAACTACGACAGTAAACATACCTGGTAACAGAAGCATACTTCAGTATCCCTTATAATATAATAATAACAATTGCAAAATTTGTAATATAACACCTTTTTGAATATATGTTACAAAGTACTCTAAAAATAAATAAAAACATAAACGGCAAATAGAATGACAAGCTTTGTCACTGTAAGCATGTCAGCATGTTGATGTTAGCATTTAGCTGTCAGCATCACGTAGCTGCTAGGCTTTGACTTGTCTTATTAATAAAAAAAAAATTTTAAAAATACTTTTGCTGACCAAATTAAATAAGCAAAAACAACTTTTGAAAACAGACTGTTTATTGTTGAACACATAACACCTAATAGACATCTAGGTCCTCTTGTTACCAGCTAGTGTTAGCATTAGCATAACTGCCTTTGCAACAAATAGGATGTCTATATCAAACTACCTTTTCTGTTGATTATTAAGGTGTTACTATTGCCACATCTTGCAGAATTAGTCAGGGTAATATGTATTATATTAAATATTGTTGGCTCTTAGCTGTATTATTTAAATTAGTCAGATACATTTACAGATGCATAATTTATAATATTGAAGTGTCTCAACTTTTAAAACTGGTCAGGTAAATTTGCAATGTCAATCTTATTTCTCCCTGGAAAACACTTTGGCTTAACAGCCATTTTGCTACAGAATATAGATATCAGATTTGACCTGACTTTCATTTGAGCAGATGAGTTATTTTCTAGCAATTTAAAGGTATGTCTTTGCTCCAAATTAGAGTTGTCACAGTATCAGATTTTCACTACATGATTTTTGTGGCCAAAAGAATTCACAGTACCAGTATTATTACGATAAATATTTAAAGGAAAAAAACAGTCAAATTAATCTTTAATTATTTTATTGTCATTTTTTACTCTATGTGAGCTGTGTGTTGAAGTATCGGAGAGTTACTTGAAGTAGATTATTTTTTATATTATGTGTATTATTAATATACCAGTATTTATTTTTTAAATATGGCAGTCATGTCAATAGTCAAAGCAAAACTCTTTTGTTTATGTGTGTTGTCAGATTTTAGAGACCATGCCAGTCTCAGAAGAAGTGTCTGACCTGGTACAGAGGCTTGGCAGCTTCTACACAGAGGTAGAAGAAGAGGGAGAGGAGGCTGAAGAAAATGAAACCAACAAGAGACCCTTCACCAGGCCTTTTGCTCAACACGCAGGTATTGCACATGATCAGAGATGCTACAATACTGATATTTCACACTTGAAAGCACATCCAGGAAATAAGAGTACAGGGCACTGCTCAAGTGGGATCAAGCACATTCTCTATTCGTCACGCAGATTTACTTTTTTCCAAACTCTGAGCCTGTCTCACATGTCTTTTTATCACTAGATGAGCTGGTTGAACCATTTCAGAAACCAACAATGGAAGGCAAGTCTTTGGTGTTTGTAATAGCTGTAGAGCTGATAGATTGGTGGCACAGTGTATAAGCTTAATTAAGTTGCTTTCATTGCTGTTTCATTTGACTGACAGGACTGATAAGTGTACAATGCCACAGATTTACACTGTAGGAAATTAGGTTAGACTTTGTTGTGTAGCCTGTCATGTGCAGTGTGTGCTGTAGTTAATTGTGTTGGTTCGTTGGCCTGTATTGTTACAGCGTGAACGTAGAAGTGTGCAGAACCAGTGCAAAATGTCAAGTGTGCTTTGCTTTGTGTAGGTTTATACTGTCAAACATGTGCAATTCATGAGTTAATCTTGAGTGTTTCCCTCACTGCTCAGGCTATGGGGATCTTTGGGATGATATACAAAACGTCCAAGAAAAAGACAGCAGTGTTCATGGCTTAAGTGTCAGTAGCGAAGAGGCAGAGAGGAGCAGAGAAAATAGTGAGATCGAGATAAAGGAGGAATATAGTGATTGGAGGAGAAGTGAGGAAGAGGAGAATGGGGATGAAGAAGACAATACAGACGATGACGACAAGGAGGAGGAACGAGGTACAATGTAGTTGTAGTCAGTAGCTGTGTTGTGCTGTGACGCTTGCTGTGTTGTTGTAGAGGTGACACTTTACCAACTATTTTTTATATTTTTTTAGGAAGACGTTTTTGTTTTACATCCGAAGACTCAGCTAGAAACACACAAACGCTGTCAATTAAAGTGTCGACTGTGGAGTGTGGTGGTGCCCTATGTGGTGATGATGTTTATGCATGCAAGTCTTCCTCTTAATGAGCAGTTTAAAAGGGAAGGAGAGCAACCATTTGTGTTCTTCAGCTTCCTATAAACTCATATAATCAAGTACTGGTACTGGACAAATGACTGAAGGCCAGACAGCTCACATTTGGGTTTTTTTTTCTGTCTTGAAAAGAAAGCCTTTGGTATAGTCATTTTAAGTGTGCCAGACATCCATAGCTTCCATTTAAAGTGACTAAACATGACATATTTTCTGTCAGATCATTAAAAAAAATCATAATTCCAAAATGAGAATAGTATTTCTAAGAGATAAAGCAAAAGTAATTTGCACATCCAGGCTGAGATATGAATAGACAAAAGGCACAGAAGAAAAGAACTGCACTGCTTATAATGCTTTTTCATGCTCTCTTGCTGTCTCTCTCCTTTGTATTATCCCAGATTGGAGTCCTGACCCGAGGCTATTAATGGTGCAGGACAGGAGATGGAGGTCTGACACTAAAGGCTCCTGCAGCAGCGTGGAGCCCAGCATGTCCTCTCTCACCAATGGGACACACAGCTCCCTCAACAGCGAGGTGGAGGAGGATGAACTGGCTTGCTCCGTAGAGCCAAGTATGCAGTATAACCCATACATGCAATTTAATGGACACTTGAATGGTAAGATCACACGTGTATGCCAAAAGTCTACATTTCATTGTATATTGTACACTGATCAGCCACAACTTTATGACAACTGACAGGTGAAGTGAATAACATTGATCATATTGGTACTATGTGCTGTTCTGATGGAAAACCTTGGATTTTAACATCCATGTTGATGAGACTTATACACCCAAATAAACATTGTCCCACAACAAGCACACTCCCTCATGCAAATGGAAATCCCAAATGTCACTGGCCTACCCCTGCAGGAAAATGCACCCCACCACATGGAAACAACATCAAACAATCAGGAACATGTTGAGGAACATGACAATGGCCCAACATGTTGATCTGACCTCCAAACTTCCTACACCTCACTCTGATCAAGCATCAACAGGATGCAGTTGAACAAGTTTGATTGACAGAGGCTCCACTGCACCAGCCCGACTTCCCAAAGGATCCAGTGCCAATGTCCTGGTTCCAGACCCCATAGGACACCCTGAGAGGTCCTCTTGTCCATGCCCAATGGTTCAGATCATTTTTGAGCACATAAGGGGGACCAACACAATATTAGGCAGGTGGTAATAATGTTATGCCTGATCAGTGTATGGGCAAAAGCAGAATAGCGTCATCTCATTCTCACCTCAGTATGTAAGAATTATGTGAAACATCCATTATTTCTATGGGGAAATTAGGTTTTTCCCCATCAAAAGGAGACACATCGTAGAGTATAATGAGAAAAAAAACCCAAAAAGAATGTGAAAAAGTGCTAAACAGAACAGTATGTGACTGTTAATGTGAAATGTAGTACTGTATATTCCTAATGATAATGGATATGTCTACTACTTAAAAATATAAGCTATGGACACAATTTGCCATATTAATTGTGCCCTTTCTGTTGCTGACATGTTGGTTTTTGCACCTTTCAGATCATAATAATACTGTTCCTGAGAAGAACCATCGATCCACAGACTCTGATAATGAGGAATTCTGTGACTCAATGGAGCATCTCGCCATGGAAGAGGTGTGTTGTTCCTTTAAAGTGTTAAACTTGCACATAATAAAAATAAAACTTTAGCAGTTATCATTCATTTAAATTTTCTTAATATATTTGTGTCCATTCAAACTGTGGTCAACTCTCTTCCTTTGCTGTGAAGCGACTGTCTACATCCAAAGGCCAGTCTCCTGGATCAAGAGCTGCCTCAGTGAGGCAAAAGGATCTTTGGTTTGAGAGCAACACTTCCCTGAAAGTGGGAGAGGATCAGGTATTCATAGGCGATTCCTACCTGAATGAAGGGATTCTTAGGAAACACAGCAGCTCCTTGTCAAGAAGAGGAAGAGGTGAGACTGCAGTAGCTGAGTTTGATTTTTACTAACACCCACTCACTTCATCCTTCTAAGTATTAAAAGACATCGGGTACAAAGAGCACAGGTTGCATGTCGTAGTGTTAATCTACCACATTCTCACTTGTTCCAGGTTCTCAATCACCAAGAGCCGCCTGCAGCTCTCAGCCATGTGTCAGTGTAGAACCTGCCTGCTGTTGTGTGTCACAGAGCAGACGTCCTGTCAGTGCTACCAGGGGAAACATCAATGACCAAATAGCTACGGCTCTGCTGAGGCTGCAGCGTGACATGGATGATGTGCTGCACAGGCTGCACACTCTGGAGGTGCTGACCAGGTCACAGGTGAAGGACCAGGGCCGCTGGTGTAGCGATTAGGGACATATTTATTTCCTCCGATTTTTGAATATGCAGTAAACACGTGTTCTGAAAAGCACTATTGTTGATGACAGTCTCCTTGACAGTTTGCTAGATATTTGTTAACTTCTATTTTCTCTTTTTCATTTTTTAGTCGAGATCATCTTCACCAAAGCAGGAGGACTTTGCACCTGTTGCACGAAAGGTCATCACTAAACATTTTTCCACAGTTTATCAGCTTGATCTGTAAAATTTCTGTGGTTTCATTGTTACTATTTTAAAGTCCACTTTGATGACAAAATAGTATCTCTTTGGGAGCGAAAGTCTCTTTATTCCAGTTGTCTGTTTTTATAGTTCCTGAGACCATCTTGGTGGCCTTTTGACTCCTCTCCACTCACTGTGGTGTTGACTGCACTCTGGCCTCTGATCGCTCATTCGCTTGTCCAGCTTTACTTACAGCGGAAGAGAAGGTGGGCGAAATTCTTATGAAAAGAATTACAGCTTTGTTTTTACAGCCATAATACAACGTTCCAAAACTCTGTTTCTGCTTTTCTCTTTACAGGAAAATCCCATGAATCATTTGACGACCGATCAGTGTCTTCAAAGAACGTGGACTGTGGATGAAATCGAAGCACTTTTGCTGCTAAGGGGCTTTCTGAAGCCACCACCATGGATGGAGTGTTCATTAGAAATGGAAAAGCTTCATTAGATAAACAAATGGTCAGAAAGGTGTCTAAAAGAAGGCTCAGCAGTCCAGTGTAGCATTTTTACTAAAAGGAGACTTTTTAGGTGTTTAAGAAAGCGATGATTTATGCATTATAAATGCTGGCACAGTTTCTTTGTCACAGTTAGCTAAGCATGACGTGGTGGTCTAATGTATGACTCACAGATCACCAGGAACTCAATATACACATAACTCACATAACTTGTAATGGAAATAAATTCACGATTCATTATCACACATTAGCTGTGGATCCTAAGTGATTAGAATATTCAAATTGCCATTGCTATTTATGTTATTTATTGTGCATTTCATTATTTAATAAGGCTTCTTTTAGATTTTTTTGTCAAATACAGTTTTTTTTCTGATAACCAAGGATATCTGTCTTTTATATGTGGTATCTAACATATTTAAATATTCCAGGGGCATTTCTTTTAAGGCCAAATAGACATTTAGAGTGCAAAGTATGGTTATTTGTGTGTTTCAGTGTGTATTTATTTAGTAGCTTTGGTACAATTGTAATAGAAGGTTGCATTCTTGCAACAACAAAAAAAGCGAGATACAGAGTACAGACAATCCATATATCCATATGGCTATATATATATAATCATTCTTGTTTCTTGTCAGCTCTGAAGAATGGAGAAGAACAGATGTAAAACATCAGTATATGAAACTATTTAAAAAAAATGCAATAAAGGCATTCTTGGAAAAAAATTCTCTGTTTATACTCAATATGAAATGCTTGTGACAAAGAAATGTTGACTGTTTTGTTCATATCTTTTTATTACTATTCATGGGTAATGTAAGAAATAGTGCTGCAACTAACTTTTTTCAATTAATTAACTACTTGTTTGGTCTCCAAAAAAAAATTTAAAAAAAGGTGAAAAGTGCTGATCAGCGTTTCCCAAAGCAAGACAATAACAAGACAAGAAATTCCTGTGCCAGATATTGCTAATAAAAAATGACATAAGAAATACAGTGCCTACAAAGTACAGAAACAATAAGATAAGTAAGTAAGAATGACACATTACTGAAATAAAATAATTTAGGCTAAAATTATGCTAGAATAGAGATGTTAAAAAATAATGCTGGAAAATATACTGAGGTAATAAGTAATATCACGTATGAAAATAGAATATTGCACCTGAAAAATGAGATGAAAATGAAATATTGCACATTACATTGGCAATGTTGTACATGAAAGTGACTTATGGCACATGTAATCCTAATACTGAACATAAAAATGAAATGCCACACTTGATACTGGCAAATTTCTTGTTCTGCCCACAACCAAGAAACCAGAAAATATTCACATTTAAAAGGCTGAAATCAGAGAACCTGGACTAGTTTTTCCTTAAAAACATTACTCATGCGGATTAATTGATTGTCAAATTAGCTGGGAATAAATTTAATAGTGGACAGCTAATTGATTGATGTTTTCAAATATAGAGATAAATAACAAAAACAATGCTCTAAAATCTAAGTGTGCAGAAACAATATCGTAAATCACATTTCAAGGTTACTTTATTGGCAAATAAATGTCATTAGGATTTTAATTATAGTGACTGACTCGAGCGGAACTGAATTCGACAGGGATACAAATCTCACCATAACACCGTGGAGGTCACATCCGGGTTATTCTCAGCTGTGACAGTTGCTGAAGTTCGCAGTCGGACTTGCTATGTCTGCTACAGAAAGACAAAGTGAAACAGACCTTTAACTCTCAGGGACAGTGATACAACTCGCACAGCTTAACGGCGGCCTCCTACGGGTGACAATTAGATATGTTTTCGCTGTCAATGACGGTGCAGCCACAGGTAAGAACGCAGGAAACGTTAGGCCGAGCTAATGTTAGCATTGTTGTTGTTTTGGCCCGTTCAGTTGAGCTAGCTAGCAAGCTAGGATAGCTCGTCGTCTTATGAGTCACACTGCTGTCATTTGTTTTAGTTTGGTGGTTAGAGAATACAGTTATATCAGTGGACATTTTGTTAAAGCAGTTATCTAGTTACTTACACGTAATTAAAGTAAAATAAGGAGTAAAGTCCGCTGAGATAAGTTTCAATTGGTTAGCTAAAATAACTGTCCTGCGCGTCCACTGTGCCCTTAGTTGTCTGTTAAATATGCGACTGCGTCAATGAGCGACTAGTAAACAATAAAGTGATAACACCTGCATGTTTTTGCTTAGAACTAATTAAATGTATAGCAAGTTTGATTTTGATTATGTAATTTTGTAACACCACGAGCTGATACATCTTTAGAAAACAAGTAGTGCTTGGTAACTGTAGCTGTTGTACATGTTATCCGCTCACTGTCTGATTACCTGTGATCACAGGTGACTGTACCTCTGAGTCACCTCATCAACGTCCTCCACTCTCTGAAGAGCTCAGTGGGTAGCAGCAGCAGTGCCACCTGCAAATCAAGAAAACACAAGGAGCATGCTTCAGACTCAGAACCACACTGTACAGAGGTATTCATTAGAAAGTAGCTGCTTGATATTGGAAAAAAATCGCATTGCAATATTTTTTCTGTCATATACGTATATATGTTTTGTGTATGTGCTGAGAGGGCTTAGCAAATATCCATGTAACAACTAAAAGATGCAGTCTGTGGCCAAAGCATTGCAGCTTGAATCCTACACAAACAAGCAAGTTCAACATACTTAGGTTATGTTTTTGTTATCTTGCTTATTTAAACCTAGCAAATGCAGCCAGTCTAAGCTATCAGCTTGGCAAGTCAGCCCAGGTTTCTGGTCCTGGCTATGAGTGCATTCACATTAAAGAGACAGTGTGGGCAACAGATGACCCGTTTGTAAATAAGGACAGGTCTAAAGCTGCAAATTCCACACAAGAAAAACAAACTATAATCCTAAACAAATATGAGGAGTTTTCAAATGTAATACAGGCTAAAAGCAACACAGCTGCTGGAGGCTAAGTTGGAAAGAAAAGCTGGCAAAAAACTGCAGACTGTAATTGATAGGGTATCAATATCATTTCCCCATTGTACTTAAGATGCCTAGATGTCCCTTTTTTAAATCATCATGCCTCACAGCTGAACAGTATTACATATATGGTCCCCTTGTACTACTCACAAAAAGTTACAAATATGCAAAGAATAAATCATCAAGTAACAAAATCAAACTTTTTTGTCGTGACACTGCAGATAGAGTACCTGTTATAGGTCAACATCATCCTTTCTGTAGCTGAAATGCTTCCCTACTACGGATGCTGCTTTACTTTTTACAGCCAAATCTTCCTTTTCAGCGTTTCTCTCCTGTTCTTCGCTAATTTTTCTGTGTACATATAGAGCCTGCATGTCAAAAAACTCTTTAAACTCTTTAAACTCAGTGTTTCCAAGAACCCCTAAACTGGAGTGAAAGATGTTTGATTAGACAGACTTTACTTGTAGATTAGTTGTGGAAAATGAGAACTGTATGAGTGTATACTGTTTTGTAAGAAGCAGAAAAAAAAGTTGTAACTTTATAACTATACTTCATATTAGATTAGATTAGATTAGATTATACTTTATTAATCCCACAACGGGGAAATTTCTTCGTTACAGCAGCAGAGGAAAAGCAGAAAAACACACAACATACCCTATACATAAAAAAGAAAATAAACAATCTCCTATAAAGAAACATTTTAAATATACAATAAGATACAACAATAAGTGAGGTATGAATATGGAAGTAATATTTACCAAGGAAAATCTGAATAAATAATATTGCACATGGTGATAGTACGATGAATAGTGATATTCAAAACTGTAGTGTAATGTCTGTGTCTGTGTGTACATGTCCACAGTCTATGTGGAACCTGCGGGAGCTGGGTTTATCAGACCTGGGAACACGGCAGCTGGATGAGCTGGTGAACTGTGTGTTGCCACGTTTGAGCCAGCAGGAGATGCCACTTCCACTTGGTGGTCAGAAAGCCTGGAGGACCTCACATCTCTCCACACACTCCTTTTTCCACAATAAACATGGTGAGGATGAGCATCTTTCTTATGAAGAGACTTCTCACACTCTGCCTTATAGCAACTAAATAAACGTACCTTGGACTGGTGGTTATGTTATAGCATCAGTGACCTCTGGGCTCTTTTGTCACTCAACACAATTTCATAACATCTTCTAATGTTACCAGGTTATTAGTGAATACATGCTACTTAGAGACTGTCTTAACAACCAGCAAAAGCCACTGCACCACTTTTCCCTAGAGCTATCTTGTAATTAAAAAGGACACTTGTACCTCGTTCTCTTTCCCCAGGCTTCACGTCTGGTTTCACGCCAATGTCACCTCCAGTTTTTTCAAGGCAGCACCCTTCCCCTCTTCAGTCTGTCTGCACAGAGCTACAATATTGGCCAGGTAACTGTGAATTAGCAGCATTTACAGATAGTTTATCACTGACTGTAAGATTTATATTCAGATGCTGCTAATGAATGAAATAAGTTGTATGTTGTTTGAGCACAACAAACATTAAATAGAAAATAGAAGTATCCCAGTGAACTGCGAATATTATCTCTCTGTACATGTGCATTGTAAACATGTACTTTTACAGTCTTTGTGCTAATCTGGTGTAAGGAAATCTGCTTAATTTGTTCAACTGCTTAATCTTTTCCAGTGTTGGTTCAGAGCCGAGGCTTTAAAACTTTACGGAGCAAAACCAGACGACTGCAGTCAGCCTTCGACCGCCCCGTGGAATCTGAAGGGTTCACACCATCTTTTATGAAGGTGCATAGTGAACTGTGTTTAAATTCTTGGCATGCTTTAGCAAACTTTTATTTTATGGCCACAAATAGCATCTTTATTACTTTCCGTCCTTATCGTACTTAAGGTGGTAATCATGTTAGATGCAAATTTTCAAAAGCCCAGTAAGTGCCTGCAACAACGTTTTCTCCAAAAATCTTTTAAAAAACCTAAGAATTCAATCAAAAAAATATTCTACTCCTGAGGAAAAATTGCGGCGCATCATCGTGGCAGTTTTTTCTGTGACATCAAATAGAAGCAGAGGTGTACTTAACTTCCTTTAGATCTTGTGCATGCAAAAATGAAGAACATTTTACAGTTTGATGTTCCGTTTAGAATTTTCATTTTATGGCTGAATTAAATAGTATGCTTTTTCTTATTTAGCTGTCTAATAAAAGTAAGTACCAGAAATGTGACTTAATTTCCATTTAATCTGCCTGTGCAAGAATATAAAACTCAAATTTTAAGGTCTGCAAAGTGTCTCCAGTGTGATTGCCTTGAGAATAATCGTGTAGCGTGTATTCTTGCTTTGGGAGTGCTGCTGACCAGTCTTGTGTTGTTCTGAAGGGCTTTCTTACACGTGACAAAGGGATTGAAGTTGAAAGTCTCGACAGCCTCTTGAGGAACAAAAACATACCTGACGGACAGCACGATGCTTTCAAGAGGGGCTTCGCTGAGGGTTTCTTGAAAGCTCAAACCCTGACACAGCGCACTCAAGGTTAATTTTAATGCAAACACACCAAGTTATTCCATTACTGTGCCTTAAACGATACTGATGTGTAGTTGTCTTGTTCTGACTGTTCAGACTCTCTGAGGAGGACTCGTCTTATTCTTCTGGTGCTGCTTCTTATTGGGCTCTATGGCATCTCCAAGACCCCCTTCATATCGGGTAAAGGCTCCTTTTCCCTCCTTGCCTTTTAATATAGTGTTATTTATATAAAGTTGCCTTGAAAATACTAATATTTATATATATATTAAAATATTGATATTAACAATAGAATGTAGAGTTTGTGAGCTAAACAAGCTTGCTATAACTGAACTATTTGCTATTCTGTGCAGGCAACAGTGAATTCTAACCTGCAGTGCTGGAACACTAATATATCACTAACGTCTGTCGTCAGGCGTGGTTAATAAGCTACTCAGTAACAGGCAGTGTTTGTGTGTGAGTTGATTAACCGTGCCTTGCTCGAACTTTAATCTAACCATTTTGGACAGTGCGGTTCCGAACCACATCAGGCCTGGACTCAGCTGTGGACCCTGTGCAGATGAAAAATGTGACATTCGAGCATGTCAAAGGGGTGGAAGAAGCTAAGAACGAGCTGCAGGAAGTGGTGGAGTTCCTGAAAAACCCGCAGAAGTTCACAGCCTTGGGAGGAAAGCTGCCAAAAGGTGGGCTGTCGCTCACAATGGCACAGTTGCATTCAGAGTTCTGTTTTGGCACCACTTTGCTTTATATCTCCTAATTCTTGTCTCTGTTTACTTTAGGTGTTCTACTTGTTGGGCCTCCGGGGACTGGAAAGACTCTACTGGCCAGAGCAGTGGCAGGAGAGGCAGATGTGCCATTTTACTACGCCTCTGGGTCGGAGTTTGATGAGATGTTTGTTGGAGTTGGTGCCAGCCGCATCAGGAACCTTTTCAGTGAGTTTTATTTTTTTAATTTTCAGGATGGACCTTTTCCTTTTTCCTTCTTTAAAAGCTAATTTACTGTGTGAATTTGATTGCTGATTCTAGCAAAAAAAAAAATTAAATTGTTGCGTTGAATATTGTATATTTATTTCTATGTTTGTGTCACTTATTTTTCAAGGGGAGGCTAAAGCTAATGCTCCCTGTGTGATCTTTATTGATGAACTGGACAGTGTGGGTGGGAAAAGGATAGAGTCTCCAATGCACCCTTACTCCAGACAGACTATTAACCAGTTACTTGCTGAGATGGATGGGTAAGTTCTGAAATTATGTTACATTTCTACATGTTGAGCATGTACGTTAGCCTATTTTAATTCATAGAAATCTACATTCAGTTTGGTATTACAAATAAAATGGACAGAATCCTTGGTTGTGACGATACAAAGCCTTTTTTAAAGTTCAGTCAGGAAACATCTTTCATATATTGATAAAACTGGAACAAATAAAGACAGGATTTCACTAATCAATTTAATTTCACGCAATTGATGGCAAAAATGCAAAATACAGTCACCTCATTTCTCATTGAACACAGTGGCATCCAGCACCATACAATACAATTCTGGTCAACACAGAAATGTGTCTTTTTGGTCACAAGAGAACACAGACAGATGGAAACACTTACCTGCATGGATATTATTATGTTGCAGGTTTAAACCAAACGAAGGCGTGATCATCATTGGAGCAACCAACTTCCCAGAGGCTTTAGATAAGTACGTTATACTTCCTGTTACCAGTGAAAATGTCAAGAGTTCAGTGCACATTCAGAAATGTCAAGGTTTACAATGAGTCGCAGCAGTTATGGTCAGTACATAGATGGAGTACAGCTGTAGTCGAGGCTGTACCTCAGAGTTGCATGTTCACAGTGTGCCAGTGTTTTCTGATGAACTGATCTATCCTTGTAGTGCCCTGATCCGCCCAGGACGTTTTGACATGCAGGTGACTGTCCCCAAACCAGATGTAAAAGGGCGCACAGAGATTCTCAACTGGTACCTGAAGAAGATTAAAGTGGATCCAGGTGGGAAATCTGCATCTAAATCATTATTTTTTTCCTCAGATGTGTTATTATGATATACACTATGATATTTAAGTGTATAATATGAAACACAGTCTGAATATTTAGAATGTCCACTGCATGATTTGCCAGAACAGTAGTCAGCAGCTTAGTCCAGAGATCTCGTCTGATGTTGATGTTATGTGTTATGTCTGCAGCTATTGAGGCCAATATTATTGCCCGGGGCACAGTGGGCTTCTCTGGCGCTGACCTGGAAAACCTGGTCAACCAAGCAGCTCTTAAGGCAGCAGTTGATGGCAAAGACATGGTCACTTTGAAGGAGCTGGAGTTTGCTAAAGACAAGATCCTCATGGGTGAGTCAAACTGAGCTTAAGAAACACAAATTTCCTGTTTTTCTAGCCATTTGTAAAGATACTAATGCTTTATCCGCATGATTCCATCCATCATGGCATCCCTGCCTTCCCAATCTATCAGTATTTTTACCGTAATTATTTCATTCCTCCCTTTCGTCTTTTATTTAAGGCCCTGAGAGGAGGAGTGCAGAAATAGACAAGAGGAACAAGCTCATCACAGCGTACCACGAATCAGGCCATGCAATCGTAGCTTACTACACCAAAGATGCCATGCCTATCAACAAGGCTACCATCATGCCCAGAGGCCCCAGTCTGGGACATGTAAGGAAACCTCATCTTCTACATATATGGCAGTAACAGCAGGTCTGGAGAAAACTGTCTTTATGTTAAACATTTTACATCCTTTAATGTTTTTCATCTCTGCCCCCTCTTTCCAGGTGTCTATGCTACCAGAGAACGATCGGTGGAGCGAAACTCGCTCTCAGCTTCTGGCCCAGATGGACGTCAGCATGGGCGGCCGTGTAGCAGAAGAGATTATATTCGGCCACGAGTACATCACAACTGGTACGAAAGAGTCCCTGAAATGGCCAGCAAAGGGAACTCAGGGGGCAGAATGTAGAAAAAATGTTCTTGCATAAGGCCAAGTGTAGGACGAGCTGGAATTGAAGAGAGCAAATGTGTTTCTTCTTCTCCAGGAGCCTCAAGTGACTTTGATAGTGCCACCAAGATTGCAAAGCTGATGGTGACCAGATTTGGAATGTGTGAAAAGGTAGGCGATGTAAAAACAAAAGACCGATCCTACCATGTTCAAATTTCTGCATTTATTCATGTATCGACTTTCCCTCCCTGTGTCTCAGCTCGGTGTGATGACCTACACTGACATGACGGCGCAAAGTCCAGAGACACAAGCTGCTGTGGAGCATGAAGTCAGAGCGTTGCTGAAGGTCTGTGTAATCCAATACCGAGTCTAAAAATCAAAACTACCCCAGCTCCAGTAATCACATCTCAAACATCTCTTGTCTTGCGTCTGCAGGAGTCGTATGAGCGAGCCAAAGCCCTGCTGAAGTCTCACGCCAAGGAGCACAAGAACCTGGCAGACGCTCTGCTCATGTACGAGACGCTGGATGCCAAAGAGATTCAGCTGGTCCTGGAGGGCAAAACCCTGGAGACCAGATGAAACCAGCAAGAGCAGGAACAATCTGAGGCACCAACGGGGAGGGAGGGGGATTTGGTTTTAAGAGGTTACAGAAAGAAGGATGGACTTGGAAGCCTGCACTCACAATGTCTCCTGACAAATGCTCATATAGGACAGTGTCACATGGAATCTCATCATTATTCCCAGATAAGTAGTGCTGTAATTTGAAACTTTAACATCTTCCCGTGTTTAGAACAAAGCAGGTGTAAGTCGCTGAGGTTCATTGTATGTCGTGAAGGGTTTAAATGCCTAATGTTAATGATCTTACTCAGGTCACTTTATTAGTCACTTTATTGGAGGAAATAATATATGAATGTGAATATGTACCTCAAACACAAGAACAGCATACGGATAAGATTCTTATTTTAAGGTTGATTACGGACACCAGAGTTGAAAGAGGAATATATTTCTGCTTCAGCCAGGTCAACACAGATTCTCATCCTGTCAATGGGAAATGTACTGACAAGTGCTGTTAACCCGAAGAGCTGCTTTGTAGTCATGGCGACCAGAATTTAACTGAAACTCAACTCGGTTGTCTTCCAGCGTTTGTGTTCGTATCTGGTAAATGTCACGTGAATCTTCCGCTTCTGTTGTACTCCAGCTAGCACAAACAGCTGTCACGTCTTTCCATCTGATTTTCTGCATCCAGATGACTGAAAAGGACACATTTAAGTTCCCTCCTCCTGCTGTTCCCCTCTCCTGTCCCTGTTGCTTCTTTTTAAAGGTGGCCTTTTGGGGAATGTACCGTAAACATAAAATTTTCCTTTCGAGTAGGAAGTGTATAAACTGCGGTGTCTAAGCACTTTGGGTAAGTGTACAAATTGAAAATATCCCTCTTTGTATAAATTATGTCCTTCATGCTGTCTGTACAGATGGAACAAAAACTGCTGCTCAGCCTCCAAAAGCATGTAACAAATATAAGCTGTGTCTACTTAGTGATTAGTGAGCACTGGAAGCGTTGGGTTTTTAAAGTTGTAAGGATGGCCTAATTTATTTAAATGAGTCTGGGTTTGGCTCCTCAAAAGCCTCTCAGCAGCAAATGAGTTTTGTTTAATTTGCGGATGAATGAAATAAAGACTCGTAGGTTATTGAGACAAACCAAAAGGCCAGTTTTGCCAGTTATTGTCTATTTCTGTCCCGTTTCTCATGACTTCACTGCTGAGAGACTTCTCACCTGTAGCTTGAGCTGCATACGTTTCTTTTTTTTTTTTTTATGAAATTTGCACAATGCCGTGGATGCTAGTTTTTAGTGGCACTTTCTCCAGTTGTGAAAGAAAATGTGAGACGAAGTTCAATAAATCTACATGTAAAGTGACATCCTTCGCTATAAATAATTCTTCCACAGATAGTGTCAAAAAAGCATTTATACATCTGTTGAAATGGTGAATGTCTGTTTCCAAGTCAATAGCAGCAACTGTGTCTGTAACCCATATTTAGAGGATCACCAGCTTGTTGTACTTCATAGTGTTCTCATTTTCTGTTTTTTTGCTTCAGTTTGACTCAGCATACTCTGTTTGTCGGCCTTTTACCCATGTTTAGCTGTGTACATACGACGGAGACGTAATGGGAACCTTGTATATAGATGTATAGTGATGCTTTTATGCTGTGTACACACTGAACGGCTCTCTGTAGACCTCTCCACAGTGTGATGGCAATGGTTAATTGTTATTTGTCCAGCTGCAATAAAGAACCCCACATAAAAAAAATGATAATGGTGAGTGCATTATTTTAAACTATTTTAAAAACTGTATAAAATGACAACAAATGTAACTTTGGTACAAATTAGACAAATCATGCAAGGTCTGACAAACAGAGCAGATATTCAACACACCAAACATTTTCTTCACAAATCAGTGTGTTCTTGATGTCTTTCAAAACTGTAATTAACAAATTTGGGATTTTTATTCCTCTTGTAATATCGCTGCCTGTGCTAGGATTCTCAACAAGGTGTGAGTTATTGACTGAGGAAGAGAAAACGAAAATGAATCTAAGAAAGAAATACATTTGTTTAGATAACCAATTATTGACATGTTTGTACAACATTTTTTGATGGAGTTCCTTCTGTGACTATGACTACACTACAATATCAGATTTTGTCTACATGATTTTGGCCAAAAGAATTCACAATTTCAAATCTTTATAATAGGAATTATACTATAATCAGCCACAACATTCTGACCACTGACAGGTGAAGGGAATAACATTGATCATATTGTTACTATGTTGTGTTCTGCTGGAAAACCTTGGATTTTGACATCCGTGTTGATGAGACTTAGACACCCAAATAAACACTGTCCCACAACAAGCACACTCCCTCATCTAAATGGAAATCCCAAATGTCACTGGTCTACCCCCGCAGGAAAATGCACCCCACCACATGGAAAACACATCAAACAACCAGGAACATGTTGAGAAACATGATAATGGTCCAACATGTTGATTTGACCTCCAAACTTCCTACACCCCATTCTGATCAAGCATCAACAGGATGCAGTGGAACAAGTTGGATTGACAGAGGCCCCACTGCACAAGCCAGAGTACCCAAAGGATCCAGTGCCAACATCCTGGTTCCAGACCCCATAGGACACCCTGAGAGGTCCTCTTGTCCACGCCCAATGGTTCAGAGCATTTTGGAGCACATAAGGGGACCAACACAATATTAGGCAGGTGGTCATAATGTTATGCCTGATTGGTGTAATGCAACTAGTCAAATTCAGCCTTAACATTGTTTATTATGTATTTTACCCCATTTTTGACAAATAAATTAATCTCAAAATATGAATGTCCAGAGGTGGAGAGAGTCAGTAACCATAAATGTACTGGATGTTGTTCCTATGCTGAGAGAGTTAACAGTTACTGGATTATCTATGATGTTGTTTTATGTGTATTATAAACATATCAATATCTAATTAGTAAAATATCAGAGTTACTGTTAATACTGGTATATTGTGCGACACCTGTAGTCTTCACATTAATTACTCAGTGCAGTTTTCAAAGACTGACCAGCTTCTTCTTTGACTGTATGGGTTGTTGTTGTTTTTTGTGTTACTTAGGTTTCCACCTATGATAAGTTGGGCTATGTTCCAGAGGTTTTTAAACAGTTGGGAGGCATGGAGCAAGATGTAAGGAACAGTTTGTGAGGTAATAGTGATACACACCTCATAAAGACGTTGAAATGCTTAACACACAACTGTCACAATTTGTATCAAAATTCAGATTTACAACTCAAAATAATCTGAATATACAGACACATCACCCACAGTTTTCAATCCAGTGTGATCCCACATCCCCGACTCTAACGCTGTTTCCCACAGACCCCAAACACTGTCAGAAACACTGGAATAAACACCAAACCATGCAGCAGCCCAAATACAATCACAAGAAACACAATCTTGAAAAACGTCCTAAAGATGTAACTCCCAGACGCAGACAACACCAGCACTCCTAAAATGGTGGACAGAGCTCCTTGCAGTATTGGATACCCCAAATGGGCCAAAGCATCCATGGCTTTCTCATTGGCGTCACTCTTAGTGCTGGAGACAAAAGAGTAGGATATATGTGCTGAGAAATCTACAGAGAAACCGATGCACATGACCAGGTTGATCATGGAAATGGAGTCCAGACTGACGCCCCACAGCGACATGAATCCTGTAACGCCAAGGATGACAGAACAAATCGCAAAAGCTACAGATACAGAACAAAGAGGATTTGGTATGAGGATGAGAGAGACAACAAGCATGGCAACCACGGCGACGAGGACGGTTTGAATGGTGTTTTCTGTGATGACGGTGTACTGGTCGAAGTAGATGAAGGCAGGGTGGTACACCAGAAGCTCCACTGGACATTCCTCCGCCGTTTTCCTGAGTCCAATCATTATGTCCTTCATCGTAGTTTTGTTTAGCGTCTGGAGGAAAAAGCGAGAAGCCTGGATGTCAGCATCTACAGTCAGATTGATGTCTTGTCTAAACATTGGGTTGAGCTCTAAGAAACGTGGTAGGTGGGTTTGAAAAGCATCTTGTGAGCTTATGTTGAAGTTAGAGGCGTTAGCATAGTTTTTATAGGAGACAAACCAAGCAAATGTGCTATTGACAAAGCTCAAACTTTCAAAACTTGAAATGCATGAATGCAGATGTTCACCCTGGTCCCAGTAGGAGAAGGGTTGCTTCACTGCCACCATCACATTGCAGCTAAATTCAGAGAAGTGCTGCCTTTGATGGTTGTAGTAATCTACAATGTAGGAATTATCCACAGCCAGGTTCTTAATGTCGAGTCCTTCCTTTAAGATACAACAACCATAGATACTAACAGCCAGATAACATGCGTACATGACAAACACACATGCTTTTGTAAGTTTATGGGTCAAAAATGGACCATAGAACCGCTCAAAGATGTAACTCATGGCCTCAGTTTCCTCCTTTCCAGTGATTCGATTGTAGTATCCCCCAACACAGCACATACTGAAGACTTCTGAACTCCCAGATGGTAGGTCCTCTGGGATTTTAGCACAGGTGAACCAGTGCTTGTTCTCTGCCTCCCTCTGCCCATTCAAAGCCATACACGCCCCCAGGAAAGTGATGCTGTACAGATAGCAGAAGCAAACAGAGACTCCGGCGTAGAGGCAGAAGGACCGGACTGAGCCAAACGGTGAGCTGTAGCCCAGGAAGAGAGCCAGAGCATCGGTCAGGGTGGTGATGGAGATGGAGACGGCAGCTTCTCTGTAGGTGTCAGCCAGACGGTCAGGAACGCCGTCCAGAACACGAGTCCTCTGCCAGCAGGAGATCAGGATGAACATGTCATCAAGTCCAATGCCTTTAGAAGTAAAAGCCAGAGAGGAGAGAGATTTTGTAAATGGAAACTGAAACTCTGGTCTTTTGGCTTTGGTGTGTGCAAGTCTGTATTGCCCATCAGGCTTTGCAGGCAGCTACCTTGGTTCCTGAATTACCAGTGATCCTGAAAGACCATTAGTGATTCTGATAATTTGTTGGAAACAGTAGAGTACAATAAAGATAGCTCTAAAAAATTAAACCATTGCAGGAGTGACTTAAACTTGCATTCTTTCTAACAGCCAGCAGGGGCAACTCCTCTGTTTGCAAAAAGTAGCCTGTTTGTACAGACGACTATAAGAAAATGAATTTAGTTCTCACTTGATTTATTGCCTCACTAAACATTTTCCTAATGAGTTTATGGTCTCAGTCGCTAGTTTCAAGTCTCCTTCAACACAGCATGATGTATATTTAGTAAATTATGGACCCATTTAGGGTAAAATAGACAATAAAGCAGGATATACTTTAGAGCATGGCTATCTTGTGACTGACAGACTTTACCATATACAGTAGGTGTCCTCTGGTTGCCCGTTAGATCCACCCCTGGCTCATTCAAAAGACCAAGATGCTGACAGCCTAATTCAAAATTCAAGACTTCAAATTGGTAGTCCACAAACCATTGGATGAAGTTACACTGGCTACACCCATCTTTTATAAACAGTGTATATGTGCTGATGGTATGGTATTTTGTGGAGAGTACTGCTTCAGTATGAAAATGTTCCATGAAGCATTTTTTTTTGTTCCACAGGAAACTGCACAACATCTGACAAACTGCTTCAGTTTAAATAATGTGAGTCAGCGATGGTTTGGGCTGAAGACTACAAGATTGAAAATGAAAAAAAAAAATCTAGGGGTGCAGAGTTAGAAATACTTGAGGAAGGCATGTCTAATGTTTAATACCTTCTAACTTTGCTCCAGCTTTGGAAAGTGGGACCTTGGGGATCTGGATGTTAAACACAACCTACCTAATATCAGGAAAGGACAGGAGGCAGCTGTCATAACGAACGGTTGGTTAAGCAGCAACAATGCCCCAAAACCACTCAGGACTGCTAGACCAGTGGACAAAACCCCACAGGACGCCACCCACACCTTCGTCCGCACGTTATCCAACCTTAAAAAAACAGAGAGACAAATATTAAAAAGTGACAATGCATCCAAACTTTAGTGCACAACATGTGTGGCTGATGTTCTACTGACCTCCAACAAGTTAGAACTGAAAATATGATGGCAATGGTGTAGGTGATGGAGAACAAATAGATGACAGAAGCTGGAGATTTCTCAAATTCCCGCTGCATTGACACTGAGGTTGAATATGACACCTAGAAATATTGAAACCACTTAGTTAAACAATGAGATGGTGATTTATAAAGACTGATACAGACTTTGTTAAAGGTTCTGCTTACCTGAAGAGTCGGTGATGATTCATTTGAAACCAGATTAATGAAGCTTTCCAACCAAAGGTCAGTTTTTGTTTTGTTGTCTTCTTCTAAATAGTAATGGAGCTGAATGGCTTTAGCACTTCTAATGACCGAACTCTCTGTATTCAACGTCACACTGCCCAGACTCAGATAAAGAGGAATACTTCTAAAATCAGAGTGATACCACGGAAATGTCAAATTAACAGTGTCTATGTTGTTGGCATTGTAGTCAATAATATCCAGAATGTCGTTAGAGGTGCAAGATCCAAACACCTTGGCACAGACATCCACATATTTAACTGACTGATTGTCAAACTGCACCACCATACTCCTAATTCTAAAGTCCAAATCGAGGATGTCGTGAAGTGACTCAACGGTCAGAATATTCCTGTTGCTTGTAGCTATGAGAGTGGCGTAGTTTCCGTCTGAGCTCAGCCTCAAGCTCGAAAACATGGAATCATTTCCTGGAAAGGTTTCTTCGATGTATTTTCTCTCCATCTTGGCTGGTCCATCGACAGGTGTGAACTGCTCCTCAATATTGTTGGAAATTCTGTCCTTAAGAAGATAAAACCCGCTGCCCAGAGCTGCAGACACTACCAGGGGGACCATCAGGAACCACCAGGGATGAGATCCAACAAAGCGGCCCATCATCCCAAAGCAGATCCGGAGGCGTCTCTCAATGCAATCTGTGCGATGTCCGGCCATGGCTGTAAAAACCTCAAACTCTGATTAGCAATTAGTCCAAAAATTACTTTGGGGATGTAAAAGAGCTGCTGCTTTGCTCAGACTAACATTAGAGCTGTGAGTGTTCACAGCCAGCTGCATTTATTGTGCTGCTTTTCAGCTCCTTCATGAGCTGTTGATTTGCATAATAACAGGGTTGGTTCTCTCTGAAAGAAACAGAGCCAGATGTGGTTTGAGGAAAGACTCATCAGTGAGCCCATTAAGGAATAGTAGGTGTACTGTGGCTCACTGGTTCCATCACACTTCCTGGTGGAGCTGGTGGTTTCTTATTGCTAAACCCTCAAGGGATTCCTTTTCATGGTTGGGTGGCATAAATGGAGAGAAAAGAGGCCTTTGAGGATTGATGCAGTTTAGCAAAAACACAAAACAAAGATGTGTTGTGCTGCATAATGTGGCTCTTTATTTGGGCTAGTCAAAGGTATTCTTACCTGTTGGCAGCTGTTTTGTAATGGGTTTCCATGTATCCATACATAGATGTGCTTGAGACATCAGTAGGACTATAAAACATACATTTTTTTGTACACTCCTAAGTAATAACTCCCTGGACTAGAAAGAAGGCACATAAAAAATCTATATTATTTAGCAACATGTGACAAATTAAATCGCCAATTTAACCAGCTGGCAAACAAAACACTATTTTTACATTTAACACTCAACTATTACTCAAAAAAGACACAAGAGGCAAACATCAAATGCATAAGCCATGAAAACAGTTCAGATCCTAGGTTGTGAAGAGTTGGTAGTCCGTTATTTTAAACTGAGTCATCCCATCTTAAGATAACAAGTCTTCTCTGTGAGGTTTAATTTCAAATACTAAACATGTTATATTAGTTGTTCTACCCTCAGTAGAATTATTTAGAGTCCTCACCATTTATTGTTAATTTTCAGAGGGATCAGTAGTGCCATCTCGACTTGTTGAGTCTGTTTTCTAGTGCAGCCATTAATTTGCATACTCAGTCTGTTTGAATAACCCAAGTGACTTTACACAAATGCCTCCCAAAGGAAACAACTGGAAGAGGAGAGCATTGGACATCAAAAAAAGAACACAGGATAAAGGGACATGACTGCTTGTCCGACTGAATGAATCTGAGTTGTTTTTGCTGCCTTTTAACTTGACAATCTGGATAGAAGGTAATGAATGTCCATTCATGTGACTGAAGCTGCAGAGTAAAGCACTGCGCTTGGCTGTTTTCTTAATGCCACTCCTCCTGGATTTCTGAATATTACCACCAGCAAATGTTCACACCTGTACAACGCAGCATTCTACTGATTTTATGTCTTCTCCCATCCTGCAGGGAAAACGCATTACTTTACCATGAAGAATAAATAAAGAGATGTGAACCGGTTGGTAACGCAGCAAAACTATATTTACATTCATACAAATGTGTTATTATTTCGCACATTTCTTGGTAGTATCTTGTTTAATATGCAAAAGAAGAAGTGTTTAATTAGACCCAGGAGAACAGCAAGATATCACCTCAACTCAGACGTGGCAGATTTGTGCCCCTTTGTATATCAACACCAAGTCCATCTGCATCAGTAACAACTAGGACATTTGTGTAAATGTCAGACACACCTTGCTTAGCTTTTGTATTGTACAAACACAAATTAATGTTCTTTTCAACTTCATTTGTTGCCTCCATCCTTCAAACCAGAGCTAAATCACCCCCAGTTTATTTTTTGACTGCCTGCTCCTGCCTGCAGAAAAGTTAAAACCACATCCCAGGGCAGTCGTCTTCTGCAGAGGTCATAACTGAGGTACCAGAGTCTTTTACAGCACCCACTATTGATATTCATTTGTTATTGTCTTCACTTTTAGAGCTATGACTTATAGACTACAAGCAAAATCTTGTTTCTGGCCACCAAAATCCTACAGCCGGCCCTGCAAACAGATGGAGCTACCTCGGTTTCTTAAACATTGTGAGGAAGTCTGATGTGTTTTAGAGTTTTGTCACTTAGCAAACCTTCTATTATTTTTTATCACAGTACTTGAATATCATTTATAATCTTCAAAAGCAGGGAAAAGGTCTGATCTCTAAGTTCACCAATACATTAAGAAAGAGTTATTGCTACAATATAATGGAGCTGTCAAGGCCGCTCATTTTGAGGTCCTTCTACCACAACAACATGATCTAAATAAATTTGTCCCATTACCTAATCTTGTGTGACAGTGTCTTCAAACCCGAAAACTTGATGTCAAAATTTTTCTGCAGCTCAAGTCAAACAAACCAGACATTGTTGTTATTGGGTTGCAGCTTACAGCAACACAGATGCAGACATCAGCTGGTTCCCATTTGGATCATCTCAAGTCTGTTGTAAACAATCTTGGTGACTTGTTTTGACAGTAATCTGAATCTTAAGCAGAACACCACAAAGCTGGTGCAATCATGGTTTTATAATCTTAGAAATATTACAAAAATACAGTCCATCTTAACTTTTCCTCAGAGCCTCAGTTAGAAGCAACTAGACTGCTTTTAGGTTTCTGAAGACGCTACAGTTCTAAAATGAAGAAGGCCCTTAGGTGGGAGGTGAAATGTCTTCAAAAACCTAAAACAGAGGTCCAGTTGCTTTCTACTGAAGCTGCTGGGATTATCATGACCTGGATGATAAACAATCTACACACAGATCTTAACTTTTAAAGACACAGAGACCATTTTATACACTTTTATTTAATCACACATCATTGCAACTGTTTTTTTACCTGCCTGAACCACAGATCTATTTTTCATTTCCAGACTGTCCAGCACTCAGTTGCCAGGATTTCAACCAGAACCAACATCACTCCAATTTTAACATCTTTACACTGGCTACCAGTATGTTTTGGGACAGATTTAAAGATTTTACTGATTACTGTTAACACCCTTCATGACCTTTTTCCTTTTAGTATCATATGCATCAGTATGTACTTTGAGATCCTGATTCAGAGGTACTTTGTCTGACAATTAAAGTAGACAGAGCGATTGCAGTCAAGACTTTGAGGCTCTGGAACAATCTGCCCAAAGAAATCAGGTTGACTGGGTTAGTGACTTCTTATAAGTCTCTTCTTAAAACACACTTTTATCAAAGAGCCTTTCCTGGTTTTGTTTGAATTCAAATTTCCTTTATACTGTCTTTAATTTTTGTCCTTAACATTTTTAACATTTACTGACACTGTTGGTTTTTATACACTATATTGTGTTGTCTGTCTTTAAAACCTGATGATTTTGCTGTGTTGTGGAGCACTTGGCAACTTGAATGTGTTTCCAACTTGTTTAAAAGTGCTCTTTAAATAAAGATGATAATTGTTATTTCTTTTCAATGATTAATCTGTATTATGACTATTATGATGTATTATGATTATTGTGATTAATATTATTATTATTCACAGTGTTCCAGCCTTTATCCAACAAAGCAAAAGGACAGCAGCCAGCATAAAATATAGAAACAATAAAATGTTTTGTTGCTGCATTTTGTTTACAAACCTCGCGAGACTTCGTGACGTCGCAGACTGCGGAAGCTGATGAGCAGATTGTCACCGGAGCCGATAGCTGCTGCTGCTTCTGCTCTTAAACAACTGAAACATTTATAAGTAAAAGCGTCTCCAAGTACAGGCCAGACTAACTCCCGAAGGAATATGGACGAAGACGTGCTGACGACTCTGAAACTGTTGATAATTGGCGAAAGCGGAGTCGGAAAGTCCAGGTTTGTGTGTGTTTTGTAGCGAGCTCGCTAGCTAGCCTGTTGTGAATGTTGACATTTTTCTTGTTATGTAAGTTCAGTCCTCTCTGCTGGGCAGCTGCAGCAGCTAGCAGGGAATGTTGTCGCTCTTCTCTACCAGTCTGGTTCAAGTGTTTCCTGCTAACTAGCTGACATATTTTGGTGACTTACTGACGCAGCTGTAAAACTTTTCACTGGTGTTTTTCTTGCTGTAACCTGAAGTTTTGACACTGGATCTTCACAGTTATGAGCAACAGCCAAACTGTACACTTGTGATCCTGTGGATTTCCTTTCAGAAAACAGGTTGCTAAAGCTTGTGGCCATCTCACAATAGCCTATTGTACTGTATGCCCTGCTCATTTCCATGTTATCTTTATTTCCAGTCTCCTCCTGAGGTTCACTGAGGACACTTTTGATCCAGAGCAGTCAGCCACAATAGGTTTCACACACATGAACACACACATATATTACCTGGGGCTGCAACAAGTAATCGATAACTTGTCAACTGTTAAATTAATTGCTAGCTATTTTAATGATCCGTTAATCAGTTTCAGTAATTTTTAAAATTGAAATAAGCCGGGATTTTCTGATTCCAGCTTCTTAAACATGAATATTTCCTGGTTTCTTTCCTCTTCTATGACAATAAACTGAATATTTTTGGTTGTGGACAAAGCAAGGCATTTCCGAAAGTCATCTTAGGTATTAGGAAACACTAATCAGCATGTTTCATGATTTTTTTTCCTTTTATAGAACAAACAACTCATCAGTAAATTACACTTAGTTGCAGCCCTAATGTACACCAACTAATGGAAGCTGCTCTTAATTTACAATTGATTGTCTAAAGCCACATCCTTTTATTGTTTCTGACTGATCAGGTGTCGACTTCAAAGTAAAGACTCTGGCTATAGATGGGAACAAAGCAAAGCTCGCCATATGGGTAAGACAAGTCTTTATGCTCCTGTCTGCTATTTATCTTTTAGGAAAAACATGTGAAGTACAAGGTTTCTCCACAAGATGGTGACATTGCACAGACAAAATTGCAGGGCGTAGCTGAGAAATACATTAAGACAGTCTGTCCTTACAGAGTGGCCCCAGTCTCAATGTCCAGTGAAGTCACACCATGCACAACAAGTCCATAAACTAAATCCTGACACCAAAGTTTTAGGGGTTTTAATATTCATCTGTGTTCTCTACAAGCGAAAGTGTGTGCGGGTGGATACAAGAGCTCCAAATAGCTTGTGAGTAATAGGACAGTACCTCATGAAGTCATACGTTTTGTGGGATGAGGTTAATGTAACGGTTATACTGCATGAAACTGAGCGTTCCTTGTTTTGGATAAAATAACTGTTGTTCAACGTAACTAGACTAAAACTAATTTTTAATAAAAAGGTCTTAAGGGTTACGTAAAGCCTGATGGCCCCAAAAGTCTGTCAGGATTCCTCAGAGCAGTTCACGGTTTGACAGTCCGTGCAAACTGATTTGGAGCACATGGCAGAGTCAGAGTCTCTGAGGATGAACACTGGGACTTGGCTACTGTACCTGCTGGTCTTTAAAAAGTTTGATATCATGGAATCTTTTTACTGTCTTTACTTTTGTAGGATACAGCTGGACAGGAACGGTTTCGCACTCTGACACCCAGCTACTACCGCGGTGCACAAGGAGTCATACTTGGTAAACAGCTGATACCTAAAAATCTACATAATTAGAATCAAAGAATAACTTTGCATCTCTTTTTTTGTCTGGGTTCATGGCCTTAAATTTTCCTTACATCATCAGTCACTGCTTGCTTACTGGTTTGCCTGTAATTACAGTGAAGTTTAATGTAATGTTTGAGTCACGGAGGTTATTCAAGAGAAACACACAAACTAAAAAAAACAAACTGTATATCAACAATCACCAGATAACAGCATTTGCATTTCTATTAAAGTTTGGAAAATATTATACTAAATGATGTATTGATTTTATATAACTCCTTCTCTCTTCTATTTTTTCAGTATATGATGTCACAAAGCGTGACACATTTACGAAGCTCGAAAACTGGCTGAACGAACTGGAAACCTACACAACACGCAACGACATTGTAAAAATGCTGGTTGGGAACAAAATTGATAAGGTGAGTCACTGCGCAGAATTCACTTTTACAGATCTTTTTTTTTTTCTTCTTTTGCTGGCACTAACGCACCGCATATGCAGTTCATATTTCAGTGTGAACTCTGGCTTTATGAATGCAGCATTTTCTACATTATTAGTGTTTTTTTAAAGAAAAATCTCTGCCACAAAAACTTCTCACATGTGATTAGTGAAAATGTAAATGTGATTACCAGCCATGGGTGTTGCTGTGCATTTTACTGCACTTGGGCAGCACATTCATGATGTTTAAACACTTAATTTTTTTGCCGTGTCGATTCCTCATAGACCTAATTACATAGGACATTTATTTGTTTTTCAGGACGACCATGAAGTGGACAGAAATGAGGGGTTGAAGTTTGCTAGAAAACACTCTATGCTTTTTATTGGTAAGTACCCGTGTTAGTGCAAAATCAGACGTGGTCAGTCATGGTCATTTAAAGTAATAGAGCCATAAAATGTAACTTAAAGCCATTAAAACTTACTGCACCGTACTTAAAAGTCAGAACTGTAATTGCGCAGTTGGAACAAGTCGAGACATCACTGAGTAAGTCATGCATATAGTTTAGATTAGTTGTGTTGTTTATACGGCTCTGGCATTTCTGAGTCTCTACTGTCAACGCTGCGCTGAAAGATGCGGCCACTCCAGAAGAACTGCATTATGATTAACATCTAGCGGGCTTTCATTTATCGAATCCATGTCCACACGTGTTCCTGATTCTCATCTCCAATCTGCCCCTCTCTGGGAAATTGGGTTAACGTTTCTGTGGAGTTTCCATTTTAGAAGGGCTAAATTAAGGGGTTTTGGAAAGGGCCGGGCAAGAAGATGTCGTAGTTGTAATCCACTGTGAGGATGTCTTATTCCCGCTGCGTCTCAAATGAAGTCATTTCATACTTTATATGTCATGTTTGTCAACACACGGACAATTTAAAAATCTTTATCAGTCGTGTTGCAGTACAGTAAAAAGACAGATGTTCGGCTTTGCTTTGGATTTAAAAGCTGATGTAAGTTTTTTTTGGGACATTTAGGAAAGTGCTCAGCCTTTTTTTTTTTTTTTTTTTAACTGATCCTGTAAATCCTCCTTGTACAGAGGCCAGTGCAAAAACCAAAGACGGCGTCCAGTGTGCCTTTGAGGAGCTTGTGGAGAAGATCCTCCAGACTCCAGGGCTTTGGGAGAGTGAAACCCAGGGTCAGAAGGTCCGTCTGGGGGATCAGGAGCAGGCCAGGGCCGGGTCATGTGGAGGGTACTGCTCCATACCCTGAGACTGGACTGAAGAAACAAACGAAAAAAGCACCAACCTGATAGGAATGACTGTGGACCAGAAACAGAGAGGATGAGAGAGAAAGAGAGTGACAGGTGGAAGTGGATGAGTACTTTTTAAAGAAAAAGTCAATTGTTGGAGTACTTCTGTGGGTGGATAAAACGTTGCTGTTTGCACACTTCTTTTTCAGCCGTCATCTGTATTGTGTCACTACTTTCTGTTTAAAACATGAATGAAAGAATCAGGCAAAAGTAGCCTCTTGTCTGAGGACGTATAGTATTTTAAATTAACTTAACCATGCCAAGTATACGTATGTGAGTACACATCTGGTTTAAATTTATCTTATTGGCAGCAGTGATCCAGTTGTACATTAAGACATCAGGTTACTAGCATAGTGCCTATAAGACAAACCAATTTGTAGGTTGCAGCCTGTCAAATTTTATTCAAAATGATTAATTCTAATCGATACTGAAAGTCTCCTCAATCCTTTTCTCACAGGAAAAAGCTTGTTCCCTTAATGCTTCTTTGGCTGCAAAAGCCTACGTAACTGCAAAGTACAAAATGTTCTACTATACACATGATAGGAAGCTTTATTAAATACATACTGCACAGTTTGGATTGAGGATGGAGGCAGAAGTGGCTTGTTATGTGGAGTATGTGATAGCCTGCGTTACCGAGTAGCCTAACACAGGTTGTCATTGCATTACACACCAGAACACTGTGAATACTCCCAAAGAAGACATCAGAAGACAACAGACCCCAGTTACTGACACTAGATTATCTTGACATTCAACACTAGAGTTGCTGATTTGATGGTGATTTCCATCTAATTCTGTGCTTCAGAATGTATAGATGCTTCCTGTCTTTATTCCTCTTAGCCTAGAAACGAGTGAAGGTCTTTGTATTTTAGGGTTTCCTGCAACCAAACCAGTCCTTGTCTTTGCATGTGTGATCTGGACCATCACTTCCAGAGCTACAAGGTTTACAGTATCAAGAGCTCTTGCAATAAAATATTCCTTTTACTCACTTGAGCTCACAGTTGTTTGTGCCCTACTCTTTTAAAATGGCAAGTAAATAGCCTCAACTTTAAGCTGTTATCTATATTTTTTTCATTTTTTTGTAGTTTCTGTCTGGTGTGGTCCATTTTATGTTTCACTGATTTATTAAAGGCATTTCTCACACATAGTATGAGAACATTCCCAAGAGCTTTGTTCCTTACTATCTCCCGTATATTAATGACTTTGTGTTTGTATTTTCTTATTTACCCTTTTCCCGCTGCTTCTCCCTGTCCCTTGTTTTCCTGTTGCTTTTGCTGTGCATCTGTTTGAATCATATACAGCAATATGTGAAATTGATATCTGCCTTAATATTGAGAGACGCTGGCAAGAGTTGTGGTCAATTAACGTTTGAATTGTTTCAAACTGAAATAAATGACAACCTCGAGATGCCGTCACTCCGAGTCTAACTGTTGTTTAATTGCCATTTGAGAGCCGCCATTAAGTTTCCGTGTTGTGTAGAATCCCACTTAATCAAAAGCAGGTTAACAGTGGAAACAGAAGTGAGGCGCTCTTTCCATAATCCTTTGTTGATGACTCGTCTGTTGTACATGCAAGGCTGAAAAACATTCTTCGTACGAAATGTCAAAAAAACACAGACCCAAAACCGGGACACGTGGAAAAACCCCGTTAATCATGTTGTGTAAGAAAGCTCTGGTATGCAGTGACAAAGCTTGAGTTTGGTGTCACCAGATGGATGAGGACTAGTCTGTCTTTAGGTGTAGAATAGCTAGAAATTCTCCTGAAGCTTCGCCTTGTTCTCTGCATTTCCAGTATTTGAAGGTTTTTGCAGTTGACCTCATGTTTAGGTCAGAAAATTGCAGTAATCCTCGCTTGGCATGGGAGTTATCAAAAACAGTTGTAACGAGATTTTGTTCTTCAGACAAACATCGCATCTTATTGAGAAACAATTACCTTTTTATTCCATGACAGCATGTCGACGACCTCATCTGGAACTTACTGACACTTTAGCTGATATTTGAGCCACTTTGAGGCAGTGGAAAGACTCTAAGCACAAAATTGCATTTAAATTGGATACTGGAACACGTTAGCTAGTAGTAGTTAGACAATACTTTACCCTGAGCAACGATAGTATTCACTTAGAGTCTCGTTTCTAGTGGTTGAATGTACGAAAGGTCACTCTTTTTTGGCTCAGTTTTGGTCTCCACTCTACATATATCCATATAAAATCTTTTGCATCTCGACACGGTGCAGCAAAATTCATTAGATATTAACCTTTGATTTAAAAAAAGTGAGTAAAAAGTGATGTTTAGCGTCTGCAGAGCCGCATTTTATATTAAAACTGCTCCAGAGGATGTACACACTGTCTGGAAATGAGGATGGATGAACCCTCCGTGACTATAGGTGTCCTCAAGAGCAAACATTTAAATGGGCATTAGAGGAACTTTATTTTTTGATTTTTTGATTTATTTTGTAAGGATGATTTTCGTTTCCATTGGTTGGTGTCTGTCTCATATACAAACTCTGCTCCCTAGTGTTCAACACAAGACAATGCATTTCCATGGGTGAAGTCGGTCCAGTTTTGTGGATTGCGTGCATTACTGTGTTATAAAAACAGGACAAAAAATGTGTGCTTCAAAATAAATAAGAGGGAAATCAGTATAATTTAGATAGATTACGTGTGAGTTGAGACTTTGACAAAGCCAGTTTTTTATTTATTTTATGTAGTATATAATTTTATAATAGTGTTTTTGGTTTTCTTTTGTGATATGAAAAGGGGTCAATAAATTATCCATCCATCCATCCATCCATCCATCCAACCAACCATCCAACCATCCAACCATCCAACCAACCAACCAACCAACCAACCAACACTTTAAAGTTCCACCAAGACAAAGAGAGCTGCTAGGACAGATAATTAATAATCTGTGAGACAACTATGAACAACCTCTTTCACATATCAGACTGTCAACTGATCTGTTGTTTTGGTAGAAGTATTCATCATATCAGCTTTAATTATGTAACCGTAAACTGTGATGTGGCGCCTCTAAGTGTTCAGCCTCACCCATTCAGTCTTAAGGCTCACTGCTGATTCAACAAATGTTAAACTCTGTCTGTGTTGCTACTGTAGATGCTTTACCTGGACGATGCTTGTCTGAGTAACCATCTCTCCACTCAGTTCAGTATGCCACCCTTCTTCCCACATTACAACCTTTTAAAGTGCAATTTAAAAGGATATAATGAAACTGTATGACCTACATCTGCACACATGAAAACTACCACTAAATACAGTTTGCTCAAACATAAGTATGCAGTCTCGGCCGCTGCAAAGCCAATGATTTAAGGCGGACAACGGGCCAGAAGATTTCACATTGGGTTTATTCAAATAGCTGCTGTCAAACTTTAGCATTGGATGATGATCCAGTCTCCTGGAAGTTAATATAACTTACTGCAACAGAGAGCAATAGGAAGACATAGCAAAAACAGTGGACAAAACTCAACTGCATTAGGTTAGTGTTTCTATTTTACAATTTAAAAAAGGTTAAAAATGCTTGTCAGAAATAACAAAAAAATCAATGGTCTCAGAGACTGTACATATATTAGGCACTAAGGCGTCTGGAGGTGTGTTTGAAGGCTACACACTGTTTGCCAAGGCGACTTTGACAGTCTGGACCTCAGAGATGTGAGAGGATTTCTGGATGATGCGGCTTGTGAGGGTGGGCCCCGTGGTGCAGCTCTGCCGCAGGCCTGCCGAGGGTCCTGTGACACACATCCTGTCTGTGATAGTGGTCCTGGTGATGGAGAAGGGCTCTCGGGTGCAGCTCTGCAGCACCGTGGCAGCACCCGAGGATCCGCTCTGCCCCTGAGCCAAGCTGGTCAGAGCCACAGCGGCGTGGATCTCCCTCCAGCTTTGGTCGCCTCGTCTCTGCGGGCCTCGATCCTGCTGCTGGTCCCTGCTAATGTATTAAATAGAAGCATCTATATAAGAAGTGGGTCATCTGACCTAAATCAACCCGCAAAAGCAACCTCGTGTTGATGTAACTCCAGAACAATACAGATGAATTAGAGGTGGTGGTTCGGTTTCAACAACACCGGCCAAGTGAGATTCTAAGCAGTATTACTTTTCAAGTTGAAAAGTGCAAACAACTGATGTGACTGTGGATTGAGGAATGAAGAACTACACTCACCTGTCACATTTGGTTGAAGTATAGTCCACTGCATCTGCAAAGAGAGAAGAAAAGGACTCACCAAAACGTGGCATGAATCAGTTTTACGTGATAGCGGCGAAATTGCAAACAGAATATTCAGGAGACAATCAGTGTTTGGATTAGGATATGTCATCATGATAAATAATGTTCATGTATACATGCTTTTAATTTGCAGCATGTGTGTAGAGCTATTACGTCTGGATGATTGTGCATATGAATGGGTTTAGTGTGTGCATTTCTGAGCATTAGTACGTTGTTGGATAGAGTATGTCTGATATGTCTGCGAGGTGCATTAGTCTGTCTGTGTTCAGTTACTGTGACCAAAACAAATGCTACACAGCCTTTCACTATATATATTTTTTTGCATTGTGTCATGAGGATAAATGCTGTGGTTCAGGTTCCCAAAGCTCTGCTAGCACCTGTAAAATTATTCTGTATATTGTAGTCCTGACGGGTAAATTAAACATCAATGAGCATGGAAGAGTCTTATGATAGAAAACTTGAGTGCTGTTCTGTATCTGGGGAACGAGGAAAGGTCTCTCTCACACTGACCTGACAAACAAAACAGTCTGGGTATTTCAGGAGCAGGAAAGGGGAAAAAAGACTTTGGAGTCGTATTATATTACTTGCACAATTACTGTTTGTGGTCTGTGCATAAGCGTGCATTATATGTAGAACATATTTTCCATTTCAGTGTTGGAATATTGCCTTTTTTCACTGGAGCAGATAGAAGTTGGTCAAAACCAATTTTTCTTCAGAGAGCAATAGTCAGGGAAATTAGAGGCCCACTGTGAAACACAGTCTTTCAATGCTAACAGCCCGAAACATCCCCAGCTCTCATTTTTTTACGCAGGCCGGAGCCAAAAGCAACTACTTGTTGATAGTAAATCATTTTGCTGTTTTATGCTTCTTCTTTTTTTGCTACTGAACGTCCCTCAGTATTTCTCTCTTTAGCTGTAACACATCCTGCCAAGAAAGTAGTTCTGCACCTCTGTTGTATTTATTACCGAGAAAAAACATTGTTTTACCTCTGGTGAGGCTCAAATTTGCAGCGGGGGTCAGTTTCAACAAACTTTTACAAGCAGTAATATGAAGCTGCTCAGTGCATTTTTGCACAGTGTACTTGTAATTTTATATTATACCTTACATGTAACCCTAATAATATCCCAATATGGAATAGTTGCACTTTTTGAGAGATATGCTTATTTGCTTTGCTGCTGAGAGTTGGATGAGAAGGTTGATACATCTTTCATGTCTGAACAGCGATAATGAACCTGAAGCAAGCCGGCAGTAAGCTTAACTTAGCATGAAATTAACAGTCTGTCTCGTGGTAATAAAACCCACCTACCAGCACTTCAAATGGTCATTATTAATCACATGCTATATCACATTTCATTTTGCAAATAAAACCCAAAGAGTAACAACAAGTTTGAGTTTTATGGTCATAAAGCAGCCAAAACAGTCCGGCTTCCAACTTGCAAAATTCTGAACTTGTCATTTTCACAACTTTGATTTTTGTACAGAATAAACACATATGATATAGAATATTAATAGTGAGTTTTAGAAGTGTTGGTATAGGCTGATAATTTTACCTCTGGGAAGTCCTTGGCTAGCTGTTTCACTCTTTGGGCTAAGCTAAGCTAATGGGCTCAAGGCTCAATTTTAACAGACAGGTATGAGCGCAGTGCCGGTCTTCTAATACCCTTGACTATAAATGTTGAACTATCCTTTAAAATAAATCAGTGAAATGAGAATCTATGGTGTAAAAAATATTTGTCAGTCTACTTTATACAGAAAGTATATCCAGGGTCTGTGTGGTGTGAATTTCGTCACCTCATGAGAGTCCGCAGAGACTTCTCCATGGACGTCTGCATGGAGCCCCACAGTTTGTGTGACAACACTACAAGGGCAGTAGCATATGTGCAGAATATGTAGGTGACTATCTACTGTGCATGTATGGAACAGAGTCCTCCAAGCAGACTAAAAAGTACTCTAAGACCATTTGTTTACTTTGCGTTCCCATGAATACATAAAGGTCAGTGTGATGTAAAGTTCTTGACCTCTCCATGGACATTTGTGTTCAGCCCAGAGTTTGTGTCTGCATAAGCTACAAGTCTAATCATGTGCATGCTGGGGAATACAAAGAGTCTTCCAAGCAGACGTCTGGAGACTATAAAAGTAGTATAACAGCATCGACTGCATGTTCATGGGTGTCCACAGCTGTCTGTGTGCACGTCTGCACCAGAATATGGTCAAGAATAGAGGTCATCTCTCATTTAGCATTTAAAATTTGTCTCGGTGCAGCGTCTGTCCTACAAGGGCAACAGTGTGCATGCAAGGAGTTTGTAGATATGATGTATGGTGCATTCATGAAATGGACTCCTCCAAACAGATCCTGCAGATTATAAAAGTAGTATAATAACATAATAATAATAATAAGTATGTGCCTGTGCTGTATGGGTCCACGAGGAAGTGTCATTCAGGCTCAAGTCAAACCTCGTGTAACCCTTTCACAATTAAAATAATGTCTACATGAGCCGTTTGAAATCTTCGGTGCTTTTTCACAGTTTAAATCCCCTCCTGCCCCAAAACCAATGATTTATCTGAGGCAGCCTCATAGGTGTGTCACTAGGATTCACACTGGAATTTTTCCTCCATGTGGATACCTGCATGTATTCACAAACAAGACACACCCCTCTCTGGATGTTTTCATTTGCAACAAAATTGGTGGGAAACGCAGCGAGGCGTTTGTCCACATATATTTTTCACCACTCCACGTCCAATAAAACACAGCTCTAGTCACATTTATGGCTCTCCAGCCTCTTTGAGGGAAATACTGAACTTGATTTGAGTTCCACATTATATAATGTGAACCTTCCTGCACATCACTAATATATTCTCCTACCCCAGACTTTTACTGCCTGGACAAATTAGTCTGATTTTAAGGTGTCCTTGTAAGACACTGTGTAGTGGCATCACTTAATAAATTACTGTCGGTTTAGTGACTGCTTTAGTCGTCTCCTGGGCGGAGTATAAACGTGTTAATGGCCTCAGCGCCTGTCATGAATCTGGCAGCTTGACTTTCCACCTCACCTCCACAGAGGAGTCGTACTGGGTTGCAAACACTCTTAATATGACCAGCAGGGATATATTAAAAGTTTGCACAAACATTTCAACAGTGCTGTCCACATAGTGTTTGATGACATCATTACACCCCCCCTAAGATGTCTTAATTAATATGATGTCAAGTGAGTGAGTTTATGGCATGTTTGAAGGGCTGGGTCGGCATTTTGGGAAGTGGAGTTAGATAAGAAAATTGACACCACTCTGATGTTTGTACTGTAAATATGATGCTATCTCCAGCAGCCTGTTAGCTCAGCGCAAACTGAAGTAGAAATAGAGAGGAACAGGTTAGCCCGACTTGTTTGGACTCTTTCTGCCACATTAGTCGTCTTTACACATTCATTTTTTTCATTAATTAAACTAAAAAAGGACTCTGTGCTTTGTTTATTTTGTAGGAAATAAAGACCAGACATAAGAACAAAGAGTAGGCCTAAAAGTAAATTACTGTTCCTAGCTATGAAGTGGGTCATCAGCAGAGTGTATATAAAAGATGAATGTAGTCTGAAAAGTGAAGCTGATGAGGAAGTGCCTTAAACTTGCATTCCCTCTAACGGCCAGCAGGGGGCGACTCACTGGTTGCAAATTGATTGCATAGAAGTAAATTGCAATATTTACACATAACTGTCAATCGAATTTTAAGTAAACTTTAGAAATATCACCAAAAAATATATAAATACATAATTCCCGCAAAAAAGAAAATACACAGAAGATGGCGGTATGCAATATGTTAAGCATGGCTGTACTAAACAAGAAATGAGAGGAAAAACAGAATTTAAAAAGGGACAGAAAATGGTTTTAAAAAAATGAAAGAAAAAAACATCATTAATTAGACATATTTCATGTTGTCCAAACACGAACAAACAGGGAGGGAAATGTTTGCTACATTAGAGCTTATTCAGAAAAGGTATATTCCTATTTCACATTAACACTTTTTCAAAAAGAAAAAAAAACACCTCAATTGTGCAGAAAATTTCTTTAGTGAAACTGGGTAGGTTTTGTTATGACTTTTTATGTTTTAGTTAACTTTTTCAAATGCCAGTACTTTAAAACTAATAAAAATAATTATAAAAACACAGCTTATGAGAAAATGATCGGAAAATGTCGGTATTGTTGGGCCGTACATGGTGTTCTCAGGTTCTCAGTTTGATCTGGCTTTCGCTCTTCACATCTGGTTTTTAGAAACCAAGATGGTGTTGCCCAAAATGCCAAACTTGGGCTCTTCAAAATGGTAGTCAACACACCAGTGGCATCAATGTCACTACGTTAGTCTTTTATATATAGTTTGTACCTGTAACACTACTAAACTAGTTACTCTTTTTGTTTTTAAGGAATTAAATTGAGAAAGAAACACAATACTTAGGTTTTTTTTGTGTGAAATAAAGGCTACTGATTGAAAATAAAGTGTATGTAGCTAGACATAGCTAGCCAAGTACATTAAAAACCTAAAAAAACAAACACACACACATAAACAGCAAGTATAAAAACACAACTTCTTTTTTCACTTAGGTTATTGTACAGTTTAAACAAAGGGATATAGTGTTAATTAGTACGTGGATTCTGTTTTCTTTGCTAGCTATGCTAACATGCTGCTAATGCTAGCTTCATGTTTTGACTTAAAGACAGTTCATTTGTCAAAGTGTCACACTATTTCTTTAAAATGAAGGAGCTGAATAAGAACTTTAGCATTAGTATTATTTATTTCAGACAAAAGTTGACTGAATGTGTGTATAATTCTACTTTATCTGTTCAATAGTTAAACAAGTCAATAAACTTCATATGGACTCTACTCAGAGTGGGAATTATCCTCCAATTATTTGCTTAACCAACTAAGTTTCCCGAATACAGATTAAGCCCTGCCACAGCCTATAAAAATATCCATGAAATAACGTCTTCACATGGGACATAGCTGTGCTTGTTTGCCAGGAAACTAGCTTTAAAATAATAAAACAGGAACTTAAAGCACGTCTTGTTTAATTTTAGAGTGAAACTTAAGAGAAGTGCTAAAGAGTATAACCGCTTTCAAAAATCTTTTCACAGCTCCTATAATGTAATGTAAATTAAGATGGATTCTGAGTAGGAAAGTAACACTTGGGAGATGCCGGCTGCCAAAGCACACATGAGGTGAGGGAGCAAAGCTACACCCTTCAAATGGGAAAAGCCAAATGAATATTCGTGATTTTGCTCTGCCTTGTCTCACACATGAGTGGCAGCTCTGACGGTCGCTCTGCGAGACGTCTTCGCAGCTTTACTGACAGACTGCTCCATTTCTACAACTGGCAGAGGTTTCCACTTCTCACCCTGGGAAGAATAAAGTCTCAGACATTCTGTAATTGTCCTTGAGACTGGACTGGACATTTCCACCATGGCAAGAAGCTGAAGCGGAACAAATGGCACATTCTAGTATATGGAAATGATATTTGCGGTGTGCAGTGGCAGCCAGCGCGAGCTCCATCCAATTTTTAAAATGAGGGATTTCAGCGTCTGCATGAGTCTTTATTAGTAATGTTTGTAGAGGCTTTGGCTCCCGTGCCTTAGCGGATTTGAGGCTTGTCAATGTGCTGCGCTCCCTATAGACCTGAAAGGGCACCCAGGTGTCAAACTCCCTCCCAGTTTCGCTGTAACTTTATAATTGAATCTCACCGAGCTTCTGACTTTCGGTGGAATGCCAGAGATTTATTAATGTCAGGGAGCTCTGAGGAGCCATGTGGAAGTTTCTGTCCGTTCTGTTCTTACTTTACTGTACACTGTGGTGCGTTAAAAATGAACCGAGGGGAAACGGGGTAGTCAAACTGCCATTTTACCTCACAGCCAGTATAAATCTACGATTAACAAGGAAGATGCTTTAACGATTTCTTAGGACTAGGGCTGCCATCATTCCTCTTATTTTACTTTCTTTGATGTGTTTGATGTCCTAACTTGTCGGGACTTTATGAAGCTGGGTTGCCACAATATGATGATATAATATTGTGTTTGTAATATTATGTCTTCCCTGGTTCCCTAGTCCCACATAAGGAGTTCCAGTAAAATAAGACAACTTGATCTTATTGATTTAGTGTGACACAAAGCCGAATATCTCTCACCCATGTGGTAGACAAAGTTGGCCTCTGTTTCGTAGGACGACGCTGGAGACACGACATCTCGATCACAGTCGTTGGAGCTGAAAGACTCGGAGTGGCTCCTCCTCTTTCGGACTGAGGCGACGCCTTCGGCCTTCGTCGCCATCATGTGTCGCAGCGTGTCGTTCAGATATCGGTTCAGCAAGCTGCTCTTGTATTTGGACGGTGGGGACGTGCTGTCGTCACTGTTGGCGGAGTCGGCCATGGCGAGGACGCTGCCCTGTTTCTGGAGCACGCTCTTGTGGGAAGACGACCTGCCAAAGTTTGACTGGCTGATAGGAGTCTGTGAGGGACTCTCCTCATCTGCAGCAAAGGAGACAGAACTGTTGACTTATTTCATGCTGTAATGATTCATATGAATGCATAGGAAGGCACCTTACCATCTGAGTCGGTGTCGTCACTGCACACGCTCAGCCTCTCGGCGTTTCCCTGGATGTATTTGTTGTACAGTTTGATCCTCAGGGCCCAGCTCAGGTCTGGCTGCCTCACTGTGTTCTTCAGTCTTCGCCGAGCGTTTGCGAACCAGTTGGAAACCTGCACAGACGCCACAAGCTTTCTAAGGAAAACTCTCGCTCACATGAATACATCATCCAAATCACCTTTTTCTTCATTCTTGTCATCACTGAGCCCATCTCACCTGTACTAGCGTCATATGTGAGCCCAGAGCCAGCAGGACCTTCTCGGTCTTGGTGGGGTAGGGGTTGTCTCTGTGTTTGTACAGCCAATGTTTCAGCGGCCGGGCCATGTCCTGCAGCACCTGTCTCTTGTGGCGCACTTTGACTCCACTCAGACGAGACCTGGAGGAGTCAGAACTAATAGATTCACCACATCCGTCTACAAGAAGTTCAATAGATTCAAGGAATGTTGTGGTTACACAAGCAACTGATCATGCAGCTGATTTATTGGGGTAAGTCTTGCACATAGCTCCTACGTCTGAGGGAGTAGTGTGCATGATGTCAAACATTGTCTTAGATTCTATATAATTTTGAAAAACTGAGCTGTGGTATGTCATTAACCTGTTACACTGTTGATTATGCCATCTAAAAATGCCATCACACGCATACAACACAGACAAAAGTCCTACCCATATCTCCTGTACTTTATGGCAGAGTTGCCTTCTGTGGTCTCTTGGCATCGCAGCGGATCTGTGTTCTGTCCGTCTGTTAAACTCGTCTGAGGAAAGTCTCCACAGTTCAGTCTGCTCCTCTCCTCTGCTCTCCTACTGTCGTCCAAATGAAGCACAGTATCAGACTTCATCACAGCAACTTTGTCCATTCTTCAGAGAGTTTTCCCCAATCAACAGGTGCATCAGTAGACTCCCAGACATGCACAGAAGCAGTAGATTCCCATTCTTGACAGGTTTAAAAAAGGCGGTTAAAAAGCGTCCGTTGTTCTTCTTTTGATGACCACGGGAACAGATGATGACAGACTCTTATGAGGGAATAATGTTTGAAAAGTCAGATGATGTTGTCTGCTTCAACTGAGCTGTGTGAGGAGAGTTCAAATAACCTGCTGCTCCGCCGCCTATTGGCCGCCCCGCCGTCCAATCACTTCTCTGAGGAGCTCTGCAAGGAAAAGCTTGCAGAGGAGCAGCAGCAGCAGCAGCAGCCCGTGATATGAAAAATATTGCACATGAATGAATATCAGCAAATGTGGTCATTAGATTTACAAGTGAGATTTTGTCTGGAGTGACTGCCGTCTGTGTTAAGCAGTTCAGCATGCTCTCATACTTTCTACATGAGGCACACGCTTCTCGTGGATCTCGCGGTTTCACCAAAAATCGTGTCAGCAAATAATAATACATGTTTTACCAGGGGGATTCTGGAAATTTATGGGTGTAATTACACGGTTGATAATAACCATCAAAACCACCAAGCTGTGCCTCGTGCTAGGGTGGCGAATCCTGCTGTTTTCAAATGGATTTCAGTACAAATTGGCCCATCGTGGAGGCAACACAGGGAAATGACATTAATCTTTGCCTGTTTAATCCTCGGATTGTGCTGCATGGGGAATTCACATAAATTGGACTCTGAATGTGCATTTTAGTGTCAGAGTTGTGCAGCTTTTACACTGTCTGCTGTGTGACCAAGGATAATCCAGCCATAATGCACATATTTGTCAGTGTTTGTCTTCATTTTGGAGTAACTAGGACTGGGAACAATAATGAAAACTAAGTCTGACAGAAGTTTAGCATCGTCATTAGTGTAAGCAGATGACAACATGCAGGCTCTGAGCCCGACATTCAGAGATGGCTCGACTTTAGCTGTCATCTTCGAATGCTTTTCCTCTTGACATCTAAACACTCTTATGTAAGACTGTTTGGATATACAGTAATGACTTCGCCATGCCTGATCATAACTTAATAAACTTTAAGAACATTTGTGATAAAATGTGTCTTTGGTCTCTGGCTACAGCTTCAACTTTTGAAATTATGGCTAAATTACATCCAAGTAGCACTTGTTCAACGCATTAAAGGATTCCAAAACGCTCCTCCGTGTTCATAATTCAGCAGTATCAGCGGGGAGGTTGAGTTTCGATGGTTTCAAAGCTGAAAAACACATGGACCAGAAGCATCTCCGTTAGGTGCAGTAAATTCCTCAGTCACATTCCTCAGCGGCAGTAGGAGAATGCTACATGCTATCACACACCATTTACTCCTGTCCCTCTGTGATATGTTCAGCGGCTCGACTGTTGATATTAGCTGGGAACACACCTACATTCGGCAGCCAGGAGAGCTGTAAAAAGCACAGTGGTGGGACATATATCTCATCTTGTTTGGATAGTTTGGCACTGGTGTCTGTGTGTATGTGTCTCACAGGTTCACAAACTCCAGGCCCATCCAAACGACCCAACACCTAGCTGAGTGTGTGCCTGAGAAATTGATTTTTAAGCTTCCTTTTCAGCATTATTTACAACGCGTTCACTGTACCGTACTGCTTTTCATGCCGTTACATTTTGATGCTGAGCATTTGTGACTTTTAAATGACTGATTACTCCTAGTGACAAACCCAGCTCATTGTTTTGGTTTTAGAGTCTGCAATTCTGCTAATGTGGCAGCAGTTCTTAGCGAAAAAAGCTCTGATAAACATGCTCCAGTATACTAATTACACTCACCAAACAGCAAACTGACAATGTTATCAACTAGATTGTGAAAAAAGTGGAGCATTTAGCAGCTAAAGAGCCACATATTTCCCTCAGGAGTTGGAGGAGACCAAAACAGAGCGAATGTTAAGGCTTGGAAAATTTAATTTGTAAAATAAATTTAGCTGATTTGTAAGTTTAATTCTATGTAATTATTTTTTTAAAGTTGCACAGTCTGGCTCTAATGTGACAATATCAGCAAATTGTAATAAATGAATCTTTGAAGACCCCCTCCAGTCTTTTAGATGTCTGTGGAACAAGTGAAAGAAGCCGTCATGCCACATGGAGAAATCCCACCTTCAAGCTACAGTTAAGTGATGACAGTCTCAAAAATACTGATTTCATACATAACAAACCAAAGGAATCAGTCCAGTTAGCTCACAGGGTGGGGATTTCTGTATCATTCTTCCTTATTAAAATGGGTTTCTGGTTCGAACATGTATAATTTAAATACTCCATGGTGTAGAGTAGAGCAGTGATACAGTGTTTGAGCAGAAGTGTGGGTGAGCTGGTGTGCTGGAGCTGCAGTAAACAGCGAGGAATTAGTTATTTTAAGGCAGGAAGAGATTATTTTCATAGCAACCTTCCAAATATGTCGCTTTGATACACAGAGATGAGTTTTTAGGGTCCGTAAAGGGTCTTTAAATCTGTTTTTTTCCCCTTCCTGTTTAGTTTTGTGTTATTCACCCTAAAGTACCTTTAGCATGTCCTTTACCGTGTGAGTTGTTTAAAAGCTATGAATATTTCCCGCAATAACGAAGATGTTGTTTAACATTAGTCGCATTTATTTTTACATGCTTCAAACAGACAGTTACAACGATCGGGCCAAATTGTCCAAGACCAATTGACATCATACTTCTGTGTAATGTTTGAAGTGGGAGCAGCAGCGAACATAAAACGGTGGGTTTTCATTGGATCACTCCGGTGTCTTTAATGGCATCGTTATGATCTCAGAGGGTGCCTGCAGATTCTCAGCCGCGTGATGAAATTATACTGCCACGCTTTGGCTGAGGTCGAGCTTCAGGGCCTGGCACCGGTGTTGCCCTGACAGTCTGTGTTTGCATGTTCGGTTCGCCAAAAGACATGCAGACACACCGGTGGGTGCATCTCCCTGTGCTACCACCTTCCGCGTGCACTCATCTGACACTGACAATAAGCCTGCCGAAGTAAAATAAATACCTGAGACTTGGTGGGTGCAGCCCAATTCGCTGTGTCGAGCCTCACTATGCTTTTACAGTAAGCTTTTATGTGCGGTCATAACTTCTCGCCGTACGTCTGCGAAGGCCCTCGTCCCTTGAAAGCCATTACCGTCTCCCCACATCACGCTGCTCCCTCTTCCTCCCCAAACACGACATGATAGACACATTAACACTCCTTCACACCCAATTGAGCACAGCATCCAAAAAAAGAGGAAGGAAACACTCTGAATGTAGAGGAATGCGGCCATTAAAAAGAATTGGATTAAGCACCATGTGTGAACGAGAACAGTGGAGCCGACCAGCAGCTGTGATGCTCAAATATGAGTATTTGTTAATGGGGTGTCGCTAGTGGTGAGTTTTCTGCCAATTATTTTTAATTGTCTCAACATGTTTTTGTATAAAAAATGCAGTATTTCAGTATTAGGTGCTTAAAAATGCTCAAAATTAAGCCTTAAAAGCCAGGTACGTCTACGGCTCTATGAACGTGTACAGTCTATACAGAATTCTACAATATACCATCGTAAAGAGGTTTTCACTCTGCTTCATCTATGGTGCATGATTGTTATCGTGTTTGCGTCCCTATTTCATACAGCATGTTGTTGGCAAAACGTCTCCCCGACTGCTACTAATAATATTTCTCTGGTGTGCATTACAGTTAATTGAAGTGCAGCAGCTGTCAGAATAATTACATGCTGATGTTTGCGACTTGGCAGGGAAGGATTACACTCAGCCACAAGCTCTGGAGAGTTTCCTTTTTTTTCCTCTTCGTCCTGCGAGCTGAAGTTATTTCAGCCAAATGCCAACAGAAAAATGGGCTCTGAGACAGATGGAGAGAGGGAACGACAGAGAAAGAGAGAGATGGATTCTACCTAATTAGATACACACTAAGGAACACTATGGAAAAGTTGAGTCATTTCTGACCTTGTTTACGCATGGAAAAATATTTCAAATATGACAGAAATTCAGTGCTCAAGGTGTTGAATTCTAACACTACATCTTAAAATACAATTAATGCGTTATTAATGTATATTATTTTTGTTCATTTCGATTATTCAATGCCCAAAAAAAGGGATCACAGCTCAAATCCAGCCGGCCAAATGGCTGCAACTTCTCCGTGCTTTTGCCGGCGAGGAGCAGGTCCAGTCTGCAGGAACCCACTGGACTTCTGCCTCGTAGATCTTCTCCAGGTCGGCCCTCAAATTTCTAAATGCTGTGGCGATATCTCCGTTAACAATCACACTGTCAAACAGGTGACCATACTGGGTCTCCATGGTTTCAGCCATGTCAATCATGTCCTCATAATCCTCCTCCTGTGAACCAAGAACACAGTAATTCAGGCATTAATGGGATGCTGTATTTGCTCTTGAAAGCCCAGTTTTAGGTAAATCTGATTTACATATTATATAGAACAACTATTTTAATTAATGTCTTGGATGTTAGTCATCATGCAGCACAAAAAATTAATATTCTACCCCTGTTTTGAATGACTTATACTGTGGATTTAGTGCAAGCTTAAGCCTGACCATATAGTGACTGAAACATCCTCAAAGAGGTTGTTTTATAATAATCTGCAAATACTGTAACATAATTGGAAACAGAACCATGACCATCCAGCTATACTGACCAAACACATCGTTACATGCTGAGAGTAAAGGATAAGAGGCCTTTTCACACCAGCTGTGGTACAAGTTTAAAGCAAACCCCTTTAAGATGGGCCTGAGCTCTCTTGGGGCTTTGGTTGCTTGGCACCGGGCAAACTACCAAAGCCATGCTGCAGCACAGGTGTGTGACCTCATGGGTTTAATAAGGGCAACCTGGGCAACCGGGGTCAAACAGTGAATGTGCAGCCAGATGGGCATCATGAAAGTGACTGAGCATGTTTTTGTCCAGTCGAAAAACACTATCAGTCATATGTGGTCTTGTTTTGAAGGGAACATAAACCCAACAGAGCAAGATAAAATCTGAACTTTACCACACATACGCAAGATGTAACTCTGCATCTTTAGGTGTAATGTGCTCACCTATGTGTTAGTTATGAAACAAGAAGCCACCCAAGAAGCCGCCCTGTAACTCGCCCTGTCTCTTAAATGTCTCTTAAATGCAAACAGGGTCAGCCATGTGTAAAGCAAGGTGTCTGCATGAGCAAGGGTGTACTTAGGCCAAGGTGTTTGACCTCACAACGCCCTGCATGTTACAAGACATGGAACAAGCACTTGACCTCACACACATGCACCTGGCCGACTGCATGTTTACGTTGAAGATTTTTACTTACTGAAAAGATCCTGACTGGGTTGGTGTCCTCTTCATCGCAGATGAATTTAACCCTCCGTCTGGTGAGGCGCAGCTCCTCGATGTGTGGGGGTTTCACAAACACCACGTATGGTTTGAATTCAAATGTGTACACTCGCTTTATTTTCTGTAGAGGCAGAAATGAAAAAGAAGGAGGTTAGATGAAGGGACAAGTTAAGGTTGTCCAAGTAATGTACACAAGATGTCTGAAGTCTTTAGTGGAAAAATGCAGAAAAACTAAATTTCCAACGTGCATGCATGGTGTAAAGCTACTAGCATTATGTGCAAATGTGACAAAATGATAATATGTAAGAGCTTGACAACAAAAAGTATTGATGGTACTGATTATTTCAAAATGGAAATTGTTTTAATTCAACATTATGAAGAACATGTTAGTTGCACAAAGTAATGGCTGTAGCAAAGTGGCACCATCAGTGTTTTGATTGGTTCCCTAAAAGTCTCACTTTCCCTATGATATAAAATGAAGGCTCGCTTTTCGCCACAAAGGAACTGTGTCTGCAGTTGCACAACCAAAAAAGTAAGAGGATAGTGTTTTTGTTTTCTCTAGTAGCTATCAGTAGCTTTTCCGAGGGAGCTGAAATGACAGATGGTGGAACAACCGAGGAGTAACAGTGAAAACTCTGGAAAGAAAAACAGTCCTGTTGTCGGAGGAGGCAAAGAAGGCAAAGAGGAAGAGTGACAGAAACCGATTCAAAATCATAAACTGTATATTAATATGGATGAACACTTCAAGATTTCCTGAACAGCAGTTTTGAAGTTCAGTTTTGTGATTTACCATCTTGGCCATCCCTGACTTCTCATAACTCCTAGCTAATCTAAAAGTGAGCAAAGAGATGGAGCATGAGTGGAGCTGAGGTAGGCCATATAGACGTCTCCAGGCCATAGACTGTTCTGGGATGTCACCCACCTGTCACTCACCCCATGCCCTAAATTCTGCATAACTTTGAGTCTCAGTACAATTCAAATAGGTAATATATATAACATTAGCTATAGAGATTAAACAGCTTTTTGTACCAGCCTGTAAACACGTTTATTTCTGCTGCAAAAGCTGAGCATTTTAACATGGCAATCTATAGGATCTATAGGGTTAGGGTTAGCCTGGACCCTGAACAGGCATTCACTAGATGGAGAGAGTTCTAGTAACTGAGAGGATTCAAAACTGACATTCAGTTGGTATTATTTCTAAAAGATAAGTAACAACACCTGCCTACTTATTAAAAACTGGGTGTTTTACTTGGCTTATATCATCACACAGGGACTGGGGTTTGTACTCCAAATGGGGACTCTTGTGGTTGTTTATTACTTTGGACAGTAGCTGGGGTTTTAGTGGTAGCTATGATGCTAACACAAGCACTAGCTACCACAAGAAATCAGAAAACAAACCAGGAGCTACAAGAAAATCAGAACCAGCCAGAAAAAAATATCTAGGATTGTTTCTGGAACAAAACAACAAACATCTGGTAGCCAGCATCGAACAAAACATAACCCAATCTATTACTCCAAGTGAAAGTATGAGAATTTCACTTTGGTTATGAAGCTCTGAGACTTGAGGCGGGAAACGTTGAAAAGTCGTCTGTTGTTTGATGTGAGATTACTTTTTAGATGAGGGATCCTACACTGATGTACAGAGCACCTCTTCTCTCTTTTAATCTTCTTGCACCATGCATGCCATTAACTTTGTGTCTTCTCTCTCCCATACATTCCTTTTTTCTCTGTTCTCCCTCTCCTTATACTCTTCTGCTGGTATCTCTGTTTCTGACCTGCTGTTGCTGCCCAGTGTTTATTTTTTTTTCTCGTTTGTTGTCCATTACTCAGTGCTATTATTTTCTCTCCCCTCACTCTAACCAGTGGAGGCAGATGTCCACCCTCCCTGAGCTGGTGAATAAATTAGCAGAGATGCTTGTATTACCCTGTCTGTAATTATCTTTTTTAATGTCGTAGTGCTTACACTAGGGTGCAGGTCCAGGAGGCACACCTTCCCCTCAGCCATCACCCTGTTCACAGAGTCTAGACTCGTGCCATAGTAGTGGCCTCCATGACTCCCATATTCTATAAACCTAGAGCCAGAAAAAGACAGAGAAAGAAAGGAAAGACAGCATAAAATGGTTGTCAGACAGCAGAAGGAGCTGCAGACTCTCATGAAAAAGAAGGAGTGAGTGAACAAAACACAATACAGCACCTCTGATCCAGGATAAGCTCTTCAAACATGTGAACTGACACAAAATGATAATCCACCCCCTCACTTTCCTGCCTCTTCTTCTCACGGCTGGTGTCTGAAAGAGAAGAGGACAGGAAGCTGAAGGCTGCTTTAAAAGATGAAAAACGATTTAGTGGAGCTAAAGGTGACAGTTATGAAACTCCAAGGTGTCAGTCTTACACGGCACAGTGACGCCATAGTGGTCGGGGTCGGAGATCAGCAGCCTCTTCTTCAGTTCATTAACGCCAACGCCGCTGGGCCCTCGAGACAAAGATCAAAACGTTGTGTTCTGTATGTGAGTATTCTTTCCCAATATCCCTGTGTGTACTAATGTTTTCCTCAAGACAAGCCCTACATCAAATGACGCATCTGTCTTTATCATCAAAGAAGGAGAGCGAGAGAAAGTCAGACAGACAGAGCTCTGATTTCATTCTGATTTCACCCTGAAAATGATTCTCCAACCAGCCACCGTCTGCGCCCCTCTATCGAACATTTAATGCTCCTATAACCTCTGGAAAATCCATAGCATCACATCTAAATGTGACATCTGCGAAGCCACACAGTATCGGTGTCATTATAGTGTAGGATGCACAGGATGAAGCGCACACACACACACACACACACGAACTGCAGCATCTGGGATTTTCTTCTAGTGCAGGTTACTGCAGCCCAGATTGCATCAGACTCTAATGGAGCGCTGTCTGAAAGTAGGATTCCTGACATACCTGCCTTTTCCATCACTGGGTTGCATGAGCTCGATACATTACAAAATATCAGGTTTATGGACTCTCCACTCTTACAATGCTAATGTGTTTCACAGCTGCACCACAAAACTGGAGAGGAGCATCATCGGGCTCTGTGGATACTTTCTTCTGACCTTTTTTTTAGGGAGTTACATGATCTGTAGGGCTTAAAGTGACTGGCAGTCACTTTCACCAACTTTCCTGGGGCATAACGGTCTATTGTTTCATTCAAAGTGAGTATGGAGTGCAAACAGAAAGGATCTATTTCCAACCTGGTCAAACATCATCCAGCTGGTCCTGGTTTAGTGATCCAGGTTTTGGTTTTCCTGTCTATAACTTTCATTGCCAATAAGCTATATATTCTTAATGATGACCTCCGGTCAATGAAGAGCCTTCACAGCAGACAGTAAAACGTAATCCAGAGTCGGGCAAGCTCCAACTCAATTAAAGAGGTCTAAATCTAAATCCAAGCTGTCTTAACTGTTCCAGCTTGATGATGGAGCACTTGGCTGACATTATGAGGGATCTTATTCACAATCCACTCATCTCTTTCTCCGTATTCATCTATCATTTATCTCTTCAATATCTGTTTTTGTTTTTGCACCTCTTCATTTCTGTCTCGCCTCCCTGCCATCCACCTTTAAATTTCTTCCCTTCCTCTTCCCTCCCTCCTCATCGTGCTTTTCTTCTATATATATGACCTGCAGTTGTATCGTAATATGACATTAAAAAGGCCTTCAGCGGGGCTCAATGTAAAATTCCCCGGGGAGAGATATAGCTCAGAAATACATAGAGCAGGCCTGCAGGATTGGCAGAGAAGTGGATTTGGGGTGGGCCACTAGGTAACTTAAGAGAACACAATATATTCTGACTTGGAGTTTTCTGACAGTGTTTACGTGGTTCTGATGGGAAAGGATTGTTCATGCACTCAGGAGTGGGAACATAAATCTTCATCAATGCATTGCTTTTTCTTTTGATCAACAACAGCTTCAGTAATGTTGTCCTGTTCCTGAGTGGTATCACGGTATTTTGAATTTTTGCATGGGCAACAAAAAAAGCAGCTGGATAATATAAAACAGGATACTACTGACCACAGGACAACTGTTCTGTACACATTACCGCAGTTACTACCACGTCATGAGCTTCGTATGTAAGAATATTATAATGCACACAGTAGTTTCCTATTGAGGAACCCACAGCATAAGTACCGATTTTACAAGTGCTTGGCGTTGTTCTTTTCCTGTCTCTTTATGCAGCTGTATTTTTAGCTCATACATACCAACCAGGACGACCAGACGGTGTCTGTCCTTGGGTTCTCTGTGGTAAGGGATCACCTCGATGTAGGTAGGTGGACAGATGGAGCCATGTCCCTCAGCGCTCCACCTCCTGAACCGAGCTGCTTCCCTGGCCCAGCTGCTCTTTCTGCCCAGTCGGAAACTTCTTCTTAAACCAGCTGGGAATGAAACAAAGAGACCACAGACCTGTCAGGTGTATTACAGTGTCATACTCCTCTGACCTTGCAGTGGGAGTGCAAGAGTCTTTGGGTGGTACATGGGCTCCACTGTAGTAATTATCCACACCTGATATAAAGGGTGTTTCTGGGGAGGATTGTATTGACACCAGGAAAAGGCTCTCCTGGTGTTGGAGCTCACTGTGCTCTAATGGTTGCTTTTGTTTCTGCACTTTATCCTAAAGTTGTTTGCTTAAAGATGCTGTGTGTGATGTTCAGAACCTTTGAATATCAGTAGACCACTAGCGGCTCAGACCAAAACAAACTGGATGACGTACAACCAGAAAGGCTATGCACCCAAGAGCCAACAAAAAAATATTCCAGCCACAATCATTTGCCCATGCTTGCAATGTAAAATACATTGAATAGCAATGGTGAGTTGTTATTAACTTGTATAGCAATTTGTCACTTAACTTGTCTGTGCTTTGTTCCGTATGTGTGGAACCATCACATACAGAATGGAGCAGAACAGACATGAATCAGAGAAGAAGTAGCAGAGAAGAGTCCCAAAACAGCAGTAAAGTCTCTCACACTGAGCTGAAATAACACAAGAGCTCATAAATTATGAACATAAAAAAATGAAATGCTTTGTCTTGAAATTCATTTTCTTTTTTAAGCACTGATCAAATGCTCCAGACTGCACACTCAGTCTATAAATGTGGGGTGGACCAACAGTTTCAAAGGGAGGGACTCATATGCACTAATGTGCACTAACACGTACATCTGACCGGATCAGCTGCCAGAACTTTGAACAGAGACACTTGGATTACAACTGACGCAGAGAGGATGTGACTTCACTTTCTGCTAAGGATGACGTTGGAGCAGGTTAGCGCTCAGTTGTATAAGTAGGGACCAAACTGTTGGAAGGTTAAAAGTTTTTTTTTACCACTGAGGCTGAAGGTTGCAGCAATAGTTGCTTGTTCTCTGAGCACTTGTTTGTGGTGTATTATGTAACATGTTTGAGCCTAATTATCTGGATGAATGAAAAACGAATAACAATGATAGTAAATCAACCAAGTGGCAATGGCAAGTTTTGTCATAGACTTTGATTGTCTTTAATCCATTTTGTTGTTTTATGGTTGCAGATAGAAGATAGTTGTCTGCTGCTACATTAATACTTTATGGTCAAAATTGTGTATATTGGAACTTTTAGAAATGCATTTATTGAAACAAAACCTTTATTTTGGTTTTCTGGCATCACTGTCCACTTTATGTCGAAGCTCATAAACCAGGTCATAATGACTGAAACCTTAGCATCAGGATATACATCAATCAGACATAACATTATGACCACCTGCCTAATATTGTGTTGGTCCCCTTATGTCCTCAAAAATGCTCTGAACCACTGGACATGGACAAGAGGACCTCTCAGGGTGTCCTATGGGGTCTGGAACCAGGACGTTGGCACTGGATCCTTTGGGTACTCTGACTTGTGCAGTGGGGCCTCTGTCAATTAAACTTGTTCCACTGCATCCTGTTGATGCTTGATCACAATGAGGTGTAGGAAGTTTGGAGGTCAGATCAACATGTTGGGTCATTGTCATGTTCCTCAACATGTTCCTGATTGTTTGATGTTTTTTCCATGTGGTGGGGTGAATTTTCCTGTGGGGGTAGGCCAGTGACATTTGGGATTTCCATTTGCATGAGACAGTGTGCTTGTTGTGGGACAATGTTTATTTGAGTGTCTAAGTCTCATCGACAAAAGGTTTTCCAGCAGAACACCACGCAGTACCAATATGATCAATGTTTTTCACTTCAGCTGTCAGTGATTTTAATATTGTGACCTATTGGTGTATGTTTCTCCCATAATTTCTACAAAATTCCTACAAACAGAGGTAATGTCTTGATGCAGAAACGCTAAAGCAAGGTAATATTTATCAATTTTGGACGTCTGTTCTATTTTAATTTCATCTTGTTTTGATTTCATTTACTTGCTTTCAGTGGTGCACTATGTGAACTTTACTCGATTAGAAGGACACACACTGGACCTCTTGTACTACATGGTAACAGAAAGGATAGTCAGAATGGGAAACAGACTACAAGATTACACCATTTAAGAGGCCATTAACGCTGCCACCCAAACTGTGGTGTCGAGCACCATCCTGAACAGCACACATCTCTGTCAGGAGACAACAACTCAGTCTGTCACGCATCGCTGCTGTCCTGTCTGACATCCAGCTTCTGCCATGCGACTGTGGTTTGGCCTGACTTGGCAGACTCCCCCTCTTTCATGACTTTAACTGCTACTAAGTGAAGGTGCCAGACTTTCTTTGACGTCAGCCTTAATTTCACTTTGTAAGCACATCTATCCATTTCCTCTCTGGGCTTCAGTCTGCGCAACATGCCACAATGGAGTAGAGATCTCAAACTTTTGTTTACATGGGATTTAAACTGATGAGTTCACTCAGACAGCAAGAGAAGCCTTATTTCCTAGAATCAAATCAGGTCTCGGGGAAAACATCTTGTAATTGTCAATCTTAAGTAATTCTGGCAGTGAAATTCTCATCTGTGACTGAAAGTGCTCTCAGCCGTACATTTTTGGAAACACTACAAGACATTTGTGCTTTCCTCGGCAGCATGAAGTAACAGTGAAATAAGAGATAAGACAGAGAGGATAGCATACCCCATGTCATAAGCTGGGCCAAAGCCCTTCAGGTCAAAATGATGTGTTTTAACCAGCAGTGCAAAGGAGTCAGATTTAAGATTCGGGATGATCATAGTCCTCTTTAAATACACCAAAGGGCGCCTACATAATACTGTGTTTTATTATTTAAAGGGCCAGCACGTAGGATTTAGTGGAACCTATTAGTAAAAAAACATTCATAACTTTCCCTCAACACTGCAGTTGGCAGAAATTAAAAGAAAAAAAATAAAATTGTTCGAAGCCTATCCCAGCAAAGAAGCATGCTAAAGCTAAAGCTAAAAGTTAGCATTTATTTGTGGCTAGTGATAGTCCTGCATCTAACATATTGTGTCACCACGTCCTTTATTTCGTCAGGGACTTTTGTTGCTTTTTACACTATTTTACCTGATCAGTCAAAAACCCTGTGATTTGCTATGACTGACAAGCTAACAGTTAAGTGCAGCTTTAGCTAGTTTAGCGAGTAGCTATAGTAAGTAAATCTATAGCTACACCAAATCATCAAAATTACTTTCAATTCATTTTTTTGTCATACCATAAATAAATGAACAATTAACTTTTAGAATTAGTTTTTTTTAAATCCTAAATATTAAGTGTGGGCTTGTTAGCATAGCTTAAAAATTGGTAGCAGGGGGAACAGCTAGCTTTTTCACTCTGAAAGTAACAAACATCTTGCTAATTTAGCTAGTTTAGCTAGTAGCTAGTTAGTTATTGTATAAGATGAGTCATCAAAAAGACCTTGAACCTTTGATATATTTGTCAATAAAGAATTAATAACATTTGATTTTAGAAAGTGTTTTTCATATTTCTAAATGTAAAGTGAGTGCTTGTTAGCTTAAACACTTGGAACAAGGGAAACAGCTAACCTTTTCACTTTAAAAGTAGCAAGAAAGACCCATCCAAATCTCTGTAATTAATTGTGTATCTTAAATCCAAGCAAAAAATGAAATGAAACAACACTAAGTCAGATTTTACAAGAGATTATGTGCTTTGTTTTGCTTCTACTGTTTATGCTAAGCTAAATGGCTGCTGACTTTAGCTTTATATTTATTAAACAGATAGCCTAGTATTGATTTTCTCATCTAATTCATCACAGGAAGGCAAACAACACTAATTCACCAAAATCTATATTTTCAAATAGGCTATCATTTAAAGGACAGACAGATAACTCCAAACTATCTTTAAAAAGTCAGTTAAGTAAAAGTGTGTTTCTCCCCTTTTATCTGGTTTTTACTTGTGGATATATTACTCCACGACAATCCTTCTCTATTATTAACTCTATGTCTGATTACTATGTAGCTGTTTGCTCATATAGCATCAATAAGGCTTTGCAAACCAGACAAAGAGGAAACAAGAGTCTGAACCACGTCCTCAGGCAGAAATTGGCCTGACATAAGATAAAATGCACATTATTTAATGCGTAGGACTCTTAGAAATGATATAATGCATCATCTGTGATTACCTTGCCTTGTACAGATGTAAGGAGCCTTTCTACAATCAGCCATAAGTGCGTGCCCCCATACTAGCATCCTGCAACACTCACATTCACACAAATGCACACAAGCACATCATATCCAATCCACGGGATCAAGACAAATGGGATAAATGGGATGGCTAAGACCACAGTCTTCCCCCCTAAATCTCTAAACCACAAAACTACATCATCACATGAGCTGCTTTGTGCTGTAAATACAACCAGGGTCTCTTTTTCTTACGGTTTTTTTCCCCTCCATCTATTTTTGTTCCTAAGTCCAAATATGTGTGTTGTTGTTAGCTGTCATGTTCAATCTCCCTGAGCTGTATTATCTTGTATCACACTGGTCCTTTTGCAGTCTCAGTGGGATTTGAGTGGGACAAGGAAAAACATCTCACCAACGTGGATCCCTGTTATAGCTCTGTAGTCGACATCCTCCGTGACTGGAAAAACAGGAAGAGAGATGAGGAAAGAGTGAGGAAATCGTGGATGAAAACCACAAGGGGACAGCATGAGTTGCTCTGAGATTTCATACTTAAAGTATTAGCATGTGTTGTGACCCCAATGTCTTAATTTGTTGGTTTGAAATTCTAATATTGGTTTTATTTTGAAATGATATTCATCATTTTTGTAACATTAAAAAATGACCTTACAGAGTGATAGCAAGTGAAAAATTGAAGCACAATGTAGGACGTCAGGACAGTTAATAGATACTTTAAACCAGCAGCGGAACAATTCACAGAACTGTCTCTCCACTTTGGAAATATGGAGCAGCGACTATTATCTTTGGACAGCTCAACACTTTAAATCTTCTAAAACCTCAAACCAAAACCTAAAATTTACATGCGTGTCATATCAAGTCAATTATGCTGAAGGTATGTTTACGAAAGCAAATGCAGACTGACAGTACCTGGCCGCTCATCTGTGGAGCATGTGGAGAAAACAGGAGAAGTTAGTACAAGAGGAGGGCAGCCGAGCTCACCCACGACCTTAACCTTCACCGTGACCTTCAGACATGCCCTCTCACCTCCCAGCTTAGCGCTAAAGAACCTCTAATATGTTTATTGGACAGTGTTTTATGCTTTTCAGGTGTGGTGAGTTTATAGACGACGCCGAATCGTCACCTGGTGGCTTGACTGTCCGAGGCTTGAACAGGGCTTCGGGTCGCTGTAGTGCTACTCTTCTGTAGAAACCCAAACAAAGCAAGGCAGAGTCAAAACAAGACTGAGCTCAAATGCCCCACAGAGCTTTGCTGTTAAAGTGTGGGGTGTGGGTCATTCCGCCCCAATTAACTGAATGCCCGATGCCTGAACATCTTCAATTTGACATTTTATTTTAAAAGTGGTGAATATTGATTGAGTTGACCACGTGTAAAATATGGGGTCATAGAAAACATTAGTCACTGAACGGAAAACGGAAGGTGGGGTCATGTCAGTTTTTTTTGCATCATTTTCTTCCTGCCAATCTGTGGATCAATATTTAAAGCACTAAACTTGAGAAATAATGTAGCTAAAGTTCTGAATTTTTGCAGGATCATTGATACGTACATCTGGTCTTCAGCGGTACAACTTGCTTTGATAGAACAATACAAACCAGTTATACACCAATCAGGCATAACATTATGACCACCTGCCTAATATTGTGTTGGTCCCCTTATGTGTTCAAAAATGCTCTGAACCATTGAACATGGACAAGAGGACCTCTCAGGGTGTCCTATGGGGTCTGGAACCAGGACGTTGGCACTGGATCCTTTGGGTGCTCTGTCTTGTGCAGTGGAGCCTCTGTCAATCCAACTTGTTCCACTGCATCCTGTTGATGCTTGATCAGAATGGGGTGTAGGAAGTTTGGAGGTCAAATCAACATGTTGGACCATTGTCATGTTCCTCAACATGTTCCTGATTGTTGGATGTTTTTTTCCATATGGTGGGGTGCATTTTCCTTTAGGGGTGGGCCAGTGACATTTAGGATTTCCATTTGCATGAGGGAGTGTGTTTGTTGTGGGACAATGTTTATTTGGGTGTCTAAGTCTCATCAACAGGGATGTTAAAATCCAAGGTTTTCCATCAGAACAGCACATAGTACCAATATGATCAATGTTATTCACTTCACCTGTCAGTGGTCATGATTGGTATATGATGGTGTAAATTTGGTTTAGAAATGTCCATGTTTTTTTAATGCAATATTTTAACAGCAATAACACCCTTGTTTCTCACCCTAAGAGACTGCCCTAACTTGAGAAGTAAAGTAGCTAGAGTCCTGGTGCCACTTTTCATAAAATTATTTGAAGCACTTTGAGTCGGAAAGTGGTGATTTTTCTTTTAGCCCAGAAACAATATTATAAAAGTCTTCCCAATTGGAACACTATTGGGGTATTTCTGCCCATCATACCTGCTCAATGCATGTTCAAATATTGGCCATAAATGCATAATGTAGTTTTAAAGATCCTATTGGTGGCAGTTACAGGGAAAAAATCAGCCTCTCCGGATGAAAAATAAATGTTTTATGGTTGGTGGAATATCAGAGTAGACAGAAACAGAACATTTTTGACCAACTCTACACTATCATATAATTAGTTTGTATTTTTCTATGAAAGCAGGGTTGTACCATTGAAGACCAGATGTACATATCAGTGAGCCTACAAAACTTCAGGATTCTATCAACATTAGTTCTCAAGCTATGGCACTTCAAACATTGATCCACAGATTGGTGCGAAGACCACCTGTGACCAAACATTTTACACATTTTACTTAATAACATACGCATTCACAGAAAAAAAACAGACAAATATGAGATGATCAGGCATGAACATTTTTTAAAATTTGGTGAATTGAGGTGGAATGACCTGTGTGTGACTTAAAAGCATAGAAATGATAACCTTTCATGCAGCTGCTGCGAGGGGATGAGTCCGGCCCGGCTGCTGCTGTCCCCAACATGACCGGCCTGCCACCAGGTGTCATCTTCTGTGCTCACAACCTGAAGGACGTCGCCTCTTTTAAAGGCAACTGCAGCGTCCTTGCATGGGATGGTTGGATCCTTGCTGGGATCATAGTCAAACAGAGCCCTAACAAACAGCTGAGGAAAGAAACCCATCACATTTTTTTTCACGTTCAAACAGACAGACTGGTAGCAAATGGAAAGTACACATCCTTTTTTTTATTATTTATTCACATTTTTTTTCTGTTTCCATTGAACTTCTGTATCCTGGCATCTTTTATTCTGGTGTTTCTTCACATAGGTTGGTGTCATTTTTGAGATACGACCACAATCACTGAAAATAATTTGTCTTAATCCATAGCAAATGCTCGCTGCTTTAACAGTTTCCAGCTTGGACATCCTCTCCGGGTATGCGGTAGCAGCCTAGCTATAATTCTTTCTAAACAAAAGATGGCGGAACTTGAAAATTTCCACATAAGGCGTATGGATTCATTGCTAATATTCAATTGACTTGATACGGCTCAAGTGTTTAAATGACAACAAGCTGCATATTGTAATGAAGTTAGTCTGGGCCTTATCCTTGATTGTCTGAACCGATGTTACTTCTTGAGAGCTATGCTGCGGTAGTGACAGCATTGTGGCAAAAACACAAAACATAACCAGACACACGAGGTACCACTGATTTCTTCTCTCTTTACTGAAACCAGGCGGGCAGCTTTCCCCATGCAACCACATTGCATGCTAATATTTTTAAAAAGTACAAAGCACATGAATATGCAAGACAGTTAAAATTTACTGTACCTTTCCCTTATCTGTTGGCTCTCCCTCCGTGCAGAATGCAGGAATGATTTTGAATTTAACTTCACTCTTGGATCGAGCCTGCACAGGAACAGGGACATCAGAGAAACAGTTTGATATTTTGGCAAATATGTTTAACGGCAGTCCCAAGGACAGCTGAGAGGACAGACTGTATATCAAAGGTGGACGTAGCCGCCATGATGTTACCCAGAGATTTGTGGATCATTGTTTTGCAGCCTTATGCTTGGAAATTGGCTGGCGACATTTTGGTGTTTTTAAACGAGACAACTAGACTATCATGAGCAAGAGCGGAGGACTCGAGGAAACTACACGTCATACAGTCACTACTTGTCAGTCATTAGCTCTAGGTAGCTACGACCCAAAGCATTCCCTGCTTTATTGTCTGTTTTACTCAAAGTAGGACCATAATTTACTAATTGAACATAAGGCTGTGTTTAAGGAGACTTGAAACTAGCAACTAAGATAATGATCTCATTAGAAAAATGTTTACTTAGGTACAAATCAAGTGAGAAGTAGTATAATTTTCTCATAGACTTTGTATGCAATCTAACGTCTTTTTGCAACTAGAGGAGTCGCCCCCTGCTGGCTCTTAGAAGGAATGAAGGTTTAAGAGAAGTTCGCATTGATGCCACTTTTCAAACCAGGAGGCTATGTCCATAATTAAATACAGTGTAAGGTTGAGAGATGAAGATTGATAGCACTCTCATGGTAAATATGAAGACTGGAAACGGGATAAACAACTAGCCTAGTTCTAAAAGTTTAAAGATATTTTGAAAAGTCCACCTCCCTGCATATTAAAAAGTTAATACCATTTTTTATTTAATTTGTTAGACATGTACAAACACCAAAGTGTGTAAAATAAGAAGTTTATTTGTGGATTTTTTTCTTGTTTTCAGCTTAGATAAGCTAAACAGACTTTCTTCTGTCTGCATCATCACATTCATTTAAAAAATAAGACTGGAAATTCTGTATTTTTTCTTACTGTCTACAAATACCATGAAAACTCTCAGTACTAACCACTAATTGATCCTTCAAAGTATTTACTTGAATAGCTAATGCCTGATAAATCTTATTTCTCTGTGCCATATACTGTATTTCCACTGCTGGCCGAAAAAACAACATTAATAAGCTACTATATGACCATGAACACATACACTATAGTGTATAGTGGCTAGTTTCTAAATACACTGTCCTGCTGCTCTCGCATCAGTAGTCAGTGGCACACCAATCCTAAATTAATGTGCTACTTCCTTCTGATTGAGAAACATTTGCTAGATTCCAACAGCTGTTTTAGGAAATTGCTGCACTGTTTCATACGTGACATTATAAAGTATATTTGAGACATAATTAACAGGAAATAATGGACTTAAATATAAGAGCCACATGATAGAGAACTTAAGAGTGATGCTTTGTTGTAGAAGACTGCGTTGGGTTGTTAGACAAGATGCTACTGAGAAATGCATGAAATCTGTACTTACCGCCTCGAATAACTGCAATTCTTATGAATGTTATTGTAATTTGGCTACTTTATTACAGATGGGCATGCATCTCTAAGTTAATACTACAAAGTAAAATAACGTGTTTTCCCTGCTGGACAGAAGAAGACACAAAAATCAATGAAACTCTATATTGCGTGGGCGTTTGAGGGAGTTGGATTAAGAAAACAGCCCCTCGCAGGGCTCAGCTTTGTTGGTTTTGGCCTTTTCGTATGATTTGTTGACAATCATAAAAACATGAAACAATGCGAGCCTTATGCTTTAGGAAGAGGACAGAAAAGGTTTAGAGAAGGAGGAGGAAGGAGACACTGAAGAGAACTGTGAGACTGACCAGTAGAGGAAGGATTTCTTTTGGCTTCCTGTGGTCCAGTGAGACTCCGTTCACTTCTTTAAGTTCATCTCCTTCATGGATCAGGCCTTGAAAGCATTGGAAATACACATGGAAATATTATACCACATCATCACCACTGCAGTGTTACTAGAACATACAGTGAAGTACAAGGAAGCACAGTTTAATTGAGAGTTTATCAGCTCACCACTTTTATCAGCTGCACCTCCTCTCATGATTCTTGCCACAACAATTGCCCCAGTGGATTGGTCCCTCTTGATTGTTGCCCCCTTGAGGATACCGATTAGCGAATAACCGGACAAAGCAGAAAGACAAAGAGGTCAAACTATGGACAGTGGAAATAACATGCTGGTTTTATTACGGCCCAGACAAGCGTCTTATTTAAAGTGTCTCCATTCCAGCGAAGGTTATTTGTATCAAGACGGGGCCATTTAGCCAGCTGCCTTCATGTAACACACAAAGCGCTGGAAAGGGTTATCCAAATCAGCATTATTTTCAGCATATGTTATTGATGTGGAGTAAATCGCAATGGAAAGAGCATCTTATGTAGTTGACTACAATCAGCTCATGCTCGGGTGTAACCCCGTTGTCTGGAAAACGGGAACATGCTGGATCGATCAAAGAGAACATGTCAGAAAAAGGTCAGTCCCCTTCCAATCTAGTTTTGGGATCAATACAAAAGTATGTTCCCCATTATTGGTATAAAAGGGCCTTTTGGAAGTACAGCCACTAACACACATACACACTGCAGAGTTGTCCATTAAGTAAATGATTCCATTATTTACCCCAAATCATATTTTTTCCTAAAAAAAGATTAAGCCCATACTCGCCACGAGGGTTACATTTTTGGCGTGTTTGTTTTTTAGTGAGCAGGATATCTCAAAAACCTGTCAACAGTTTTCACCGAAATTAGTTGGAAAGTAAAGCCACGGGGTAAAAAACAAATGCCTAATTTTTGATGGGGATCCAGGAATTTTTAAAAGGAATTTTAACCTTGCATTTAAGGGCACTTTTCAATATTTCTGCTGTTTTTCTAATAAACTCTTGGGCCTACTTGATTGGGACAAATCTGGCACATGCACCCCATTGCTTTTCACCGCTGTATGCATTCTGCGCTGTTCTTGATCCAAGCGCAGCTAAAAAAAAACTTTTTTCATCATTAAAATAACAAATTTAGGGGATTTGGGGCATTGGCAAAGGTATGCATTCTCTGTAGTCTCACTGATTCTCTGTCCAGTTTCTCTTGATCCAGGAAATTTCCTGAAATAAGTGACAATGACATGGAACAAGGTGGAATAACGCAGATCATTCCAGTAGCATCAAGAAAATGAGCTCTGACTGAAGACCTTGAAACGAGTTGATCTACATGAGAAACTGGAAAGAAATCCTCCCAATCCCTTTAAATGTGCAGTGCTGCTTTAAATACTTCAATAAGAAGCATATTTTTTGCATCGAGACACAGTAGGTACACATGCTTACACACTACGCACGCATACACGCAACAATGCTGAAGCCATGTTGTGCATTACGGAGGATATATGGCAACAAAGATGTGGAATAATTGACTCAGTACATTCCTGGTTGAAGAAAGCGGCCCAGAGTTGCAGCCCGGAGGCAAAGGTGATCCAGGCTGCAGCAGGAACATTTGCTGAAGTTTCCTGTCGTGTTTCCTGTCAAAGGCTTTCGTCTTGCTACACCTTGGCATACATGGGTTTAGCAGTCACGCCGCTTGACAACATGACATAAATTCAGTCTCTAGAGAGAAATTCGACTTAGAGGCTCTTGGACATGTTCGTAGATTGAAACTGCCGGTGCATGTCAGTTATGGTGGCGGGACAAATTACACATTTTTAAGGGCAGTTGCCCTGTTACATGGTTATTTAAACTTCACGCTTGCATTTGTGTTTGTTATAAGGAACAGGTAGATTGTATTAGAAACAGGCTGGTATGCAGTACAGTGACAGAAGGAATTCACTTTTGGTGCTCATGTATTTGCAACTGGAAACTTAAGAATCCATGTCTGCAAAATATCAAGTTCCTCTACAGCCACTGATTTATTCCTTAAAACTCACCATTGTGCATCAAAGTTACACATTTGGAAGTTCTTGTCCATGAAAATAATCCCTTCCTGCACTAAAACGGCTTCGATGTAACTCTCCACCGTTAGAATGTGTGGATCTATGAAGTTCCTGCCGCTCTCTAACCATCCTCTGCCAGTCATTGCAGCTCGAGCACACCAGCTCACCCACAACTCTGCTTGTAATATTGCAGTAATTCAGCTACACAGTCTGAAACCAGAGACTGATTCTGAAGAAGAATAATGAAATGGAAATTTCCACCCTCCAAGCTGACCGGATTGGTTCCTTATGACTCCATCACATGAAGACAGTACTTCATTTTAATCAGAATGGGCCATTGGAGAAATTATTTCTATGAAATGTGCTTGTTTGCTGTCCTGCTGAGCACAAACCAGGACTTCAACGTTGAAAGGTTGGGTGGATGATGTTCAGTCTGTACATCTAAACGCTCCTTTTGCCTTTTTTTTGAACCAGCTAAAATGGGGTTACAGCATCGAAGTGTTTGTCTGATCACACTGATAGTTTGTGCAGTTGTAGGTCAAAAGCGAGACATAACATTGATTAATGTAAATATATTTGCTCCAAGATCACATTGGACTAATAGGCAAAATGTGGTCTACAAAGTGACGTAAATTTAATGCATTTATTGTTTCCTATAAAATGTCATGAATAGGAAACTATATAGTAGACCTGAATAATTAAATGAGTCCATATCGAAAGTAATTCAATTAACAAGTTGCAGGATATTTGTTATAAGGTGTATCTGAACCAAGGTTTAAACTGTCTCGTTTATAGTTTTACAAGTTCATGCACTTTGCTGTCATCCTTCTGTGGTTATAATTATAATATTTATAATAAAAATATATGTATCGCAAGTCAAACCGCACTCTTATAATCAGAGATTTCCCCAAATCATTCACTCCTACTATTTAGGTTGTACACTGCCACCAGAAAATCTCACAACAGTCTAATGGAAGCAGTACATGCACAAGAACTTGAGGGGCACAGCTCTGACTACTCCAAATGGTGAATGTGCCCCTTGCCCATCCAATATAAGTAGTGTGAGGCTGTGGTGTGTGTTTATCATTTTGCAGCAGCTAGTTAACTAAGTAGTTTAGGGCCTGGAATTGCAACTAAAAGGGTTGTTGGTACAATTCCTGCTTGCACCATTGTTTTTGCTGTTGCTCTTCTTTGCTGGGGCTTTGTTTGTTTTGCTGTTGTTGTGTGGTCTCCAAAATCTGCAAAAAATTTGCACGTTAGAGGATGAAAATTGTCACTATTGCAAATACTGGGGAAATATGGCGTAAATGTTCAAACGTTTAAGGAACATATTCAAAAAGTTGTAGAAAAGACTTTCACCTTTCAACTAAACCTGAATGTAGTTAATTGTTGTGGCATTATTAAGCCAATGGGGGCAAATATTAGACTGACATCAGTGAAATACTTCATCAGGTACATATTTCATTGGATTAACCAACAACAGTCATACATGTGTATTGTATGTATAAAACTGTTAGCAATAAACACTGTTTCTTGAGTGTTCAGAAAATGGACCAACACAGTATATAAAGAAACAGCATCTGCCACAGACCTCATGTCTTCTCACTGGTGTTCATAGTCGTCCTTTAAACGTCTTTTCAACAGAAGAAACTTACTTGGGAGAGCTTTATGACTTTACCCCCACCTCTATCTGTCTGGCTCTACTTTAACTTGACTTTTCTAAAGCAGATACTGACCAGGGGCTCTTTGGTTTTGACCAAACTGACAATTTTCACCGAATCCTCCTCCTCGTCCAGCACATCGTCAGGTATTGGTGGCAGAGCAGGTTCAAAGTCTCTCTGAGCGACAGCGTCATGGACACACAGGAGACTCTGTGAAGGAAACACAGTGAAGATGGCGATCTGTGTTCACTTATGTTACTGAAATCTCAGATCTGGAGAACAGACTGCACGGAGAATCCTTTAATTAATCTAACATTGCACAGACAAAATGTCTCAGGCCAACATATCCTCTGAACATAATGGAAATCGACGAGTTGGCTGTAAAATTCAACACTGTGAACAAACACCAGTGTAATTACTGAAAAACTGTCCATTCTAAATTGGGACACAAATTTCTCCAGTGCAGGCATCATATTTGGATCAACTGGATGAGCTGAAGATGATTAAATGTAAGTTTACAAATGTTAGACAGTGACACACTAAAGCAAAAGATCCCTGAGATTAACTGAAGGTGACTTTTAAGTGAGGCTGTGCAAAAATTCAAGCAAGCTTGGCCGGCCTTCTTGCACTCTGACTGAATCCAAAGGCAGCACTTTCTACTTGGTCACCAACCTCCATTGCCAACATGCCCAATTTGATTTAGCTTGAAACACACTGCCAGCCTGTGGGCCACCTGAAAGCAACCCCCCACATCACCAACACTACCTCTGCCTGCAGTCCCCTGGCTCCGCTCAAACTCAAGAAAACGACTCGTTTGCCGGTGCAGGACTGTGGATTGATGTACGACTCGCTATCAATTTCCAGACAGCTCATTTAAGCTTTTTTTTCTGTTACCTTTGGCAGCGTGAAGCCCCCAGTTTTGTTTGCAGAAAAACAATATTCAGGATCAACGTTAATCTCTCACTGTGAGCCTGCACAAAGTACATTTCCCAAAAAAAAAGGGAATTTACTGTAATAATAAAGACTGAGAAGAAGGGGAAACATCTGCTCATCAACTTAATTTTAACAATCAGCCAATCCATCTGTCAGTTAGTCTACTTGTTATCCTCGTGTCCATCAACAGTTGCTCTGCTCAGAAGCTGCCAGCGCGTGAGCAATGTGTCTCTGGCCACTTTCAGAGACACGTTTTCAAAAAAACAAACATTCATTTACAGAATATTATAGCCAGTGTCTCTCATAAGTATGTGTGAGCTGCTGCACCGTGGCCAAGAACAAACAGGTCATTAGGGCTGTTTAAACAAACCTGTTGGTTGTCGGCTGGCTTCAGCTCCTCATTAAGAAAAGCCACGACTTCTGCAGTTCACTGGAAAACCATATGCTGTGTGCATGTATGCGTGTGTGCATGTAAAAAAATGACTGTCAGCAGATCTGAAATCAGGAAACACGCGTTTGAGTAGTCTGGGCCTCTATGAGTGCACACTAATAAACATAACTCGGGAGTAGATTAGCTGCAGTGCCAGTGTGGTTAATAGATGTCAGCACCTCTCAGCGGGCAAAATGATGAGGTGAAATCAATTTAAATAAAATTTACAGTTGGATTAATTTGCCACTTTGTGTGAATCATATGAGAGGAGATTGTAGGAAATGCTGTAAGCCTTTTGATGTGTGTGTGAGCTCCAGCGTTCAGCTGTCCGAACAGATTTAGAATAGCTGGGAGGAAGCTGACTACATGGAAATTAACCTCTCAGATTACAGTTCCAGTGTCGAGCGGGTGAACGTGTAACTGCACGATTCATATGAGGGGCTATTTTGTTGTTATTGAGCTTTTAATAGTGGAGAATTGGAGCAGAAGGGTCATTCAATGCCAACTCACCTAGGGCCTCCCAGTTGAGGTCATGGATTTTCTTGAAAAAATTAGGCAAAAACTTCTACCTAAACCTAAAATTTTATAAAAATTACGCATTTTTTTTGTAGTTGTCAGTGGCTTTAATATCACACTTGGTGGAGTTAATTGTCAGGTAAATATTTGCATTATGTTGATTTCAAGGTTTTATACGTCTGTATTGTACCTATTTTGTGATTAGTTCAGGAAATAAACAGTTCAAATTTCAGGTTGTAGCCATTGTAGCGGCATCATTTTCATAAAATGTTTACAATGAAGGACTAATATGACATCTGTAAAATAATGTGTTTTCAACTGATACGAAGACATTCCCTTCAAAAAGTTTCAAATAAATCAAAACAATCCTTCCTGGAAAAAATGCTGCTAAAATATCCTAAAAAGCAGATTTTCCAGCTCCAAAGCTAATTTTAGGAAGACCTGTGGCAGTCAGTTGTTGATGTAATACCAAATAAAGAGAGAAATGGGAGACTTTTATTTGTCACGAATACTTTTTTACAGCATATCCCAGTTGGGGTCAGAGCGCTGGGTCAGCCATGGTACGGCGTCCCAGGGGCCCAACAATGGCAGCACTGGGGTTTGATCCTCTGACCTTCTGATCAGTAGCCCAGAGACTTAACCGTTGCACCACCACTGCCCTACAAATGACATGTTGGTAAGACAAAACTAAGCTGTTTCTACTTGCAATAAAAATTTGGTTGGAACTGTGAATATTTGTGGAGATATTAATTCTTGAAATGAAATACTTTTTTTGTTTCGATGATAAATTATAGGTTTTTATTATTCTAATCTCTCTTTAAAAATATCATAAGCTATTGACATGATTACAAGTTCCAACTTTTATTTGAGGTTTCTGGGATACTCAGTAAAAAACAGCCAAAACCTGTTAAAAAAGCAGCTTGTCAGGCTTTAAAGATGCTATAAATGAATCACTGATGTTATCAAATTTAACAACAAAAACCAATTTTAAAAAAATTCATAATTCAGAGACTGTTTGGAGTAGAGCCGTGGGATTTTGCAAGGTTCCATGGTTTAGCTAGAAGTTTTTGCCTGATTTAAAAAAAAGTTTAAAAAAAAAAAGTCCATGACCTCAACAGTGAGTTGGCATGGACCCAGAAGAAGGTAGGAAAGAAACATCTTCTCACTGGATTCATAAACTGTCCATGCAAATCACAATTACAGGATATGTTTCATTGAGAGATAAGGTCAGTCTAGCGCCGTTTAGGGCATGCTTGTGTGTGCAGTAATGTTACTAGGAAATACAGTCATTCACTGTCTTGCTGAAGGTTAAATAGGAAGCTGGCCCGGCTCTGTCCAAGGTAACAAAACCTCCCCACCAGCATGTTATATCTGATTTGTTTAATGCGTAAAAACAACAGACTGTGGTTGTAAGCTGTGCAAGTTTTTTCTAACCTGTGGAGCAAAGCTGCTCCCAATCTTTATGCTGCGCTGAGCTTACTGTCCCTTGGCTGCAGTGTTTTTTTTTGTTTTTTTTAATCTAAACAACAGATATGAGAACAGTATTGATTTTCTTGTCTGATGTCATGGAAAAACTGCTATGACTCTTCAGAAAATACAGGAAACAGCTGGTCACTGGTAGATTTGAATCTATTACAAAAGAGAGACTTTGTCCAGCATCTCTGTGTCTCAGAGGACACCCCCTGATAGTATAATAGTGAACACTAAACTCTTTTTCCATTGGCTCATTTTGAATGAGTCGATCAGTTTAAGCTATGGAGTTCTTTACTTTATCAATCAAACCACATTCCCCATAAAGGCCTGAGGTCTTTATTTTGACCTTTCTTAAGTCACACACATGTCACATTCCTGAAAACAGTTCTGCAACCTGAACATACATAAACAATTTATTTCTCTAAAAAGTAGTAAACATAATGATTATGAGTAGATGAATAACATATATACAAAGAATAGCCCATAACCTTACTACTGAGGACTTCTTTTCTCACAGTTTGCGAGCTAGTGTAGTTTGCAAATGTATTTAAAACTTTTTCTTTTATACCATTTACACCGATCAGACACAACATTATGACCACCTGCCTAATATTGTGCTGGTCCTCCTTATGTGCTCAAAAGTTCTCTGAACCATTGGGCATGGACAAGAGGACCTCTCAGGGTGTCCTATGGGGTCTGGAACCAGGATGTTGGCACTGGATCCTTTGGGTACTCTGGCTTGTGCTGTGGGGTCTCTGTCAATCAAACTTGTTCCACTGCATCCTGTTGATGCTTGATCACAATGGGGTGTAGGAAGTTTGGAGGTCAGATCAACATGTTGGGCCATTGTCATGTTCCTCAACATGTTCCTGATTGTTTGATGTTTTTTTCCATGTGGTGGGGTGCATTTTTCTGCAGGGGTACGCCAGTGACATTTGGGATTTCCATTTGCATGAGGGAGTGTGCTTGTTGTGGGACAGTGTTTATCTGGGTGTCTAAGTCTCATCAACACGGATGTTAAAATCCAAGGTTTATCCAGCAGAACACCACATAGTACCAATATGATCAATGTTATTCACTTCAACTGTCAGTGGTCACAATGCTGTGGCTGATCGGTGTATACTCATGCATCCAATAGAAATGAGGCGTCTTTGTTGTTGAGGTATTTGAAACAAACCTGGAGCTTCCCGCTTGAAAAGATGAGCTGGCGTCATCCCGCTCTGAGGTTTGAAAATGCAGCCTAATTTTGTTCCGTGCTTCGCGACTATCCCCCAAACAGTGAATGAACCTGGCTGTGAGTTCAGTGCAAACCATGTTCCATCTGAAAGGGCCTTTAGGCAGGTGACGAAATTTACGGAAAGCACAGCACTGGTCTGACACTGCTTTCTAGTCCACCTGGAGTCTGACGGGAGGACTCGAAATACTACTGCCAAGCTAGCAGCTCAGCTTTATGCTAAGCTAAGCTGACATGTAGCTTCATATTTATCATAGAAGAGAATAGTATCAAGCTTCTCTGCTAACTCTCAAAAACAAAATGATGAACTGTTTCTTTAACGTGTGGTGTTTCTCTTTAGTAGAAATTACGTGACCAGATTGGCCCAAAAGCTCGTCTGGGGAAGCTTTAGGTCGGACACATGTGTGAAGCCACAGCGACACATCAGATAGACGTGGAGGGAAACACTTTTCACCTTCAAGTGGGGTTTGGAAAGGAGGGCAAACAGCTCTTTGACTTCATCTCTCCAGCCCTGGTATATCAGCTCCTCTGCCAACTGGAAGCAGAGAAAAAGAGACAGAGAGGCAGGATGTTTTTTTTTAAAATATATAATTAGAGGTATACATTTATATCATGGCCTGAGTGAGGTTTGTTCTGGGCGAGCCAAGACAGACAGAGAAACGTGCAGAGAGGCTGAAAGTGAAATTCAACCTATATATTCTTATATGACACATCATCAGGACTGTCACTATTTCTTCTGACCTACACTTTCATGTATAACCCCGTTCACCTCGACTTTTCTCTTCTTGATGTTAAGTCTTTGTCAGTGTTCCTGCTTTGGTTTCTGTGTCTGTAGCCACTGTCGGAAAATGTTCAAGGCAACACGACAGCTGTGGTGACAGCGAAAACAGAGAGCAGCCTTGACCGTCAGCAGCAAGTGGAGAGGCGGCGAGTGACTGTGTGCAGTCGCCCGTCTTGTCAAGCATATTACTGTAATGACTTCTACTGCTTCAAGATGTCGAGGCACACTCCAGAGACACAATGCATGAAGGTCATTAGTTTCCACTGTGAGCAAACAGAAGCCTCTCTGAGGGGAAACAGAACCACGGTTTGGCCCTTCCAGTAGGTCCTGATGATTTAAGCCAGGCGGAGAGTGGCTGTCGGACCGAATCTGAAGCAAAAGGGACTGAAGGGGAGGACATGGAGGGGAGAGCGGGGGAGAGAGACACTATGGAAACATGGCAGAGAGCGCGGTGTGTAGGGAGAGGATGAAGGAAAAGAGGGGAAGGATGAAGACAAAGGAAGGGAAGCGTGGTTTGAGGTCAGAGAGGAGAATACATGGAAGTAAAAAGAATATCCCTGCTTTGCACTTTGTCCAGGAACAAGAAGGGAAAAATCAAGAAATGAAGGTGGGAGATGATCAAAAATGGAGCAAAGTAACCAGGAGGACAACACACAAATGACAGGAATTTATTGGTGCTGTATAAATTTGTTGCACATCTGAAGGAAGCAGAAACTGATGTTGCCATTGTGGTTCCAAGTCATAGTGTTGTCGCTTCATGTTAAATCTGAAATTAATGGTATCCCTGCAACCTGAAACATTAAACTACACTAGATGATTTTAGCAGCCCGTCGCTCTGCAGTGTCCTCAGTGACCTTAACTCCTGGTACACAGATACAAAAATGATATCAGCCTCAAAACAGCCTTTTAAGCGATAACGTCCGAGGTAAAGGAGTTTTGAGATAACATTTCATTGTGCAGAACACATAGGAAGGAATGTACGTTCCACTCGTGCTTCTGTGCGACGGGAGAGTCATCTGTACGACTCTTTCTGTCTGTCTGCAAAAGATGTTTGGATGGAGTCACTTACATCTGAGGCCAGACTGGATGCTTCCTCCTGGACCGGGGAGGGGCTTCGCTTCTCGAAACGCTTCAGCCGCTCGTGGATCTGTCAAGTCCGGGAAGAATCATAATAAAGGTTTTCTCTGTAGAAGTACTTATAAAGCTGCTCCTGCTCACAGTGCAGCTACTGTCACTACCACTGGTACAGTCAATACCACTATTAATAAGAAAGAAATAGAGAGAGAACTGGTTCATTATTTGTGTTTAGAATTAAAAGAGTTTATTATAGTGATTTAATTTAAATGATACTGCAGATTGTCAGCTGGGATTTAATTATCTATTGATCTCATAAACAATTCAGTTACAATTCACCTAAAAGATTTTAGTTTGGCTGTTTTACTGTCACATGTAAGTACATTGTACTAATTTGTAGACTTATTTCAGTGAAGTAAAATAGCTTAAAACTATTATATTTTAGTCTTTACCACACCTTTGTGTTTTACTGAAGCCTCATTCCAACACTAGAAAAAAAACTGAAGACACATAGTTTGTAATGAACTAAAAAGTTTATAACTATGACTTTATATCTCATATTTCTGATTTTATATTTCATGATGCTGCAACATTTTGCCTTCAGTTCAACTTTATAATAATATGAACTTTCCTTATGTTTATGACTGCACTTCTCAAAATCTCAGGATGAAATAGTAAATCGTATTTCTGAGGCAATGTTCTATGTCATTATTTCTGAAACAAAAAACATTTTCTCACCTTTACTCAAGAAGCAAAGTGAAGTCATTAAAATAAAAAGCACAGAAATTCATAATACAGAGGATTTGAAGTTAAACCAATGTTTCATTTAGTCTATTGAACTTTAAATATAATTTCTAGCCCTTCAAATATTTAAGTTAAATGTTTTCATGATGCATTACTTTTTTTAAATTCATCATGCTTAATCAACTTATCCAGGATTAATTATACAATTATTTCCTTGTTGTAGCACTGCTGGAAAGCAAGCGAATTAATTTAAGCAATTCAGTTAATTTTGAGGTACTTGTACTTGAGTTTCTTTTATCACTTCATAAAATATGATACAGATTAAACTACCCTTCACACTTAACAACATCCTCATCTTGATCAGCTGTAGCACTGAGATACATTAGTAATAGTAACTCAATATTATAATATATTGAGCCCCTTTCTGGAGTCATTCTTCCATGAACATGTATGACATGACATTTACTTTCTTCTGTGTCTCTACCTCAGTAATAAATTCAGGACTTTTACTCGTAATGCAGATTTTAAAGTAGGATCTAAATATTTGATCCACTCCTGCTTATTAAATACCTTCAACCTGCAACTTAAGAAAGATTTTAAAAAATAGATCTTGTAACCTCATTGTAACCACAGTTCATTGCAGATCATCACCTTAAACAGCATGTGAAGCTTCTTCTCCATCAGCATGCTGTGGAGGAACCTGTAGTCCTCTTCTCTGTCGGTGGGAGACTCTGCTCCAGACATCACTGATGAAAATATCCTGCACATAGCTGGAGAACGAAGGGGAGATACGTGTAGACACAAATATATGAGTATCTGTTCTGAATTTACAGTCTGTGTGTGGAAGGTTACAGGGTGAGATCAGGAACTCAAAGTCAAGAGGTGAAAGGTTGCATGAAAAACCTCCGATAGGGAAGCTTTCATGCTATGGTGCTCACTGTTTTATTTTCCAGGTATTTTATCCAGAAAGAAAAGAAAAAAAACACCCCCGTGCTCGGGTTGCTCACGTATTTATTATGATGATACACTGCACGGTAATAATCTACATCCCCAGGTCGTACCTCTGTGCTCAGTCGGCTCAGCATCCTCCTCAGTCTGAGAACAGAAAAGAAGCCTTAACAAATAATGACACCCCAACAGAATCGTATCAGCTATGTGCTTTCTTTGAGTTTTCTTCAGTTTTAATGAGAGAGGGGGGAATAGAGAGCAGAACAGAGAGCGAAAGAGGAAAGAAACTGATTTGTTTTTCACATGCTCTGTGCCTCTTCTGTGATATTACTGCCCCCTATTGCTGGTATGAGATATTTCTATCAGCGCATGTCTGGTCTTCTATCCACAAAGCATTATCAAGTATGAAATCAATAAAGGGGTTATATATTATTCAGTATTCACCATAGTTCTCTGTCTAAGTTGCATTAAATGTTCGAGTTTTGCATGTTTCAGGGATCAATATTACTCACAATGATTCTACAAGATGAGACACATTCAACAGAGCTTGTGTACATGTCACTGAAGATCAGCAATTTAAAAATGCTCCAACATTTATAACAGTTGGTTTCTTTGTAAATTTGTGGCCCAGTTTTATCCATTTTATCTGCACTAGCATGGCCAGAGGGCAAAATCCAGGCGACAATTTTAATTATTTCAGCAATCCGAGGCCATTTTAAAAAACTTGTGGATGAAAAAGAACAAGTACGGACTATTAAACCTCATCTGCAGCACAGAGAGGTTATTTTTCCACAATTCCGACATTGTTAAAGTAGAATTAAAAATCGCTGCTTAGCAAAACAAATCACAATTGCACTCACCACAGGCTCCATTCCATTAGGCCCGGTTCTAACAGGCCCTGATGCTTAGTATCCAAAGACTACGAGCTGCATCTGAGAGGCTGTATTCATGTTCAACTGGCCGGACTGGAAAAAAAAAGGCTGCCTCTTATTCAGTCAATATGTGTCAGGATTGACCTAAATCAAGCCAGCGGGCGATCAATACTGCCATTGCAACATGGAAATTGAAGAGCATGGAGCGTGAAGTTGACCCAAAACTGTTCACTTTGCACGTATGACTGCAGACGAACCGTCACTCAGATTTAATTGGACTGATTGAACAAAGCACTACATTGCACAGACCAGTCTCTTAGTTCCTTTGACCTAAACAAGTGGACTGTGTTTTATTCATTCTCTTTAACAGACCTATTTTACACATTCCTTGTGATAGTAAAACACTCGGGTGTTCTGGGTTTTAAGGAAGTAAAATTGAACTTTGGTAAACACAATAGAAGATGGATCAACCTCACCAGTCATTTTAGATAGTGGGTGATCACTATCCATTGAGTTCAGGCTACATATCAGTAGCATCACTCTATGCAGCAGGGCCGGAACCAAGGGGTGACCTGGGGTGGCCAAGTCCAAAAACCTGCTAGAGGGCACCACCATCAAACTGAAGATAGATCAAGTAACTACAGTTTTTCTAGCAGAACTTCTTTGCAGATCCATTTGTCTACATTTGTTCCCATACAGATGCATTTCAACAGCGCAGCCTCCCCCATTTAACCCCAAACAACCAAGTAGTTCGGATCAGCCAGAAAATGTTTACACTGGTTTTGTCGAAATTCCAACATTTCACTGTCATTGAAAACTTTATACACTGAGAAAATGCATCTGTTTTTATATGTAAATAAAGAACCTGTACATGTGTTTATCAATTAAACACAAAGACACAAAGGACTGGGTGGACATAGGCCAGTGTTATACTTCCATTAGTTTAAAATATAGTAAAAATAACGTAGTTCAAACAAATAAGAATGAATTACTATATGTAAAATATACAAATTTTTTAATGTGAACATTATGTACAATTTTTTTATTTTTATACAGCCAATATGTAAATTAATACTTTTTTTTCTGTGATTTTACTCGGTATTATCTGTAATTTAACAAAACAGGGGACATCTGTAAAATAACAGTATTTTACAGAGCACTTTTGCCATGTCTGTTACATGTGCTTTAACATGTGTAATTATCTTATCAGCTTCATCAACAATTAAAAAAGCACAACTCTGGCAAGTGTTTCATATTTTTAATCAGCTGATATCACCTTATCTGTCTAATAAAAGGTTTTCAAACACATAGGAGTTCTCGTTTACAATGCAGTTTAAGCAAAGATGAGGGCAAGTAACCAAAAAAGGACTGTTTGGCCTGCAAGGGTTTATTGAAAAAACAATAAATAAACTAGACATTATGCCCCTTGATGTGAGTAATGGTCCCAGTCAGGTCTCTGCTGTGCAGGGAGATGAACATGGCCTCTAAAGAGTCCAGACCTCTGACCTGTGGGGAGTTCAGTGGAAGGTAGAAACTACTCCTCAGGTAGTTCAGAAACTACCCGAAGTCCAGTTAACAGATCCAGAAATAAATATTACAAGTAGTCTGATTAAATATTCTAGTTCAATTTTGTTTTAGTCGTGTCTCATTCTCCACAAACCACGTTTCAAAAAAGTCACAGAGGAATCAGAAAACACTACTCCGTTGTGAGCTGTTCATTAAGCGATCATGTCATTGATTCATAAAGAGAATGTGTCCCAGGAGGAGGAGGAGGAGGAGTCCTCACAGCTCTAACTAGCTGCCACATGTTATCCACAGACAGCTGGACAATACTGGAAATGAAAATATCTACTTCAAAATAACAGCCCAAATGCAGATCCGCCACAGTGAGGAAGGAGAATCTAACACTTGTTGCTATAACTAGGTTGTGCCATGAAGGGGAAATTGTTTGCTTATAACAAAAAAGAAAAAAAGTAAAAAAAAAAATATTGCATTTTTTCATAATAATCCAGGTAATATAATTTTAGATGTGTACAAAGGCATAGATTTCATTTGGACATTAGGGGGGCACGTTAAACAATGGTCTGGACTTCCTCCCTCAGGAAATTCTTAACATCAAACCCCTTATTCCTGCATTCTGCTCATCTTTAAAATCCATTTTCTGCATCATTAATGGCGGGAATGTCTTTATTTATGTAAAGGAAAGGTATGAATTCAGGCACAGTGAGTAATCAGGATAGTTTTTTTTCAAAATAAAACTCCTGTGTGACAAATGCATGCAGGTATTCAAAATGTTGAGGGAGGATCCATTCCCTGTATTCAGGTAAATGTTCAAGGGTCATATTGTCATTTGGTATAGGTGGTTAATCAAAACAAGTAGCAAATTAAAGGTCTTATTTTTGTTTACAGTCTGAATTTGAAAGACTATCAAACAAGCACTAAATGCTCTAGACTTGTTTGATCCATGAGATTGGTCCAAATAATTATATAAAACATGTGAACATCAGTGTTATTTCTCCATTTTACAATCATAGGCTTCATTCAATACAGGGTTGGTTTTACATGGAATGACCCGCTGTGAGCTGTGTGCTCAGGTTGAGTGGCATTTACTCTCTGTAAGGTTTGACAGACACTGGATTTAAAACATTTAAAAGGCTCTTACTGGTTTTGTCATACTCTTACATTACTCCATTACTTACTTTAAATGTGGGCCTTTACGATGCAGATGACTGGATTTTGCTGCAGGGGCTGGAAAATCCAGTTTTACTCACTGTGCACCTGCAACCTGGGATAGCGAAGAGCTGCGAAGAGCAGAGGTGGAGGTATGCATTAAAACAGTCTAAAACACTGAAGAACCTAGCCTGGATCAGTGCTTTCCTTCTCTGTTAAATTAAGGCAGACCCTATTTCAATTAGACAATCTTTCAGTTTTGTCACTAGATGCTCAATATGTGTTAAAAACAGAGCCGATCATCCACCCAGACGCTCAAGTACTTGTAGTAAGACACTTGTCCAATTAAGTCCTCAAATAAAGATTGAATGCTACCAATATGTCAGATCTGGGAGCGAGCTCTGGAAAAGATCATAAATTTGGTTTCAGGTTTCAGAACCAGTTTTAAATCTTGCAGTGAGGCCTGCAACTGTTGAAAGGCAGTCTGGAGCTCATCAGCAGTCTGGCTCAGAGGCGACACAACTGAATACACAGTTGCATCATCTGCATAAAGATGCACTTTGGCTGTAGGCGTCCCCTCCTCATTGTTATTTATAAAAATAGAAAAATAAAACCAGAGCTAAACTGAGCAGAGGGACTCACTGAGACATCCCAGTGAAGCTTTACTCAGTTAATTTTGTTTTTTAATGTTCTAATTCATGTTTTTAATTATTTTACTGACCTTGCCTTTCAGTATTTTATTGTTATCAGGTTATCTGTGCCTACATCTTTTTATATTCTTAGTCACCTACACTGGAAATGAGGCCTTCGGTTTAGACAGATGTTTAAACTCTTACAGTGTATAATAAAGTTGTATTTTACCAGAATGACACAAGCTGTTGAAACCTTGAAAGTTAGTTTTTGTAGAATTTACCAAGAAAGTCACAGTTTGCTGTGAACACCACCCGCAAAACAGAAACCCACAAAGATTTATATACATTTCAGAATAGAGCCAGTGATCAAAATCCTTCAGGGAACTTTCAGGGAACCTTCAGGGAACGTTCTTTAAAAGTCAGTTTTTGTTGAATTTTACCAAAGAAAGGGGTCACAATTAGTTATAAATACATCCGAGAAGACAAGACCTTAAGGTTTCTGTGTAGAACCATTTGTGCAGACTTTTACAAAAAAGAAGAAAAAAAATAAGTCACTATTTGTTGTGAACATAACCCTGAAAACCTTCAAGGAACTTTCAGAAAAGGTCTCCTAACAGTTTATATGAACTCAACCCAGAAAACATAAACAATCAGGGAACGCTTCCTGACAGTCTTTTATTTTTATTTATTTATTTTTTCCAGGAAAGTTTTAGTTTCTAAACACACCCCGAAAAACAGAAACCTTTAGGGAACATTCCCTGACAGTTAGTGTTTGTAGCGTTTTATTAAAATCTTAATTATAAAGGTGCATTTTATTGTAAAGGGTAAGGAACCTTCAGGGAACCTTCACTGACAGTTAATGTATGTAGAAATTTTTATTTTTTATTTTGCAGTCAGAGTTTATTTTAAGGGAAACGAACCTCCAGGCAACGTTTCCTGACAATTAGTGTTTGTGGAATTTTATTTTTTTAAAAAGGCACCGTTTATTGTAAAGGGAAAAGAACCTTCAGGGAACCTTCACTGGCACTTAATATATGTTGAATTTTTAAAAAAGTCACAGTTTATTTTAAGGGAAAGGAACCTTCAGGGAACCTTCACTGACAGTTAATGTATGTAGATTTTTTTTAAGTCACAGTTTATTTTAAGGGAAAAGAACCTTCAGGGAACCTTCACTGACAGTTAATGTATGTAGATTTTTTTTAAGTCACAGTTTATTTTAAGGGAAAAGAACCTTCAGGGAACCTTCACTGACAGTTAATGTTTGTAGATTTTTTTATTTTGTATTTTAAAGTATCAGTTTATTGTAAAGGGAAAGGAACCTTCAGGGAACCTTCACTGACAGTTTTTGTGGGGTTTGTAGAATTTAGGAGGATTTTTATACATGGAAGTCACAGTTTGTTGTACCTAAAAGGCATAAAACCTTCAGAGAACCTCCAGGAAATGTTCCCTAAAGGTTCTCTGAAGGTTCCTATGTGTTGGTGAGGCTCTATGTTGCAATATCCTGTCCCATCTAACATAAACTCCACATTCCTTTCTGTTTCGTTACACATTCTCTATTTTTCTCCTGTTTTTCTCCATCATATTCGCTGCTCTGCTCCACACTATCAGACTGGCATGCTGGCTAATTGAACCTGTATTTTGAAGGGTCCCCGGTCGCTTGACGTCCGCAGCTAAACGTTACCGGGACTCGGTCTCCTCCGCTTCCTCCTGCAGCTGCTGCTTTCTGCTCGGCTACATCGGTCGGGTCCAGCACGTACCGTGTCTACATGCCAGATGATGCGCTGAGGGTGGCTTTCAGAAACGACCACCCGCTATGCAGAGCTGCTGCTCGGTGCCTGACCTGTAGCTGCGTGTTCGGCCGGACGGACTGAAGAGAAACGAGCTGTGAGAGCAGACGGACAGGAGGCCACGGTTCCCCCTCACACACACACACACATCACCACGGCCTTCATGGTGATGTATGCAAGGAAACCAACAAGAGTCAGCGATGGGTAACGCCAGCCTTCACGTTTTCCTAAAATATGACCGCGGGGTTTATCTCGTTTCTTGTTTTGACGGTTTCATGTTAACCGTTAGCTTTCGCGGCTAGCAGCTACCTGCAGTTAGTTAGCTGTGGGTTCCGGCTATTTCTTGTCGACTAACGCTAGCTAGCCAACACGGTAATGCTAAAACCTACTTGTACAGGGTGTATCATTAACAAAACGTTTCGAACATTATCGGTTAATTACTATTCTTTTAGTCGATATGAGCACACAGCTGCTGATAAGCTAGTAAATCAAGCTAACTTGGCTAACGGTAGCTAATTAGCTAACTAAATAGGCTCCAGAAAGTGTGTCGCCCAGCAAATAAAACTAACCTAGCTTAGCCGTTAAAGTGCCAACTGACTGTAACGTTTGTTTTTGTGTCTTCCTACAGGTGCAACGACAGAAGGGATTCACAATCCTATCAGGTATGGCATGGTCGATTTGTTAGCTGTCACCTGTCAGTAGGCTCCACCAACCAGTCAAGGTGTCTATTACCTGTCCACGTCTATGAAAACAGTTATGGCTTCATGTTTTGCAGCCTTAACTTATGTCCTGTGATAGATCTATATGTGATCTATAATAATGCTTCGTGAAACTGTGTGATACAAAGTAAACCACTAATCCAACTGCATGGCTATCACAAAACCTTTCATAGCTTTTACTGTGATTGTCCAGTACATGCTTTTTTATATTCACCTTGTGTCCACATAATATCAGGCGTACAACAGTGCTTGATCATTGCTCAAGAATGTTACCAACAGTGTAAATACCCTAATGCAAGACATGTATATTCAACAAAGGCTGCACAACAATGAAACTTGGCTGCACACTCCAATCTGAATATTTGTTGCAGTCACACATATTTCAAATAGATGATATTGTTCAGGAAATGATTGCAACATCTAAACAGCCACATTTTTAGAGTTTGTATCAAAATGGACTTGTGTTGTGATCTAGTTTCCTTATGTTTAGAATGCTGTATTAAAAACAAAGCTTCACCAAAATGTCAAATACAAGTATATTTCTTCTGTGGTGCAGATGTGTTTCTTTTAGCGGCAGGAATTTATTACCTAGTTGAAATCGAAACATCTCCTGCTCCAGGAGTAAGAAGACATCAGTGTAAGACTGGGCACTTCCCAACAAGTCTATATCTGCTATGCATTTTCCTTCCTAGACCCATAAATCTCAGCCAAAGAGCCAGTCCACCAGCCTTCACCGTTATGACAAGGTGCGTGATGGCTCATCGGATCCAACGCCCCCTTACAAAATGCTGCGACGATCAGACGAAAGTCCTGTCAGCAGACACGGAGACGGCACGGGACACGGCAAGGCGAAAGCCTCTCATGTTGTTAGAGGAAAAAATGGTAAGCCTGGGTCTGGTGGCTTTGCACATGCATGAAATTGTAAGTTTTAACTTAAAGTGTTGTTATGAAGAAAGAACCAAGCCTTGATCCTGTAACAACCTCAGACAGGCGGCAGCTAAACTAATGGTTCACTGTGTCGGCTTCATTGAACAGCAAGTGCAGAGTCTTCTGATACATAACAGTGTTCAACAAAGGTTAAATTTGACATTCTTTAGGGATGCAGTAATGTTGCTTTATGTCAGACCAAGTACAAGTACCTAATTTTTTTTTTTGCTTGCCCATACTGAGTACCAATATGAGTACTTGAGAGGTGTCTATATATCTACACTTTACCTGGGGTCAAGTACAGTTGCAGTGCAGTAGAGTGATTTTCTTTCCATGTCAGAGTAACTTCTCCTGACGGCTGCTGCTAAGGTTCTTCTCATTGTTTTGATGCCTTTGTCTGTCTCTGTGGCCCGAAGTCTCTGAAGCACAGTCACAGCAGGAATCATCTGATGCCGAAGCATTCATTGCCAGAACACATAGACTCTTTTTTACAAGTGTCCACAGGCGAGCAGTGAGATTGTTAGAATCTGATCCAAATATTCCTAGAGCACCACTTCTGCTTGATAAGACTGTTGCATGTCGTACATGCTGTTCCAGCAGGTCAGCACTTCTTGCTGGGTAGGCAGGTGTAGGCTAAGGCGGAATGTTTAAAATTTCCAACTATTTTACATCCAACTGCCACCACATCCGCAACACGTCTTTGACCAGAAAGACCCTTGTTAACAGCTATCTGGGGGCGTGAGTGACACATGACAGACTAGGGAGTTATCACTTATGGCCTTGATCATGTTTTTGGCATTGTCGTGGAGCTTCACAACGTGAGCAGAACTTTTCAGAGTGTCCCCCATGTGAAGCATATCTTCAAACTGAGCTAGTGTGCAAACCCCAAAACTGCTTTGCATATAGAGAGATTCTCTGTAGAGTGAAATCTTCACCAAAATGTCCTGCAACAGCCCGTTGATGGGTGTTTTTCACAGAGTCATGCAGGCCTGATAGTATGGTTTCTGTGGTGTGGTGATGGCTGGGAATCTCATACTTGGGCTCCATTATGCAAGGAAGATGATGAATTCCCGTATCATCTGCAACTGACAACAACTGCTCTTTAACAGCAATGTACTGTGTAAGAGATTCAGTTATTTTTCAGGCTGTTGCTTGTCTCTGAAGATATTATCTCACTTCTCCAGTGTTTGCTGCAAAGTTGGTTTCCTGCCGTTTCCTGCTGTTCTCATTAGCAAACCTTTGAACTCTATGCTGTGGTGGTTCTTATCAAGTCTTTTATATTAAAGAGCTATTTTTCACTCCTACTTTTGACTGTTTAGCAGACTGTAGATTGCAGTCTGCTTTGCTTTTTTTGTTGTTTATTCAAAATATTTCCAAACTTCTAAAATCTCCGCTTCCTACCAACTCAACTAACGAGAGGTTAATGTTGCGGTAAAGTGGTATCAGATGTGGTTGTATAGAGTAGTTTTATTGAGGGACAAGTAAATGACCACAGTATGAGTCACACCCATTGCTGATATTAGTGCATCACTATCAATCTTTTTGTGCTGATCTTTGACATATTGTGTAGACTGATGTTATCCTATACACTAACTCTAACCATTCGGGAGAATACGTGAGTGCAGAGCTGCATGAAAAGCAAACTGTCATGGCGAAGACAATTAAGCTTTGGATAATTTTGTAATCCTCCTGCCACCAGGTTACATTAGAACTGCTCAGCCACAAATATTGCAAACCTAAAAAACTTGAAGTCAAGACCGTGTTTCTGATTTCTCAGCTGAGACTCTCCCTACAGTCCTCTGTGGAGAGTTGTGCATTTCTGTGACTTGATAAATGTCTTTGTTGTAGGGACCAGCGGCTCTCCTCAGGAGAACTCTCACAACAACAGCTCCCACCATGGCGCCGACTCACACGCGACTCAGAGCAAGCCTGCAGACAGGGTAAGGCCCTGTCCACAGTTATCTGATAATATACCCTCAGCGTTTCCTGCAGAAAGTGCTGTCATGCTGCTTCAGAACACTGTATGATTGGCATGATGTGGAGGCTTCTTCCTCTTTCTGTGCAGTCATTTATCAAATCGAACTTAACAACAATGCTGGATTGAAATTTCATATTTATTTAAAGGGCTCCCTTTATAGCGTAAAGATGACCTGATTAGATTGTAGACTTCCTGGTTTAAAAGGTTTCTCACCAGTAGGACTGAGCAGTAAGGCCAAACACACAATATTTAACACTGCATGGTTTGACACTAAGTGATGTCACCCCTACCAACACCCACTGTACATTTGCTGTATATACTATCCTACAGACTTGGGGCAGCAGGTCATACATGGCAATATTAAGCTGTAACAGATTTAGGCAACTGCTTCCCAACCTGCAACAAAGTGAAGGATCCAGAGCCGCTTGCAATATTTTAGATTCTACCATAGTTGTGTAATTTTCATGGTAACAATACCAAAAACAACAGTGCATATAAATATGTTCTGTTAGGAAATTTTCAACTATAATTCATGCAATGCAAAACTGTTTCCTTGGCAGCAGCAATACCGAGTTATACATTGCTATATTCTACAACTATATATGTCTATATTTATCTGAAGACTAATTCTTTATATGATGTGTAACTTTTTCTCTCAAAAGCATGAATTTATGTTTTCTTGGTGCTCAAGTTTTACCTAAAAAAAACAGTTAGTTTGGAAATCTGTGCAATTGTAGTGAAAGCAAGCTGTCTACATCCTACGTGTAATTGCCTGTATATGGATGGTCATTAATAATAAACATACCAGCTCACATCCAGACTGAAAAGCCTTATTCATTATTGAGGCTGGAAAGGAAGGGATGTTTACTTACTGAAGGAACATGACTTTTATGCACTGAATATGTATACAGACTTGGGTATACTGTTGCCATTTTCTGGGGAAGGTCGGCTGCCCAAAACATCTAAATAAACAATTTAAATGGAGTACTGTCCTACTTTAGTTTTTGATATTTGCCTCTGAGCCTTGCAAACGCTATTCATCATTTTAAGTATACTGTATCAACAAACAAAAATATGTTTGCATTGTTTCAAGGAGGGCTTGACAGATTTCTGATTGCACTTTTTCTGGCAGATATTTCAATTTGATTGCAGTCTAATTTTTTGCATTAGTTCAGTATTCACTTTGTAATAGATTCAAAATGTGATGGTGCATTTCCGTATGAAAAATCTGACTGCTCCACAAGGAAGATGGTACGTCATTGTAAAACCATTGAGACCCAGTAGTTTCAGTCCTGGGTCAGACGTCTAGCCTTTGTGATTTGCAAATTGTTCCAAATCCATTATTCCATTATTCCAAATCCTGATTTTAATATAAAATTGATTAATTGTTTTACTCAGAAAATGCATGCAAGAGCTGGTATTGAGTCTAGAAAAGCTGTTTACTGGAGAAAAGGCAGGTGTGATTGCCTACAGCTTAAAGAGGAATTTCACTGCTGCAAACTGACTTATGTTATGAAACTAGACGATGCACTTGAAAGGTGCAATTATTGTTGAAATTGGTGGTCTACCACCAGAGAAAACGGAGAAAAAGGCCTGTGTGAGTCCCTGTCATTCAAAAAGGGAAAAATGCAACAACATCCAGAATGCTTTGCTTCTGTTTCTGCTGGTTTTGGACAGAGCTGCAACTATTAATCAGGTAGTTGTCAACTTTTAAATTATCTGCCAACAATTCTGATTTTTCTGATTTCAGATACTAAGATGAGAATAATATCTGGTTTCTTTCCTCAATAGCTTTGGCTTGTTGACAAAAAAACCCCAAACATTTGAGGATGTTATCCTGGGATTATCAGTCAACACTGAAAATAATCACTAGTTACAGCCATAGTGTTGGATGGGCTTGAGCCTGGTTTCTCTGGAGGCAGGCTGTAACAAACAAGGGGGAACTTCCTGTAGTTTGAAGTGGAGCCTAGCATCTTCTGGGGGAGTTCTGCAGACACGAAGCAACATGGATAGATGAAAGATATACTTTTCATAGGTTTGCTCTCCATTGTATACTCATTAAAAGCCTGTTGAAAATCAGGTAAGTCAGTCTTTAGGATTTTGGCTCATAAACGCAAGGAAACCTACAACCTTCTGGCACTAAGACTGTGGTGCCAAGCAAACACGATTTCCAAAGGCCAACTTTAGCATCAATTGTCAGGAACATCTGTGTCTAAGCTGATCAAGCTGCCCTTCTCTGGGATAGAACTCTGAACCTTAACATTTTGAGACGGCTGTGTTGCCCACTGATCCAACACAACTGGAAAGGTTCAGTCGTCGCTGACAAAGGCAGTCAACGGGGACTTGACAATGTGTTGGCAATCAGAAGAGCAAACACCATTCAGTGGTATGAGCCAGACAGTCTTATGGAAGCCACATCCAACTTTGCTTGTCGGAACACTGTTGTGATAACAAAATTTCCCAGGACAGGGACTGAACTTTTTGCAGGTGATGGGATTGAACTCTAAGCCCTTTAGCCAAACACAAACCTCTGACTAGGGAACAGTGCTAATCACTGAGCTGTTGAGGTATTCTGCTTAAAACAAGGTAATAATTTTAATAAGGAGAAATCATCCATGCTTGAAATGAGGCTTTGAACCTCCTTTGCTTTGGACTTGCATACAGAATATCAACTATGTTATAGATACTGTGCAGATCTTTCTACTTATAGAGGTGCAGGATTTTCTACTGCAGTGAAAAAGTTGCCCACATTGAGTAAAAATGAAAAGGAGCAAAAAATGCCCAGAATTGCTTGTTTTTTAGAGGGTAAAACTGGTCATAACATCTTTTAAGTATTTTAATGTCTCATGTCCTCTCTCTCTCTCTCTCTCTCTCTCTCTCTCTCTCTCTCTCGCTCTCTCTGCTCCAGGACCCAGCAGATGACTGGACAGAACACATTAGCTCCTCTGGGAAAAAGTACTACTACAACTGTAGAACTGAGGTCTCCCAGTGGGAGAAGCCCAAGGACCTGTTGGAGAGGCAAGGCACACTTGAATTCTAACATACACTGAAACACTATTGAATTTTAGACCTGACACAATAATCAACAACAGGAATCCCATTCTCATGCAGAGTCATGCATTACACCATCACGCAGCAGCACCAGTGTTAAGAGACTAACATTAGCTGAAGGTACAGAGTGTAACTGCAGCCTGCATCCTGCCTTGTTGTCACTGTTGCTTTACAAAGTCTGTTTACTTTGCTTCAGGGAACAACGACAGAAAGACTCAGTCAAGATGGCGGCAAACAGTTTCCCCAGGGACATGGACTACAGACAAGAGGCCTTGCAGGACAAAGCCACAACAAGTAAGTATGACTTGACTGTAAAACATTATTTATGTGGTTGAACTTTTGCTTCAGGCCCTTTGGTTACCCTCTGAACTTTCTGCATAAACAGAAGACATCCAGAGATTTTTGCTGTAATTGACAATATTTGTTTACATTAAGGAAAAGTACAATACAGTGGTAACTAATTCTGTCTTTCATTGCACTGCTTGTCAACACAGAGACCACATCAGGGGACCAGTCCTCAGCACCCAACTGCGGCCATTCCTCTTCCTCTTCTTCTCAGAGCCTAAACTCTGCTGCTGCTGCCGGCCCTTTAGGTTCCACCTCCTCCAATATGTCGTCCTCCTCTTCCTCCTCTTTGGGCCAGGTGCCTTCATCTGTCCAGTCGCCGTCGCCAGCACTGCTCCAGGACCCAGCCCTCCTGCACCAGCTGCTTCCAGCGCTGCAGGCAAATCTGCAGATGAACAACGGCAGTATGGACATGGCTAAACTTAATGAGGGTGAGGATGGAGGATGGGGGATGATTGGAACACAGGACTAACATTCTTTCACTTCCACTCAGGCTGTCGCTAACAACTATTTTTTTATCCACTAATCCATCCACTAGTTTATAGATTAGTTTTTACTTTTATTTTATTACTTTTTTGGGGTTAAAATGAAACCTGCAACGTGATTAAAATACATAAAAAAAGAGCTTAATATCTTAGTGAGCAGTGCCACTCCAAAAGAAACCCTCTCTCACGAACTGGAAAATGTCAGACACGGTCACAGTTTTTAAAAAAAATAGGATTTTAACAGCACAGAGCAGCAGCTTGGAAGTGACTGCTAGTTAGCATTTAATATTTAGGAGCTGAGTTTCCATCACCTTTTTCCACTCATTCCGTTGTCTGACAACAGAAACAGGTAAGCATGTCAGTTATAACGGCTTTATTTGGTATTCGGCTGTATTAAAATACACATTATGTGAACACAGAGAGCAAGGTAGGAGTAAACACATGTAAAGTGACTCCATGCTAAATAGCACCTGTGTTTTCTCTTCAGGTGTTTTTGCTTAGTGTTCATGCTGTTGTGGCATGCGACCGAAACTGCACGGTGTACCTGCACCTTTTTGTTTTATGATAATCTGAAGTACAGTAATCCCTCGTCTGTCACAGGGGTTAGGTTCCAGTACCCCCCCCGCGATAGACGAAATCCGTGAAGTAGCGACTTTATATTTATTTTATTATTTATATATATTTTATGGCTTTATAAACCCTCCCCACACTTTTATTAACCTTTCACACTCTTTTAAACACTGGCTTCGATTACCGTCGATCAATCAGTGACCGACTAGCTCAAGCAGAAGTGGCCATAGCTGCGTTTCCATATGTGTCTACTCATCTGCTAACAACTATGTGTTTTATATACAGTTTAAGAATCCGCGATACAGTTAGACCATGAAAAGTGAACTGCGATATGGCGAGAGACTACTGTGCTCGCATAATTTGGAAGCCTTGGATCTATTAGAAACTTTAATTGTGTAATGATACCAAAGAAAAACGTTATATTAAATTGAAGCGTTGAAGACATAATTAAAATATTCACTGGCTTACAAGTGTCGATGTATTTTCAGCATCTGTGTAATCAGTTATGCTGCAGCAGCCTTGACATCCACCCATATTGCTGTCTTCCATTTTTCAATAGTTATCTATGACACCAGGTCCCACAGAGAGTTGTGTGTTATCAGTTGTTTGCAGCTGGCTTACAGTTGTTAGACTTCAAAAAAAAAGCTGGTGTTAGAAATAGGTGGTCGATCAATAGAATAGCTTGTATTTACACAGCTGTTGATACAAGCATACGTGTACAGCGAGATGCGTCACGTCTTTTCATCCCTGTGTCTTTGGACAATGTTATTAATGGGTGACTGTGTTCTGCTGTTCCTAACCAGGGCGTTCACTTGTTATTGCTAATGAATTCCTTGCTGTTTTGTGAGAGTGTGACACTTGTGCTCGTTGTTTAATCTCCGACTTCCTTCAGTTGTTTGCTGGTAAAGTGACATTTACATGAACCGACTCCTTGTTGCTGGTGAAAAGACTGTTTTGCACTGACTTTGTTTTCTTGTCTAAACTGTGTTTTCTGACTTAACTTTTACACATTTATGCGCTCACCTGTTGTGCATCCTTGCTCACTCACCTGTGTGTGTGTGTTTGTGTGTACATTCCCTCTTTCCTCCCTCCAGTCTTGGCAGCTGCTGTCACCCAAGCTTCCTTGCGGTCTGTGCTTCATAAGCTCCTCACTGCTGGACCTGCTTTCAACGTCACTGCTCTGCTCTCAGCTGCTCAGCACTCCAACCAAGGTACGGCCTCTTTGCCATTTCTCACCATCTGCTATCACTGCTGGTTTTTTGTGTGTTTGTATGCGTTTCTTTTTTTAATATGAAGAATCTTGCTCTTCCTGTCCCCATGAATGACTTCCTAAGATGACCTTCATTCAATTAAAATCTTGGCACTCCATGCAAGATTGCTGTGTCGCTTAAGGGGTTTTTAGATTGACTTTCTCTATGTGGGAAAACAAAAGACATTGTTCCATGTATTCCAATGAGCCTCCCTCATTGCTGGAATAGTGGATGTAATGCAAAGCAAGCCAGTTTTCACATCAGTTTTTAAGAAACTTAGAAAAAAAAGTTGGTAGAGGATTTTGCAGATTGCAGAATTCAACCTTAAAATCCCTCTTGTTTCCTACACTAGCCTTTAAATTTCGGCTGTTTGCAGTTACATCAAGCAAGTCCATCCCTTCAGACACGAGGACTAACACTGACGTTGAAAATACATGCTAACAGTATGTATTTAGTCAAAGCTGATTAACCTTTATTCCTCCACATCAACCCTATGTTTTCCTGTTTTCAGCCCAGCACTCCAGTCAGTCTCCGGTCTCGCTGACGTCGGATGCATCATCACCGCGGCCGTACGTCTCACCTCGGAACGGCACGCCACAGACCAACCAGAAATCCCTTATGGGTATTCACCCTGGCAACATCGTGTCAATATCCAGGGTGAGCTTCAGAACCACAAGACAAGTTTGAAAAAAAAAATAGCTGTACTTCCCCTTTCTCATGACTCACCCCTCCTTCTTCCTCTCTTTTCTCATCTGTGTTATGACTGCCCTCATGTGTGACATCTTATCTTTGTGGTTTTCTATAATATCTTCTTACCTCTTTGTTTGCATTCACATTTTTTCTCTCCTCTTGGCGTGTGTTCTTTCGTTTTTCAGGGCAGTATAAGTTCAGGGAAGGCAGGATCAGCCTCCATCTCTCAGACAACAGAAAAGCGTCCAGAAGACCCAAGAACTCTGCAGCAAAGGAGGTAGAATTCATTGGAAATCATTTCACCGCATCATTTCATTTGTGATGATAGTTTGCTCGGAGGCAAAGCAAACAAATGAAAACCAAGAGGGACTTTCACAACTGCGAGGATGCTTCACCTGAATTACAAGGGGAAATTTTGCAAAATTCAACAACACGTGTCTCAGGCAGTTTGCAAAAGAGCCATTTGTTCTGTAGAAAGTGTTTACAATGAGGTCTGTGTATTATCTAGAGTAATCGTAACAATGCAGTTCCCTGGACTGACAATATGTCGTTTTCTAAACATATGGCTCTTCTTTTGCAGTCAAGTGCTAAAGTCTGTTGGTCAGGTTTGTTGTTCATCTAAATGTCATCCAAGTGCAACACGATTCTGAGATGACAGTGATGACTGGGTATAGATTGAATCCACACAATCACTGACTGACTGATGATGTAAGATATCAGGACTTTGGAAAACTAGAGCTGCATTTTATCAACACAGTCTCCACATAGTTAACCAGTTGTCTGTCTTGTCCAGCAGCCAGGAGATTCTGTGCACAGGATCAAACCTATCTGGTCCTGTGATGGCCCACGCCCCCTCCAGCAGCAGTAGCCAAACCCAGTCCGACCCTCCTGGCTCCTTCACTCCTTCCCTGGCAGCTCATTTCGATGAAAACCTCATAAGACATATCCAAGGATGGCCTTCAGAAAACACTGAGAAACAGGTACAGCCCAGCGCCACAGAGCAAAGTAGTGCTCGCCCCTGGTTTTTTAGATGTAGCATTTTTGTGGAGCTACAGAAACAAGGAGTGCTGGCTATATTTTATTGATAGTTTTTATTTTGTTGTAACCTTCAGGCAAATTTTTTTGCATTTTTGTCTTATTTTTTGTCTTCCAGCAAATACGTTTCCAGCTTGTAGTGAACAGTACAGCTTCATTGGGCTGCTTTTAGTCTTGCCCAAATTTTTTTTTATCATTATATCTGATCTGATTTTCCTCTTTATCAGTTCGGAAATGTGTGTTGCAGACAATGACCAAATATCTGGTGCTACCCCTCTGTGTCATTCCTCATACAGGCTGAATGCCTGTGTGTCTTTATTTATCCTAATGCATTTTTCTTAATAAATTAAGAGTCTAGTATTATTTTCAGTTGTCCCTCTCGGTTGTTTGATTAGCAGGTGAACAACGTAAATTGCAGGACTGTATTGTAACGCTCCTAATTTGGCAAATATTGCAACAAAATGTTTCAACAAAACAGGATTGGAGTCTGCTGTCATTTCAGTAAAGAAACTGGAGTCAACATAAAAGTGTTCAACAAAACAGAAAGTAGACCGCCATTATTGTGGTTACAATTTCTTCATCCAACTCTGTGTTTCTGCTGCTAACATTTATCCATAGTCAGTCGAGTTGCCCAAAACTCTGCTGTGAAGAATGCAGGAGGGTGCCATAGTAACATTACCTGAACAGAGATTCTGTTTCTCTTCTGTGAAAGTGAAAACAACGCAGGCTTTCTGTGACCATGATGCTTATCTGGACATGTTACGGCTGAGCGCTTTAGCTTTGCTACTCTTATAGCAACACTTTTCTTTGCAGTAATAATTGGTGTTCTGTCACACACCAGGAGAAACTCGCGTCACAAAACAAACCCACTGGTCTGTTTTACCACCTTGTACGGTTGGTTTGTGCTCAAAATCATAATAACCTTTAATTAATATAGTAAGTGTCTGTTTACCTTGGTAGACGGAGATAGATGAAGTAGGCAGATACTTTTGTTAAGTAAAAGTACTGATACCACACTGTAAAGGTTTTGCTTTGAAATTGTTACTTAAAGTAAGAGTATGGAAGTATAATGAGGGAAATGTATTACGGTAAAGTAAAAGTGCTCAATGCTGATAAATGTCTCATCTTGTGAAAAGTCTCTTGTAACTGTTACGCTATAATACAGTGTTATAATTAGATTATTTTGACTTGTACATAAATGTACAAGTCATAATAATCAGGATTGTACTGTTTTGGTAACCGTAACACCTGCCTCTCAAAGAAGCAGAAATCAGAGTTGGAATCAGAATTGTTAAAATACAAATGATGATTTGTTTTTGAAATATGTTCAGTGTTTGTTTTGAAAATGTGCAGTTACAACTTGACAGTAAGTGCTCGTCCCTCTCTGCCAGGCGGCTCGGTTGCGTGAGGACATCCACAACATGGGCAGCCTGTACATGTCTGAAATCTGCACGGAGATGAAAAACCTTCGCTCCCTGGTCAGAGTGTGTGAAATCCAGGCCACACTCAGGGAACAGAGGTGAGGGGGAAATGACTGAATTTGCATAGAAACTGCATGTGAGCTGAGAGCACAATCAGTCATTAATATTTTCCTCCTCTCGATGACAGAATCCTGTTTCTGAGGCAGCAGAGCAAAGAGCTGGACAAGCTGAAGAACCAGAACTCCTACATGGTGTGAGGACCTGAGAAGAAAAGGACAATGAGAGAAAAACACAGGACAGCGAGCTGTTAAAGCCTGTTTATTCTCCCTACGAGAACAACTGACAAGGTGAAGCTCCATCATCCTCAACATTTTCTTTTCTTTTCTTTTTAAACTTGTTTTCCAGTGTCCACCACACGAGTTGCTCGCGCAGTTCAAAAGGTCAAACTGGTGGCTCACCAGAGTCGGACACTTTTGAGTAAGTGGACCCAGAGGACCTGAGGCTCTTTTCAGACAGCACCTTCTTGGACAGTGAACCTTGGATTGTGTGTATTGTATCAGGTTGACTTGTTTTCTGGTGTGTTTTGATGTGTAGTGGTCAGGAAGAGATTCAAAATGAACTAAACCATCTCATAACTGGTCTAAAAATGGACTTTGTAATTCATTGAAATGTATGGCTTCAATGGCAGTGATGTTACTGTTATTTTTTTATTCACTCTACTTGTCAGTGGTTTTTGCCATCCCATTGTGTCTTCGGGCTGGTGGGTTTCACACATCATGAGATTAGCGAAGACCTTTGGCCAGATCTTTCTGAAAATACTTAATGTGCTTCAGTAATTCTTTCCCAGTTGATGGGAATCTGCGTTATGGTTCTGGTGATACACATTTACTAGGAAGATATGGCTACTTCTGTCAAATGCACTCCAGATGTTTCCAAGCCATCTTAAAAAAAAAAGAAAAGCCTACATTGTTGGACCTAGGTTGGCTGCTAGCATATCTGAGGTTGTATCCATTTGTAGCCCTGCTGGCAGTTTTCTAATTCCTTCTGCTGTTTCTATTTTTTTGTTTAATTGTCAATGTTTTGTTTCTGTCCCAAGTCCAGTTGGGAAGATATTTCATTCCTTTTTTGTGCAGCTTAGCAAGAGATGGTGTAAAAGAATAGAAAAGTGTCTGAATTAACAGTCACAGAAAGCTAAATTATTGTTGCACATGATTCATTACGTCCTTGTAGTTGTAATGGGGAAAGATCGGCAGAAAGAAAAAGTTATTTGTTCTACAAGGAAACTCATCTTTTGTTTTTGTTCAGCTGTTGTGGCTGCAGCCCTTTTATCAACTGACTCTCGCCAGGTTTGGCAACTTTTTTAAAGGGTTCATTCATGATGAGAGGGAATACTTTTTATATGAACATCACATTAAAACTGCAGTCGTGCACTCCAACACTTATAGAGCCAGTTTCTTTTGTGTCTCGGCTGTTCTTTTCCTTGACTTTGAATACTTTCCACCAGATCCAACATGCACACTTTTTTTTGGGGGGGGGTGGGGTGGGTCCAGGTTTGGGGGCTTTGTATTCCATAAGATATGTGAATAAAATATTATACCACACCTCCTGCTTGACTTTCACTTACAGTTCAGAGCTTGATTAATGTTGTGGGGGTGTGTATGAGTGGGTTTTATACCTTTCCAGATGATTTATGCATTTAGTATTTCTTCAAAATTAAAGTTTGCAATTATGCATGTAGAGGAGGAGGTTTGGCTGGGATCAGGTCGTGCACTTTGTCAGTGACTTGTCAGGTGTAGGTGTCTCTGGTTTATGAGGTTTGCTGCCTGTATACAGTTCACACATAAATGTCAGCGTAGCAGTTGGTGTTTTTTACTTGTTGGTCCTCCTCTGGCCACAAGATGGTGACGGTGAGCAACATTACCGTGAACCTCCTTCTGCTTATGTGAGCATTCATGCTCTCTTGACTCCCATCAGATTAAAAAGCTATTACTGCAGATGTCACATGTAAAATGTAGCTTAAACAAAAGCAGAAGGTTGGATAAAATCAAATTGAGTTGACCCGTGCTGTGTTGCCATTCTCTGCCCGCTCTGAGGCCATACACCCATATAGGTACACAGATGATGGATGATAATTCAGAGCTCCTGACTGACAAAAGCGTGATAGAAACGAGCGGAAAATAGCAAGTTCAAAATGTCTAAGTAATTCACCAGAGCGGCGTATGTAGGACGACATTGAACTTGGGCCTTTTTGTTAAAACACATCAGCAGCTTTTCTTGCTTGCACAGCAGCACAGTGAGAAGTGAACCTCCTGCTTTGTCCCTCCTCTGGACGAGGATCAACATTTACACTTTCACAAGGTTCGGCTGAAGCATCCATTAGCAGTGGTGTGTCAAAATATCCTCTCGTGAAGCTTGTGAAAGTTAAATAGTTGGTGTTATTGAACCCTGGATGTAGCCAGATTATGTATTTTTACGCCTGTATCTGTAACAATTAAATATATCTTTGTATAAACATATAAGCACATTTGATAAGGATGACTAAAGCAAGATACCACAGTCAAAAACTTATTTTACTTCCATAACATGTCTTCTTGAGAACAAATGCAAAGCAAACTTCCATAATACACTTTTATTTTCTTACGTTGTTTCTAATTGTGCCTGTAGATCTCAATTCTAATCAATATCTTTAAAGGGTGTTTTCTGAGCCAGACATCTCTTCAGCAGCACTCACCAAACTTTCAATTTTATTCCTCTCTGTATTCTGAAAGTTTTTACACAGACGTTTGTTCATTTATCATTCATAGCCTGATTTAAAGAACATTTTATTCCTTAAAGTATGGTGAAAATAGTTTTTTTTTCCTGGCTGTTGATGGTATTTCATGATTTATGGACTGATAAAAAGAGATATCCAAAGTCCCCTGTGTAAAAACCTTGGGCCGTAATACATCAACAAAATGAAACAAAGAATCTGAAGCTGGTTTTATCCAATGTTCAGATCTCTGGTAATGCAAAGGAGGACATGTTTAGATATGTAATACCTTATTTGGATATTTAAACATAGCACTTCAGAAGAATCTTAAAACGAAAAATAATTGTTTTTTAAGTTATCCACAGCAGCTTTTGGAGAAAAAGTACCGAGGGGCCCTGTAAAACTGCTGTGTGGAGCTCTGTGCTAATTGATTAAACCCAGAGAAGACAATGGTGATTGGTTAAATTCGGAGAACACAACAAGCTCCATTTATTTTGCCCTTTCAGTGTCCTCATCGAGCAGCAGCTTCCACTCTGTCATCACCATCTTCAATGTAAAATCTACACATGACTAAAAAGAAACAGAAAACGACATGGCCTATTTCCTAAATGCTCAAGGAAGTGAACTTAGATCCACTCAGAGTTAACTTCGCTGTTGAATCTGTCGAATCCTACAGCACAATGAAACAGAAAGGCTAAAAAGAGCTGCTCCTGGAAATGTTTTACCCTACTTAGCTGTCGTGTCTCCTCTGAAATTCAGTTCTGAAAAGACTTATGAACAAGACCAGTACTGTGTTTGACATTCACAGCTTTTAGAAAATATGCTTGTGATTTTAAACTGTAACACCTCACCACAGCAGCATTTAAAATGTCAAAACTCATGTGGTAAAATCAATTCTGTGTCAGCTTACTGTCATCAGCTGAGCTAATGAGATTGCTAGTTGACAGGAAGTGGTTAACAAGCTAGTTAGCCAGGGAAGCTTTGTCCTCTCTACAATAAAACTCAAACTTGAAAGGAATGATGTGTAATCTTAAGAACAGAATATCACGAGAAATAAATCGGCAAGTACAACGAACGATAGAGGCAAGGGAAGTTTTTGTGACTTAGTAGCTGTAGCTGTATTCTTGCTGGTTAGCATGTTAGCGCTTAGCATGCCATGAGCTAAGTAGTTTGCAGTGTCACTGTCTGCTGTCCTCTGGCCTTCATGGTGATACTGTTAATATATTACCTCAGACATTTAGTTTACGATTTTTGAACTGCAGCTTCTTGGTATTTATATGCTAACATGTAATAGTGAGCTAATATTAGATGTTCTAGCATTGCTAATTCATCAGGCTAGCTCCAATAGTGATGAACTAAATATGTTGTCTAATTTGTGAGCCATATAAACACTTAAAGGCCTTTTTGTATCCACACAACAGAAACGGTAAGCACATTATAATTAACTGTCATTTGAAACTGCTGATTTTTGAAACACTTTGAGATTTGCCTGCAGATAAAATTATATACTCGAACAAAACAACAAGGGAAATTAGCGTTGGCAATGATTTATTTACAATGAATGAAGAAGCTGGGATTTCCACCTTTAGCAGAAATACATTTTTGTAGGTGTTTTGCAGAATTTTTATCCATTTTCTGACACAAGCTTATTGAAATTTTTGACCATACTTTGAAGCAAAATTCCTTTAGGTGTTCAAGTGTTTCAGGGTTGTCTTTTATGTACTGCTTGTTTCAAATCCCCCTCACAAACTTTGAACAGGATTCAAATCTGGGCTTTGACAGAGCCATTACATAACCCTCCTTTTCTTCTTTTTGAGCCATTGGTTCTACTTGCTTTTTAGCTGAGGATCTTTATTGTGCTGAAAGATCCACTGTTGCTTTAACTTAAACTTTTGGACAGATGGTCTCACATTATCTCCAAGAATTCTTTGATATGATGCAGAATTCATAGTTGAATTAATGACTGTAAGAAAGGCAGCCATGTAGCCCCCAGAAATAACATGTCCACCACCTTGTTTCACAGCTGGTTTGAGGTTCTTGTTCTGAGGAGTTTTATTTGGTTTGTCCCAGTCATGTGTTCCTTTTGCCAAACAACTTTGAACTCTTTGATTCTTCTGTCTAGCCCACATTATTCCCAAAGACCTGGACTTTGCTTGTATATTTGTTGGCAAACTGTAGCTCAGCTTTAATATTCTTCCTGGACTGCAAAGCCTTTTTCCTGGGACGCCTCCAATGCAGGTCAAATGTATGCGGTCTATTTCTGATTCTAGATGGAACACTTTAACAACAGCAGCTGCAGGGTTACCTGCAGAATTAGTGAGGAAATGTTGGAGTTCTTGGAAACTTCTTTTTAAATCAAACCCTTTACTCTTAGACCAAATTTGCTGGACCAGCCAGTCCTGGACCAGTTGGCACACGTTTGAAATCAATGCCCCTTGTAGATGATTTTCCTTACAGTGGAGTTCACAAATCATTTAGAGATCGTTTTCAACCCCTTGCCAGACTCATGGGCATCCAGAAACTTTAGAGAGCTCTTTAGATCTTGGCATGACTACAAAAAAACCCCCAAACACTTCAAGTGAACAGCACTTCGATGTCTGAGGTTTAACTAAGACTTGTTCCATCTGTGGCTCTTTATGGAGGTTCTGACCACTGGCAAATCCTGTAATCTGTTGGCACCTGATTCTAATTTTATAGTTGTAAGGGTGTGATAATGACAGTTATTACAAAATGTCACTTGTACGTGCCGTTTTGTTTGAGTATACCACACTTACCTATTGGTGTTGCTTCTTCATGCAAAAACAATGGTTGCTACACCTTGTTAAAAGCTCCACATCCCATCGTTCTAGTTCTTACTTCAGTTTGACTTGAGTTTTTGTTGGCTGATGCTCAGATACACATTTACTTACCTCAAGAGTACTTTGTCCAGGTTTGGACATGTCTGCCTTTGAGCTTTCTGCTGCTACCTTAACAAACAGTCCTGAATGGGGATTCCATTTAAGGCACTCTGAGCCTTTTAAAAGCGTCCCAGTGTCCCTGAATCATCTGCAGGCCTCGCAGTTAACAATGACGAGCTGCTTGACTGTAATTTGAGGAGCTCCGGTGAAAACTCTGTTGTGTGGATTTTCTAGAAGAACACCAATGTTGTTTCTGCAAAGATTCTTTTTTAACTTCTGAGCAAAATCCTGGCACAGACTTAAACATTCACTCCACATACTTTAGTGTCGCTATTACATTTCTAATTATGCTTGTAGATGAATGAAATCATGTCTTCCTACTTATGAACATGTGCACTGATGAACTTCTGAGGGATTTGTTTTCCTTTTTCCAACATCACAAACTAAATGCTGCACTTGAGAATTCTCGTTCCACTGATGTTCACCAGCTTTAACTGTTAGATGTGTTGCAGATATGTCTTTGTGTCCCTTGTTGACAAGCTGATTTTTTTCAGTTTCAGCGATTGGACACATAAACAAATTTGTCGCTTAAAAAATTCTAATTTTGACTTCGCAAAAGTTGCAGAGCTGCTTGTCTATGGGGAAATTTAGGGCTCAACATCCAACAAAAGAACGCCTTTCTCCACTTCCACACTGATCAGCATCACCCCCGTGAAGATTTGAAACTGGTGGATCTTTTTATACCCTCCCAGGCTGCTTATTGTATACTCAACATTTCCCCCTCGATTTCATTTATTACCATTTAGTCATAGCAGAGCAGCGGCCGCACCTGAGCGTTTTTTCCAGCTGATGCATCAGCAGCTATATGTGCCGAGATCACCAAATGTGTCTGCTGGTGCTGCTTCATTTGTCCTCATAAACTGTACCCCATTGTCAGGACTCAGAGCGCAACACAGAGTCCAGATCACTGCTCTCATTACCAACAGTCTCTGTTACAGCTTCATCGCGAGCATAGTTAAGGTGATTAAAGACCTCCTTTTTTCATTATATGGTCTAGACTGGTCAGACCCGTGTAATAAAGACAATTAATCTCATTTATTTCTCTTTATGTGACAAACACAATTATTATTATGTGTTGGCCCGGCCTCAGCCAAGTGTCATTGAAAGAGTCCATTCTTCTTAAGTGTTTTTTCATTCTCATTTGTAGGCATTTGTATTGCAGCGACGATGCATTGTATTAGTAAGTCAAATATATTTGGATTTCTCTTCCCTCCGCAGTCACAGCGGATAATGAATGTTGGCCTCTAGTGCTTTTCCACTGTGTTAATGCAGAAGGAAGCAGCATCTGCACCAATAAATCCAAGGTCCGATCCCAGTCATGGTACTGGTATCTCCACATCTCAACCACAGCGCTCCTTTCAAACCACAGTTTAAAGGAAAAACAGGAGAACATGCTGATCCATCATCACTCTGAGCAACTAGTTCACCTTTCTCTCCTTCATCTTTGGAAATATCATGATTCCTCCTGCAGTACAGGCGTCATTTGGTGCCTGTTTGGATTCTGCAACTCTTTTACCTGCTGTTGGACAAACCGAGAGGTTTATTTATTTCCTTTGACATCCCACTTCTCCATGATGCCCTTCTCTGCCATCTGTTCTTTGATGCCCTCACAGCCCTGGGTGTCCTTATCACTGGATGTGAAAAGTCAGATCGAAGTGTACTGCTCTGACTACATCTCTCATAACACATCTGTAGCAGAAACTGACTGTAGCTTTGGTGCGAACCCACCTCGAGTCTTTCTGGTTTTGCCTTTTCTAAAGGAGCCTCCTTCAGCATGTTCTTTAACTGATTGTAGAACTTCCTCTTTCTTTTTATCTTAATATCAGAGGTGGAAAGTAACAAATTACATTTAGTCACGTTACTGTATTGAATAGTTTTTTGTGTACTTGTACTTTTTAAAGTTGTTTTAAATTCTGTAATTTTACTTTTAGTTAAGTATGTTTTTAAAGTATTTTACTTCACTACATTTTCAATTGTATCCATTACTGAGTACATTTTTTTTTAAATTATTAAATTAAAAATATTGCACCCCGGAAATACTGTAGTGAATGACAAATCGGTGCATGACATACAGTAGCTAACGCTGGTACCAGCAACCTGCTGTTAACAGGCGCGTTGCTGTCCAATGGAAACCATGCAACTTTAATTCTTCTTTACAGGATTGGAAAATTACCAAATAAAATATGTTTAATCACATTATTTCTCCTTGTTCAATTGTTTTTTACTTTTTACACCATACCTTTGTTTGTGCACTTCCTGAAAAGTTACCATTTGAACATGTCCACATGTTTTTCATCGGACACTAACGGACCAGTTAACAGCAGGTTGCTAGTACTAACCCCCGGTGGCCATGTCATGCACTGATGTAGGAAGGCCTTCAGTGACATAGGAGCGATGTAAAAGTGCCCCCTGGAACAACCAGAAACCCCAAGGAAGAAGGCAAAAGTCAGTGATGTGATGGCAGTGGGTGCCACAGGCGAAGGTTGACAAGCTCATGATTAACTTCATTTGTGAGGGCCTTCATCCATTTTCTGTGGTTGAACAACCTGCTTTTTAAAGAGCTTTTATTGACTGAATCCTCAATGCAAACTCATTTCCAGACCCACTCTCAGGACCAGAATAAAGTGCGCTGCCAATCAGAGGAAGCAGACTTTGATGTTGCACCTCAGTAAAGTCAGCTATGTCACCACCACTACAGATTGCTGGACAGCGCATCAGCAAAGTTTCACAGGGGTCACAACTCATTGGACAGATGAGGAAACCTTGGAGAGGAGATCTGCTGCACTTGCTTGCCAGAAGAGGTTGAAAGGGTCCCACACCTTTGATGTCCTAGCTGGTGCCCTCAATGACATTCACTGTCGATATAGAATAAGGGGGAAAGTGGTAAGAACCTACGTTAATTTGAGTGGATTTTTAACAGGCAATGTTTTGTTTACTAAACACAGTTCTATCATATCAACAGTTTGTTTGCTTGAGGAAAATATTTAGTACTCAGATTAACATTAGCTTCATTATTGTTCCCAAGATTGTGGAAATATTTCTTGTTTCTTATTTGGTGAATGAAAAATCTGCATTGTCACTTTTTTCACTTTTGTTTAACAGAACTTTTACTGTCCTGTTTTGTCATTCTTTATTACAGGAGTGAACTATTTTCCAGCATCAGCAGGAATTTAAAACTCTGTCAAAGGCGCTCCTGACATGATATTGTTCTCTTTGCCCATGAGGTGGCTCAGAAACACTGCACCTGATATCATTTCTTAAACCCTGATGGGCTTGATCACTCTCACCTCATATAACAACCGATATGTCGCCACAGCAGGTGATTGATGGATCCCATCGCTGCTGCCTTCGATCCCTCGGCGTTCGCTTCACACGGTGCAGGTCAGAGGTCACCTCCATCTTCTGGCGCCTGCTCTGCGCCATGTTTGTTCTCTCGCGGGGATTTTTTGGTAATGCTGAGCTTCAATCAGCGGCTCATCAGTCAGGGTGGGTGAGACACTGGGCAGTCCCAGCGTCCCGTGGCCCCTTTCACCAGTGGCGTCCTTGGGGGGAACGTGGGTAACTGTGCTGATTACCTGTCATACTATATTTATCGCTGTCACACATTTATTTATGAGTACTCCTGACCAGCTGTGGGCTCAGCCATTAGCCTGTTTCTATCCTCCTCTGTGCTCTTCAATTAGCCTTGTCCCCTCCTCACCTTTACTTCCCTCTTCTTCTCTCACCCCCTCGACTTTCTGTCTTATGTTCTCTTTTATTTCGTCCCATCACCTGCCCGCTCTTCCCCTCTGTCCTTGTCATCCTGCCCACCCTTCCACTGACCATTTACACCCACCGACATCATTGACTCCTCGCTGCTCCTCTCCCGTTGTCACAGCCAGAGGGGCTGCATCCGAGTGACCGATATCCCCCCAAACTGGTCCTAACACTGGAAGAAGGGGGGGCGACGTTAGCTTTGGTTGACTTTGTGAAACTTTTGATAAATGAGGCAGCTGATGGCCGGAGCCTTCTAAAGCTGACATCATTTGGACTGTCATTGAGACATGTGAGGTGAGACTGGGACATGTGTCCTTATGCAACACACTCCAAATGTGCCTTAAGGACTTCAGCGCTCGCTGTGTGTTTGATTATCTCTCCTACATTAGAATGGAAACACTCAAGAATCAATGGTTGGAGGCAGCAGTTGTTGCAAATACTGTATGTAGGCGAGCTGTAAATCATATCCTGTGATTTAAGCCTACAGGCCACATTAGTTGTGATTTATTACATTAATTGTTAACAGATGTTTTTTCTGTGATCACATAAGCCCTGTGGTCTTGTTTGTTAAGATCACTGACTACTGTGAAGATTAGTGCCATTATTAAAGGCTCTAACAGCTTTTCTTCCCCTTATTTACCTTTTTTAAAGTGATCAGTGGTTTCCTCTACAGTCACATATATCTTTCAACATTGAAAGATGTGAGGTTTTATTTGACTTCCGTCTGTGTTTTCTGTTCTTAACTGTATTGTAAGGTGGGTGAGTCTCAGTGAACCAGCGAGGATTTAGCAGAAGTAGTCAGAGCCTTTTATTTAATTAAAAGTACCAATACAGCAGAAAAAATACTCCATTGCAAGTAAAACTTCTGTATCAAAAGTCTCTATTAGTAGCAACCTGTAGTTGAACAATAAAACTCCTGTTTTTGTCCCCCTGACTGATTATTTTTATGATCTAAGGCATCGTTCAATTATTAATAGTGAAGCATCAGGATGTCAGCAGCATGGTACTGTTGTAGCTGCTGGTCGATCTGGTTTGAACTACTTTATATATGCACTTTTATATACAGGGACAGAGGATAAATCAGAGGGTTGGTGAAACAAAGTTTTCAGTTTTTTGTCTGTTGGAACATTTGGACATTTATTGAAATGAAACTGTGAGAAGTTTAGCTGGAAAAATCCCTGTTTGGTGGAACGACTCGTAGACATCTGAAATGTGAGCCGACTACACTGCAGTTTATAAGAAACCAAAAAGGCTGGAAAACACTGGTTTAGTCTTAAATAATGTGTTGTATTTTAAAACATTGTTATATTATCCAATGTGGAAAATCTTCAACTTAAAAATAACTAAAGCGAAAGAATATGTTAAAGAAGAAAAGTGCAACATTTTCCTCAAAAATGTGGTGAAGTGGAAATACAAGGCAGCATAAAATGGAAGCTCTCAAGTAAAGTACATCCAGACTTTGTTTCACAACAGTCTTTGAGTAAATGTGCTTATTTGTTGTCCAAAACTAGGATTTAGTAACTTTTAAAGCAAAATCAGACGACATTTGTGGTTGTTACTGTGTGTTGTTAATCAAATCTGATCAAACCTCTCTAGTAGCTGCAAAAACTGCCTCAGGGATCCCAGCACAAAAGGTGTTTTATGACCCTCCTTCGCCCCATTATACATGTCAGTTTCATTATTTTCTCAGTTAACCAGCCCTCCAGATCTGAAATGATTAATTGATTGCTCAACTGACAGACCATCATCTGGAAATCATTTGAATAATTGATTAAGGTAATGGTTTGAGGCATTTTTAGATGAAAATCTCTGATCTCTGCTTCTTAAATGTGAATATTTGCTGTTTTTTTCTACTTTTATATGATAGGAAACTCAACATCTTTGGGTTTTTGGCTGTTGATTGGACATAAAATATGAACACATGAGGGGCTGTTTTTGAAGACACTGATGTACAGGTAAATTGGTTGGTTGCAGCCTGCAGTATTCCAAGGTGGAATGTGTTTCCCCAAGTTTCTGTGTAGTAATTACTTGACACACACACAAATGAAGGAAGCCATTTGATAGTGAGAGTGATGAACCCACAGAGAATTATCACCAGACTCTGCAGCTCTACAGGGAGACTCTCAGCCTCTTTCAGCACATTGTTGCAGGTTTTAAAATCCCACAGCTTTCATGTTTTGATCACTCTCAACGCTCTCATCAGTGTCACCGGCAAACAGCTGTTTTCAGAGGGAAAAAAAACCCAAAAAGACGAGCGGCACCAAATGGCAGACAGACAGAGTCAGCGAGTGGTGGCGTATTTAGCAGCTAAACAGACAGATATTTCCCTCTGGAGCTGATGAGACCAAAAACACATTCAGTTCCTCATTCAGACTTCATCCATCAGGTGTCCGGAGACGTGACTCCATGTGAATGCTAATGGTGCTCCGTGTCTGTTCAGTGCGTGAATAGGTAGCCATTAGATATCAATATATAGCACTACTAATGTATTTTATCATTTAAAGAACATTACCAGAGTGTGACCATTTCTCTCCTAAACCAATACAGCGACTCAACTATACGCCTTCACTGCCTGCAGGAATAATATCTTAATGCTATAATACATCCCTACTACATCTGCTTCAAAACTCAGCTGCTTGAGTGGTGACTAAGACCAGACGTTACACCAATTTTAAAGTCTCAGCACTGGCTTCACGTCTGAATTAGGGTTGACGTTAAAGGTTCCATATGGTAGAAATCTGTTAATTAACACTTTCATTTTAGCTTGTTGTGCAGCTGTACCTTAAATCTTATGCCCACAGCCCAGAGCTCTGTGGAAACTGAGAAGCATTTAAAGACGGTGGAAACTTAAAGACTGATACGAAACCAATAAACGAGAACGGTGTGGGTTACTGAGTTCTCATGTTGTGCTTCAACTGTTACATCTGCTGTTTACATCTCTTTACTTCTCTCCTGCTCTCTGTGCTCACATAAGCTGCAATATAATACATCCAAATCCTCACGAGGCTGAAGTTAGCTTCTGATTTTTAACTTCCGATTCGGCACTTAAGGGAAACGTTAAGGGGAACTCAAGTTCTCGATCCTGTTTATTACACCTTGTAATTATATGATTGCGAGTTAAACATTAAGGGTAACACTTTCAAACGATTCCAGAGACGATGACGACTCTTTAAACCACAGTTTAAACTTCAGCCTCATCAAATCCCCAGTGAGGCTGTTTTCGTTTATATGTTTTACTGTTATCAGTAAATGGAATTAGTAAAAAATAATGACTGAAATGCAGCCTATTAAGACCACAAACTACCATTTCCAAGCTGCTGCTATGCACCACTAAACTACTGGTTTTATAAATACAACACTGTCTCGCAAACTCACCATACTTATGAGTTAAAAACAATGGCTGTGCTGTAAATTCTACATTTGTATGTTAAATGATAAGTCATAGGGGAAGTTAGATGCAACAGATTGTAGTACACATCACGATCAATGCTGTCAATCACAGACACAGAGAGAGTCTTCTTCCTGAAGAGGGCGAGGACAGCAGCAGTTCAGTTGTCTTTAAAACCACGCGGACACTGAAACAGCCTGCAGAATCCAGGAATTATAAATGAACAGCTTTCTGGTATTTTGAGCTGAACAATTAAAAGACACATTCTGAGGCTGAAAAGGTGCAAAGTATGAGATCTTTGAGACTCTTCTGTTGGTTTATAAAACTCTTCATTTATCAGATTTGCTTTTATGCTATGAACACTCAGAACTCTCTGATCCGTTATCAATGACCTTTTAATTGTATTGTTATTATTGTTGCCAATCTTCATGTTCAATGTTAATGTGTTGAAAAGCAAACTCAAGACTTAGCTTTTTAATCTGGCGTTTAATTGATTTATACACCCCTAACCCTCTTGGCCAGGGCTCCCTTGAAAAAGAGATCTACAATCTCAGTGGTACTCACCTGGTTAAATAAAGGTTAAATTAAAAAAATATGTCATTTATCACCTCACCTTTGTATCATTGCCTCATTTTGCTCTTCTGAATTTTGACTTGTCCTGTTTATCTGAGTGTCTTTGGTGCATTTATTTATGACAGTATCTGTTTTAATGGAGTTCTTCATCTATAACATAATGTTTAGGGGGCAGTGGAGTGCTGTTGTTTTTGTCTTCTTTTGTCCTGTTAAGCACTTTGTCTTCCATTATTTATTGGAAAAGTGCTGCCCAGGTAAAATCTGATTGACTGACTGAAGGAGATGATATGCTGATGTTGTGGTCATGGCTTGTTTTTGCTGCTCTTAAGTGCCATAAAACGCAGTCATTGCAGGTTTAACATTAATATTTCCTGTTTGGTCAGGAATACTTACCGTTTATGACTTGAGTTACAAACTAAGTTTGATGTTGCTTTTATACCAGGCAATAAAAAGGGTTTTGTGATGGTCTCAGCACCAAACAGTGCTGTGAAAAGGTATTTCCCTGATGTCTTCTATTTTTGCATATTTCTCACACTTAAATGTTACAAATCAGCAAACTAATATTTATATGTATTTGCAGTTTTTAAATTATGATTTATTAAAGATTTTTTTGAAACCTGTATCACCCCTGTGAAAAAGTAATTGCCCTCCTAAACCTACTAACTGGCTGGGCCACCCTCGGCAGCAGCAATGGCAGTTAAATGTTTCTTACAGCTTGTGATCCGTCTTTTACATCACCATGGAGGATTTTTGGTCCACTCTTCTCTGCAGAGTAGTTTTCAATTCATGGCTCCGTCAATTATGACAAACTGTCCAGGTCCTGTTGAAACAAAGCAGCCCCAAACATCACACTACTACCACCATGTTTCACTGTTGGTCTGATGTTCTTCTTGTGGAATGCAGTATTAACTACGCCAGATGTAACGGCGCCCATGTCCTCCAAAAAGTTCCAGCTTTGGCTCATCAGTCCACAGGATGTCATCCCAAAAGTCTTAGAGCTTTTTTACAAAGGCCAGATGAGCCTTTACGTTCTTTTTGGTCAGGAGTGGTTTGATCCTTGCAACTCTCCCTCCATGGAGGCCATTTTCTCCAACTGTCTTCCTTATTGTGGAATCACATAGACAGACCTTCACTGAGGCCAGTGACGTCTATAGTTCTTTTGATGTTTGTCTGGGTTCTTTTGTGACCTTCTGGATGAGATGACACGCTCTTAGAGAACTTTTGGTGGACCGGCCACTCCTGGGAAGGTTCCCCACTGTTCCATGTTTCTCCATTTGTAGATGATGTCTCTCGCTGTGGTTCTCCAGACTGATAAAGGTCAATGACTTTATCTGTTTTTGAATTTCTTTAGAATGTGGCATCGTGTGCTGCTTTTTGAGACCCTTTAGCTACTTCACAATGCCAGACTGGTTCTGTTTAGCTGGTGAAATTGAGCCCAGTTGCCAAATGAATTTAGTCATCTGGTAGATTGGTAGCTAAGGGGGCAATTAGTTTCCACATAGGTCAAGATGGGCTGGACAGCATTTTTCCTTCAATAAATTAATCATCATTTAAAAACTGCATATTGAGTTATCTTTGTCTTATATTACAATTAGTTTGATGATCTGAAACATTTACATGCGACAAATGTAAGAATATAAGATTTTCATAGGGGGCAAATACTTTTTCACAGCACTGTACATTGTTATGTGAAGGCACATTTTAAACAATAAACAGTACCTCTAGTATAAGCCACTCTCACCCGGAAAAGTCCATTTTAATTCGCTGAGCGATCTCTGCAGCGCCATGAGAGGTTTGTCATTTACAAATGGAAACACAGCCTCATAAACTATTCAAATCACAGCTCATCCTCTCTGTGGCAGCGGAGCACCTCAAAATTACAACAAATGCGCTCGCAGTTGGAATTGCCTTTCTGCAAGTGCCTGTATGCATCTTTTATTTGTTTTCATTTATTTCCCAGACTAATCTGTGTTTTCCAACCCGGGGACTTGCGAAATCTGTCTATCTAAACATCGATGGCTCGTCTTTTCAATGACTTGCACAGAGAAGGCGTAAAAAAAAACCCATCCAGTTATTTTGTTGTTTTTTCCCGAGAGCTGATGACTTTTTGCCCCAAACCAAAATTGCACAGAGTGATTCTGTAGCGAAACTAGCAGCTAAAAACAGCATATATAGCAATCACAGAGGCGAGATGTGTTTGCAAAGACGTCTCTGGATGATGATTTAGATCTGCTGTGTATTAGGGGTAGTGTTCAGTTCAGAGCAGCATAGATTTCTTCACCTGCCAGTCAAATAATCATGACCTGATGTAAAGCTGCACATTCATACATTCACCTCGGTGCTGATTGTGTACAAGATATAAAGTATACATTATGTATACATATATATAAATGTAAATAAGTGACAGGTGCAGGGCAGGATGCCAGTCAGCCTTATTGTGAAATGCAACTGTAACTCCACAGTGTCACCACAGGGGAGTGCTGTTAGACCCACTGATGACATTCACTGAGCTCCTCGTGTGCCGCTTTGAACCGAGTGTGACTCCAACACATATCCATAAGCAAATTACTGCCTGGCATACGTCCAAAGAGGAAATTAGTGCTTAAACCAAGTAATGAAAAAGCAATGAACATGCTATTTACACATTCTTCTTGATATTTGCCCCGAGGCTCAACTGGGAATCATCGAGGTTTCTAAATAGGAGATAAAACTACAATAAAAAAGAGGTCACAGCTTGATTGTGTTAGAATATTGCTGATTTCTTATGTTCTTTGCACAAATCAAAGGTATTACAGGCCACATGATATAACCAGTGAGGCTCAGGTGATTTCGGTTGCTGCTGCAGGTTGCTGTGGATATGAATCACACCGATTAACTCCCTCTAGAGGGTTCATTGCCCGGACGGCAGGCACCCCATGAATACATACAAATTAAGACTATCAAGGAAGTTAGCGAAGCAGCCAAACAGCCACCAGTGACTCTGAAAGTTTTACAATTTGGTTAATTGTCTTAATAGTTTGTTTACTCTTTCGGAACAGGTTTCTCGTTACTTGATTGGATGCTGTGATCTGGGTGTCAACAGTCCCTCTGGTCCTCTGTATCATACTAACATATTACCAGGGGTGAGTGACGGAGTCAGAGTGATGTAGGTGTAGAAGCTTAACCTGCTGGAGGTGTGTGGGTTTGGACGACAGCATTACAATTAACACTGTAATTATCTGACCCACTCTGACTTGTGTTAACTGGACAGGCCTGAATAACAGACCAAATGATATTCCTCCCCTTCTTTTTCTCCTACACCAGGTCTTTATGGCACGAGGAGTACTTTCTAAAAGTATGATCACATTTGTAAGTCATTTCAAAGATTTTGGGACCCATTTCAGCTCTTTTGTTTATTTCTTATATTTTTCCATAACGTATTGTACACCGATCAAGCATAACATTATGACCACCTGCCTAATATCGTGTTGATCCCCCTTACGGGCTCAAAAATGCTCTGAACCATTGGGCATGGACAAGAGGACCTCTCAGGGTGTCCTATGGAGTCTGGAACCAGGACGTTGGCACTGGATCCTTTGGGTACTCTGGCTTGTGCAGTGGGGCCTCTGTCAATCAAACTTGTTCCACTGCATCCTGTTGATACTTGATCACAATGGGGTGTAGGAAGTTTGGAGGTCAAATCAACATGTTGGGCCATTGTCATGTTCCTCAACATGTTTTTTCCATGTGGTGGGGTGTATTTTCCTGCAGGGGTAGGCCAGTGACATTTGGGATTTCCATTTGCATGAGGGAGTGTGTTTGTTGTGGGACAATGTTTATTTGGGTGTCTAAGTCTCACCAACACAGATGTTAAAATCTAAGGTTTTCCATCAGAACATCACATAGTACCAATATGATCAATGTTATTCACTTCACCTGTCAGTGGTCATAATGTTGTGGCTCATCGGTGTATGTGTATTTTGAAGCATCACATTAGAAAATTATTGGAAACAGCAAAATCTGTAAAAAGCATCCCACATTTTTCAAGTAAGTTCTGATATAGCAAACATTTAAATTACATGACTGATCAGCTGTTTCTGCTTCTTCCATTGCCTTCACCTCCTCCTCCTTCTTCTTCTTCTTCTTTTGCCATTCAGTTCCATGTGCACAACCCACTACAACCCTTTTCCATTCGTCTTTGTTCAGGGCCAGTGTTTTTATTTCTTTTAATGTGTATCCACCTCTGTCGGTTTCCGCCTCCATGTCCCTATGTCACAATGTTCCTCTGGATCTTGTCCCTTCTGGGTTTCATTTTAAAGCTGTTCTTGCTACATTGGCTGGGTCTTTTCCTATCTCTTTTATGTATCTCCACTTTTTTTTTTTCTAATTTCTTCTGCCACAGGTTTTTGATTGGTTCTTTCCCGGACTTCAAGGTTTGTGATGTGGTCAAATCATTTGATGCCAAGAATTTGTCATAAGTCTTCATCTCCATACAGCATGAAGCATGGCCAATACCAGAGGGGTTTACTGTGAAGATCACTGGTTTATTCTAGCATGTTGAATAAACCAGTGATGACATTGAAAACTCTGACTCTCTAAAGTCAGAGTTTTCAATGTCATGAAGGTGACTCTCTAACTTGTTAGATCACCATAGAAACGTATGCTGCACAGCTAACCTTACTGGGTGAAGGTTCAGTTTAGTGTTTTAGAACATGCTGAAACACGTTTTTATGTTTGGTCCTGGTTTGCTGCCTAATCCGTTTTACACAGTTGGTACTGCAGCTATGAGATTTTTTGACTGAGAATATTCAATCAATAAAATATTTTTAGCTGACTTGGTCATAAACTAATATGATGGCCCTGTGTCATTCATTAATCAGATCTTAATGCACTACTTGAGTATCATGTTTAAATGAATCAAGTTTAAACAGTAGCTAATGTGCAATAAGTGGTAAAATAAAGTAACTATATTAACTCACACATCCATCCATCCATTATCTTTACACCGCTTAACACTCTGTAGGGTCGTGGGGGGCTGGAGTCTATCCCAGCTGACTCGGGTGAAGGCAGGGGACACTCTGGACAGGTCGCCAGCCTATCACTACACATAGAGACAGACAACCAAGCACACTCTCATTCACACCTACGGACAATTTAGAATAATCAGTTAACCTCAGCATGTTTTTGGACTGTGGGAGGAAGCTGGAGAACCCGGTGAGAACCCACACTGCACAGGGAGAACATGCAAACTCCACACAGAAAGATCCCAGGCGTCCTAACTGGGAACTGGGGATCTTCTAGCTGTGAGGCGATGGTGCTAACCACCGAGCCACTGTGCAGCCCTTTCACTCACACAATTATCAGTTTCCTATCAGCATTCCTTTCCTTCATCATTTGCAGTAACAGTGATTTTAATGTTCCTCAGAACTCTCCGTTATAACAACCTCTTCCTCTTGACTAAAGATGTCGGCCCATTTGGTGCAAAAGAAGAGTCAAGTTGTGTGTCAAACATCCCCTTTAATGAGAACGAGCACAGAGCCAAAGAAAAACCTGAGTAAACAAAGAAAGTTGATAACCACCTTTTTGATATCCATTATTTCTGATTAGGCTTTTAGGTTCTGTTGAGCCAGCCAACACAAGAAAGCCTGGCTATGTTGACCTTGCTCCATAGTACGGCCCTCCGCTGGCATGAAAGAATCATCACAACTTTCCTTAATGAAACAATTTTTTCTCTCATATCGGTTTCTTTTTCTTTTTCAGAGTCCTTTGGTGGTTTGTGAAGAACAGATTTTTTGTTTCTGACTTCTTCTACTTGTTTATAACATCCATGTGTGACTTATCCTTGACGACCACCTTCACACTAGTTTATTCACTCCAAAGCAGTTAATAGAAACAAGCCTCATTCACATTTCCTTGTATTTCTTGAGACATTTCTGAAGTTCACTTCAAAGTCTCCTGATAAATGAATTTAAACCACTGTGCTAAATGCTTATCACTGACTTTAGCAGGGTCTTTTCCCTTATACAGGCTAGCTCTTATGGTAAAATGTTCAGGTAAGGCACCATTTAAAGCTTCCTGCTACCAAAGCACCCTGCAGTCTAATCTAACAATAGCCCAACATTAAGGAAGAACCAACAGGGAAACGTGTAGGTGTGTGTGTCCACTAGTAGCACAACTGTGTGTGTCCAAAGAGTGTGACAGGTCTTTACTCAAGGACCAGGGTCAGTTCCTGTGTGGTCCTTATCTTAGAGAGGCTCAGCACAATGTAGTTGCTGTGATTAATTGTAGGTGAGATATGTGACATTTTCCCAACCTTTCAAGAAGGTGTTACAAGAAGGTCGCGTGTATTTTGTTTTTAATAATTGCCTGACATGGACCAACCTCTGCACAGGGTGCCTTGCCTGTATATGTCTACTGGAGCCACCCATGTCCTCACCGCCTTCATTGTAAATTCACTGCAATCCCACCACAGCCAGCTGAGAAGTGGAATTAAAGCATCAGATGTGTTGTAAGGCGTGTTTCCAATAAACCATTAACCCATCCAGTAGCCAAAGAGGACTGTTAAACTCGTTCATGGCCTGGTCCAGAAGATTCTGTGAAAGTCGTTTTAAAAATGCCTGGAGCAGACAATATTTAGCAGAAGTGCATTAATGGAAATGAAAATGCCACGACACTGTTGCCTACAGCTGAACTTTAAATGTTAATGCCTAATAAAAATAAACAGTAGAGAAACGGTCAAACAGCTTGGAGCGCCATTAGATCAGATCAATTTGCCTTCTGAGCACAACGGCCAGTCAGGCATACTTATGTGGTAAAACAGCTGTAGTTTCAAATGGTTGCAGCTAATAGGGCTCCAAGGTTGTATGCTGGGAGAAGCTGGAAGAGGTCAGTCCTCCTGCTTTAAGAGGAAGACTCTTTTACTTAAGTAAAAGTGCAAATACAACAATGTAAAAATACTCTATTACAAGTAAAAGTCCTGCAAAAAAAATCCTAATTAGGTACAAGAGGATAAATGTTAGCCAGCAAAATGGTGTTAAAGTAAAACAACTGGTTTGGTCCCTCTAAATGATTTATTATTATATCATAAAGCAAAATTAGATGAATAACACTGAAGCATCAGTATGTCAGCCACTGACTGTGTACAAAGATGGATGAGTTAAAGTTAAAATATCTGACTCTGTAAATAAAGACTGCTTTGGTGAAAACCCTTTTTTAAAACCTTGGTAAAATGCCCATATAATGTCTTTTATATGCTGAAAGAAATATCCTGAGCCAAATAAGCAGTTACCCCCATGGCTGAGCATCGTCTGAAGCTGCAGTGTACCAATTACAGTCTCAATAACAGATTCACACAGTCAGAGTTTCACCTATTGACTGCATGTATTTGGACAAATACTCTGTGATGTAAATGTCCAATACTGGCTCACATGGAAGAATAATTGCAACTTGCCAACCTCAAAACAACTCCTGAAGACCTCTCTTCATTTTTCTGTTGCAGATGGGACAAGTTTTGTTTGTTTCTCCCTCTTTAAAGTTTTTCAGCTTTCAGCAAACAACTAGTTTTGGTTCCAACTTCTTCTACTCTGTTTATTACAGTCATGCTCAGTATAACCTTCTAACAGCACTATGAAGGTCTAATCCAGTTGCCTTCTTAGTAAAAAGCAACTGGAGTTCTCCTCTTGGTTCTTGACCAAAAAGACCATGGGGAGTCCAAGGTATTTATTCTCACATCTACCTCACATGGCTAATGGCCTGTTAATGTACCAACACTTGTGAAACTGCCCGGTGAGGGATGACCCAAGGTGTTGCTGGTGGTATGAACTGTCTGGCGAGGGACCTCAAGACTGCATTATAAGTATCTGATAAGTGGAGTCGTAGATCTCCTCGTCAGCCGAGTTTATCCACTCCAAAGCAATTAATGGAGCCAAAAAAGCCTAATTCAAGTTTCTTCAATTCAAGATAAATATTTCAAACACAACTATTGAAAAGGAAGTAAATTCTCCTCTTGTATTGGGGCAACAGAAACTAACATAAAAAAAACAGCATCCAACATATTGTAGAATACATACATCAGCAGTGTGTGGCAGCACTGTTAAGGTTAATTAAACCAACTGTATGCATTTTGTTTGCATTGAAAATGTTAAAATGTTTTGAGTTTTTTAAAGAGAAAAAAAGGATATCTGTAAAACTCAAGTTCTTGTGGCTGCATTATGTTTTTTGTAAAAGGTGTTTTATTTTCAATGTTTTATTTTGAAGTAATGGATGCTGGATCCAGCATTAAATAGCTGGATTACGTAGCTAATTACACAAACTGCCATGACATTTCAGCATAATCCAACCCATCCCTGATGTCACATGAATAAATATTAACGAGCAATACTAGACCAACAAGCAGATTCTCTCCAACGCCATGTTAGTTTGACTTCCAGCAAACCCTGAGGTCAGGGGCGCTGATTTTGTTTGAACACTGGGGAGGAAACATTCAGCAGGTGTCTTAAATTCCTGCATTCTGATTAATTTTTATGCACCAATTTGTGCCTTTTGGAAATGAGAGGAAAACACAAAATTCAAGATTTCAAGAAGTTTTTTGCTCGTGTTGAAAACTCTCTGCACAAACTTTGCTGCTTTCACGATTTTACTGGGCCGAACCAAACTGCTGAATATGTTATAAGACATCCAGCGACTAAAATATGCGCAAGAAACAAGACAGAAAGCAGAATGAAACTTGTAAAATCAATAAATATGAAATACGAAACAAACAAGACAAATGGGATACCAACTTGTAAGATCAATTTCTGAAATAAAATAAATATAAAATGGTAAAATGTCATCATCGCTAAGCATAAAAGTCTAATCAATACTTAAGGCTCAATGAAAAGTTGTCCTGATCTGACTATACTTCATATCTGCTGTGTTTTGCCTTTCAGCTTCTTCATCCAAGTTGTTTTCCCATCTTCACCTCTGATGTAATGTTGATTGAAAAGCGCAGAGGGACGCAGTTCAGCCTGATTAGCCCTCCTGTTCGGCCTCTTTTTCCTCTCCTTGTTTGTAATAAATGAGCATATTTCTTGGAGAAATTCAAAAACTGTTGAGGTAGAATGCATTTCTAAAAAGACTTGGCAGTTAGCGAGGGTTAGCAAGCCAGGAGACTGTGTGCTCTGTATTGATGATGCTCTGCACTCCACTCGAAGAATCATTGGCCCTGCCGGCAAACATGTCCCTTTGGATTTGAATGAGATTGCGATTTGTACTCCAGTGAGGCTACAACCAAGGCCAGGAGTGGAAACAGGAAAAAAGGCAAAATAATTGTCTCTCAAGTTTGCTTTTCTGTGAGCGGAATGGGGTTTGCTTTCTGATCATTTGGCAAAATGCTGTTAAATGCCGATTCACTGTGATGTGCCTGCGATGCCGTCCCAACAGCAATCTCATTCAGAGTGGAATGGATTATCGTCTCGTCCCGATGCCAAATTACAGGCTTGCACAACAATAGTCTGATGTGGCCAATCTAATTGTGAGGAATACTTAACGGAGCAACAAAACACTCATTGCAGTGTGGAGGAACTTCTGCAGGCCTTTGACCCGCCGATGTCAGCGTGACTTGATGAAATGACGCATCGGTGAATGGAAGTAAAGCTTAGAGGTGACGTTAAAAAACAGGAAGACTTACAGGCTCTATTGTATGGGTGTCTGGAGAGGAGCAGGGAGGGATGGTGCTCCTCCGCCTGCCATTCTTGTCTTTGTAAGGATGTTTTATCAATAATCTGCGAGTGGTCCGCTGGTTCAAAGGCTTTCTTTACTCTTCTGACTATCTTGCTTGCTCGCTTAACCAGTATGGATTCGCAGGTTTTTGGGTTTGCAGGCATAAAATCAGTATTGGAAGCCGCATTGCCTCAACCACGATGAGATAATTTAAGTCGAAATATTCCCTCAGTCTATTAGGCACAGACGGAGATAAAGATAGCAGAGACAAAAGAACAAACAATGAGAAAGCGTTCTCTGCAGGTGTAATTTAGAATGAAAGGAGCTGTGTTGTTGCAATGATACACTGATAATCAAATAAAGTTTGTACTCTTAAAGATGCCTCAGTGCGCCACTAAATTAGGTATTGATCCCCATGAGCTTGGAGCTTTGCAAAACAAATGTACATGTGTGAGAGCAGGTGAAGAAGAAGCAGAAGAAGGTAAAGGGGGCGGCGGTCCCTCGTGTTTAGGTTCGCTTTCTTTTCCATTTTCCCTCGTTTAGCACATCGTTCTCCGTTGTCCACTACATCACCTCCCTGATCTGAGCTCAAGCCTTGGAGGCCAGGCTGTCTGGGAAACAGCTGAATTGGAGTTTCCTTTCTGAGGCATTACCCCCCTCTTTAATCCATTTAATGACACCAGCCAAACATCAATGTCCCTGTCACTTTAAAAGCTGGCGAGTGCAAATGATGCCGTAAATCTGTCCCTGAGACCATTCCCGTTTTTAATTCTGTGTTCTTCTCATGTGATGAAAACCAAAAATTGAATCAGGGGCTCAAGGTAAAGCCTGAATGGATGCTGTTCTAAATCTACCCTATGGCTTCACAGGGTACACGTAATGCATAAAAACAGATCTTGCGGCTCAATTGCAGCACTTACTCAAGATCGCATCATCTCCTGCCTGCAGATCCTCCAGATAGAAGCACCAATAACCACATATGGGAATCGAAGATGAGAATCGGAGCATCTTCCCCCGACAGCGCGGTGTAACATAGCCGTCTTACAAATTGAGAAAAGCCTGAGAAAATCTATGGTTAAGTCCCAGGATTGGACAACGGTGAAAAGATGATGGTGTTAAAGAGCATCTTCACGACTCCTCCTGAGGAGAAATGCAGCTCATCTCCTCTGTCTCATCACTGTGGCCCTGAATAAATAAAAGTCCACGACCACGAGGAGTGAATTACTCTGCCCACCACTCTAACATGTCCCTGCAGGTCTTCGTTATAGCTAATCTTGTCAGTGGCTGAAGACAATCCTACGTGTGCTGGACTTAATTGCACCAGGGCCACTTAAGTGTCTTTCTGCCAAAACATAACGTGGATTCCTTTAAAATGAATGCAGCTTTGCTTGCAAAACATCAGTGTTGAGAGTAAGATGTGTGAGGGGGAGCAGAAAATAATTAAGTTGCACCAACGAGTTGTAATGAGGAATAAAAGGTGGTTGAGGGTGATAGGTTGAAGGTTAAGGTACTTAATATGGTCAGTGAAGTGATATTATCACTCAAGAAAAAAGATAAAACTAGTCTACCAGATGAGCTGGTTGAAGTGCTTATCTTGCTTTTCAGAATAATTCTAAGCAAAAAGATAAAGTTGTGTTCCTTTCACTCTGAAACAGTGAATGCATTTTGGGTTTCAAAAGTATATTTTGGGGCAAAATCACCATAAACTTTTCAAGGTATAAGCTATAGATACCATTTTGTACGTCTCAGTGACCACTGAATTTGGAGCTATGGTTCTCTCTCCATTTATTTCGGCAGGGATTTTCTTAACCCAAACTATCTGCTCAGAGATTTTACCGAAGTGGCCGCTGAGTGGTGAGACTTGCCTATCAGGCCCTGTAGTGCTGAGGTCAGTGCTGAGCCGTGGTTTTGGGGCTGCTGACATAGCTGTTTTGTTTTTCTTTTTTTGGGGGGGGGGTCTGGTCCATGAAAAACCTGAATCTGTCTACGATTTACTTCCTAATTGACACTTGGCTGGCATGATCACATTTTTATACCCCACCTCTGTTGGGCACAGTGCCTTTATTAAATGGCCAGTCAGTGCCAAAATAGATAAATTGTAGAGGAGTTGCAGATAAATTGCAGTCCAAAATAAAACTGGGCCTTCAGGCAGATGCTGCCAAATGTGTAAAAGTCCCTGACATGTTTGCTCCAGGACGTTCTTTAGCACCCGACTGAGGATAGTGGTGGTACACTGAGGAGGATGACAACAGGAAGAGAGATCAGGACAACTATGGAGGCAGAGTTGTACCACAATATTTAATGAGTGATGATGATGATTATTAATTCAATTCAATTCAATTCAGTTTTATTTATATAGCGCATATTTACAACACAGGTCGTCACAAAGCGCTTAACATTGTAAGGAAGAACAGGAAACAGTAAAACAGGAAACAGAAAAACCCAACAATCCAAAGTTGCTTTTGGATTCCCTATGAGCAAGCAGTCAGCGACGGTGGGAAGGAACCAAAAACCCCCCATGGTAGGGAAGGGGGGAAAAAAAACCTCCGACAGAACCAGGCTCAGGGAGGGCGGCCATCTGCCTCGACCGGTTGGGTTGGGAGTGGGGAAGAGGAGGGAGGGAGGGATAGTAGGAGAGGTTGGGGTAGGGGTTGGAGGTGGTGAGGCCAACGGCTGCAGATCAGGGACGATCAGCTCCAGATCAGGGACATTGAGCTCCAGACCAGGGACGTTGAGCTCCAGATCAGGGACATCCACGGAGAGAACAAGCAGGACACAGAACCTCGGGGGGAAACATAGGTTAGTCATATGTAATGGTGATATATGACAGTACAGAAAGGAGAGGAGAGGAGAGGAGCCCAGTGCATCATGTGAGTCCCCCAGCAGTCTAAACCTATGGCAGCATAACTGAGGGACAGCTCAGGTGGTCCTGAGCGGCCCTAACTATAAGATTTGTCAAATAGGAAAGTTTTAAGCTTAATCTTAAAAGAAGAGAGGGTGTCTGCCCCCCGAACCCAAACTGGGAGCTGATTCCACAAGAGAGGAGCCTGATAACTGAAGGCTCTGCTTCCCATTCTACTTCTGGAAACTCTGGGAACCACAAGTAAACCTGCAGTCTCAGAGCGAAGGGCTCTGTTAGGATGATAAGGTACAATAAGGTCTTTAAGATAAGATGGAGCTTGTTCATTAACAGTTTTGTATGTTAGAAGCAGGATTTTAAATTCTATCCTGGATTTTACAGGAAGCCAATGAAGAGAAGCCAATACAGGAGAAATATGATCTCTTTTACTGGTTCCTGTCAGAACTCTGGCTGCAGCATTTTGGATCAGCTGGAGGTTTCTAAGAGAGTTACTGGGACATCCTGACAATAAAGAATTACAATAGTCCAGCCTAGAAGTTACAAATGCATGGACTAGTTTCTCAGCATCACTCTGAGACAAAATATTTCTGATTTTGACAATATTACGTAAATGAAAGAATGCCGTCCTGCAGACTTGTTTTATATGTAAGTTGAATGACATATCCTGATCAAAATCAAAAAAAGCATTAGCATTATGCTACTCTGGAGTCCAGGAACCCATAACAATCCCTGGATAAAATTAAGCAAAAAGCACTAAAAGTGAACAAACCAGCTGATGTTTGCAAAATTATGTAGATAAAATGACAGTAAAATAATTATTCTAACTGTGGTCTCCTCAGTTTGGCTAGTGGGCGCAGTCTGCTGACTAGTTACCATGTCAGTGTTTGATGTCTGTATTTTTGCAAAATATACAGACTTCAACACAATGAAATGCTTTTGTTTCTTTTCTTTTTTTTTTTTTTTTACAAATGGATTACATGCAGGCATTAGTAACTGGTGGTTTTTTAAATCAGTTTTTATCTATGTTTATGGAATATAAACATGGAGCCTTATCACAATGAAACTAAAACCAGTAATGCACAGCAAGAAACCATTAAGAAGACTGGTCTGCCAGAAAAAAGTTGTCAGACATTTTGTAAAATAACATTTGAACCGCTATGCACTTACTTTGCATAATACAAAGCTTACATGTGTCGAACTAACTAAACTTTCTTTTGCATTCACACATTTGAGTAATTGTAGTCAAGCAACTGAATGGCTTGTTAGCTTGTTCGTGTTTTCAACTTCCTGGCACATAGTATAGTCTCCAAAAGCCACCTCAACAGTTCAAATTTGCTATTACTTGAGGTCACTTTTTAAATGTCAAGTTTTATGGAATATGTGCATGTAGCTTTACTGCAACAAAAACCAGGCCAACCGAAATAAATGAAGAGGCTGGTATGCCAGGTGTGGAGCCTGTTCTGTTAAGTATTTTGTTAAAAACCACTGTTACAACCCAACCTCTAGGGGTAGCTGAGTGCAACAAAACAAAACCAGATGTTATTGGTTAGGTAATGTAATTTATTGCTTAGTGACAAAATTAACGCAAACGAGTGATACACAAAGTAACACAGTTGGTGGGTGTTGCTAAAATCAAAGAACTGAATAAAACCAAGCGAAGGCTAAAAGAGTTACGAAAACTTTCTAAGGCAGAATAACAAAGCAACTAAACTCCGTAGCCAAACATGAACACAATAGCAACACCACACCAAACAGAAATAATCAACGAGCGCTGAGTGCACAGGGCTAACTAAACCAAAACTGGTGATTCCAAACACACATTACAAAAGGGACGTAGGACACGAATCACCACTGCTTAGTGGCTACTAAACACACAGAGGATATTAGCATCCTAACACACAGAAGACACTAATATCTAATCACCAAATTATGCAGTTGCTAACAGAAGTCAAAAGTCTTCACCAAGACACGAATACCTCTCCACGAGTTAGCAACTGCCAAGTGAAGCTACATTCTCAGTAACTCATACAGAAACACACACACAGAGACACACACACAAACACACACAGACACACACAGACACACAGACACACACACACAGACACCAGGGCCAACTGGTCACATTAAATCCCAGCCGCCTGACTGACAGTACTGTTGTGGGTTTTATCGTTTCCAGGTGTGAGACGGCTGCAGTGGATTGGCTGGAGGTGGAGGGAACCGAGCGGTGGCCCAATCCAGCGGGTCAGGAGGCGGGGAAAACAAATGCCATTGAGCAGGTCTTCAGCTTCAGGCTAATCAGCTGAGATTAGCTGATTAGCTGGGGCTCTGGAGCAGGCTCCCAAGCCTCACTCCTGGGCTTACACGGGTCATCCAGACAAAAATCTACCACAGAAACAAGACAGCACACTGTCACCAGTGGCCGTAACAACCACTATGCAAGCAGTTTAAACATCTGAGACCCTAGCTAAACTAGTTTATTTTTAATTACATATTTAACCAATCCGACTCTCAATATAGTGAAGCCACTGAGTCACCTGCTAGCCTGCCAGCTAATGTGTTTTTGCAACAAATCCACCTCAAATTTTATCATTTTTTCAGCGCTTTTAAATTAGATTTTAAACAGAAAAATAAACAGAAGGGTTTCAAGCCTTGTTTCCACACTGCTCCATTCCCCAAGTGTTAAACGTAAATAAATGCATGTCTTTACGAGTAAATATCCAACTAGCTAGTTCATGGGTACAGCACAGCACGGTCACTCCGAAATCCTCCTCAAAGGTTAAACATTTTCATTGTACTCATGGCAAGTTCAGGACCAGAACAAAAAACAGAAGAGTTTCACAAACAAAGATCACGGAGATTCCTGTAGGAGTACATGGAGCTACAGTCGACTCGCATGCTGACAAAGAGCAATGTGATATCAGCTGGACAGTGGCGTTATGCACACCAACACAATGAAGTGGAAGGGTTTTTTTAGCTACCTAAGTTTTTCTTAGCTAGCTAGAAAAATAAAATGATAAGTCTTATTGGAAGATAATCATCATTAACTACAATTCATCAGTTGTTGTTTTGTTCATTTATTTACTAGGCTGCCAATTACTTTTCACATCTACTCTCTTTTTCTCTCACATACACAACATACTGTTGCATTTGGCTTTAAGGATTCATCTTAGCATCATTTGACTCAGTGGTTTTATAAATTATCCAGTGCGACTTTGTCTGGAATAAACCGATCATCTGATCAATCATTTATCATGTCTACTTTCTCTGATGTCTACTTACCTTGTTTTGAAACTTGCCTTAGCACATTTTTCAGTACTTTATATTTGGAAAAGATCTGATGTGGGAAAGCAACAAGGTTCAAACAGATGTGGCAGCCAGTTCTTGACTTTATGGCGACTTCTTTTTGTTTTCTTTGCTTAACAGGTGTTTGTTTATTGTTAATCTTTTGCATTCTAAGTAAAATTTTGACATAAAAAACATGTCAAGGGAGTGCAGAGATGGGTGATGTGTGATCAGTTAATTATCACCACTGACATTTCCCATTGTGTGTTAAACAAAGTCAGAAAAATTGTGAATGAAACTTGTCCTGCAAATTCGTTTTATGCATAACTTCCTGATTGTTTGACTTTACATGCTGACAGGAAGTACAAAAGTGTGCTGTTAAAGCGTGTGACTGTTGCTAGATCGTTTTATTTAGGGGAGGGGTGAGGAGCTGTAGTTCAAGTCTGGCCTTCAGGTTCAGAGGAGGATTCTGCACAGACTGTTCTGGCTTTCAAACTGGAATACATTCTGTATACTAATGTAGAACTGAACACCCCACGTCATATCACTTCAACTGCCCCATATTCAGAATGCTTTTAAAGTAACATGCACAAGTGCTGCTCTTTTAAATGACAGTATCCGAGGTGGATACCGGAGCTTTGTATGTATGGAAGCACTTCAAGTGAGGAAACGGCCTGTCTACCCTGGAACGTGATATAATTTCTTGTGTTGACTTGGAATATGGGTTGTCAGAAGGTGATGCAGCGCAGAGGCCGCTATGTATGCCATTTGTCAGAGTGCGATAGGCTACTGGTGTCGCCACATCTCATATAAAATGCAATTCAGCTTTGACCGACATCTAACAGTCCAGACTTCTACCTCCCATGTAATGGTTCAGCATGTTTACATTGATGATTAAACTGGAGCTGTAAGATGTTATTTTTCTCTAGTATAAACTTTGAAAACCCTGCCAGCACTCGGGGCATTTTGGCAAACTTGTTTAGATTCTTCAAGGAATCTTCAATCCTGCCACAACAAGAAAAATCCCCTTTACTGCACGGTAAAGTAGTTTTTTTTTTTTTTACTTGTCTCACAAGGTGCAGCTCTATCTCCTCAAGCAGAAAAAATGGCAATCTGAAGTGACATGTCCTTGGCCATCTTGCTTGGTGCAATGAAAATCTGAATGAGTATGAAGGAGAATTGCCACATCACATGTTTCTATTTCAAAAAGTCTCCCATTCAGATATAGTAAGATTAACAGAGGTATTGGCTCCAAGACTATAATAGACCATTGCCTGTGTATAAAGATGAACGAATCCTCTTTAACATCACCCGTAGGTTTCATTCAAATCAGTCTTGAGGGCACAGTGTGCATTCGAAAACCAGTGTCATATTATATAGTACTCCAGAAAAAGATGTTGCATGTCCCAATATATAGTGTGTCAAACATAACATGCCAGAAATCCTGGGGTGTCAAACCATGTAGCATCACATTTAGCATCATATAAGAGGTTTTACCCTGCAATGATCAAAATTTAAGGCACAACATTATGATGAAGTGATATCTCCCAAGTATGTCCATAGTTTGTGCATGAAGACCCACTTTGTAAAAGGCAGTTGCACTATGTACTAACAGAAAAAAGAAAAAGCAGAGCCTGACTCCGCCTAACTCCCAGCTGATGAAACGACGAAGAGGTGAAGGGTGAGTGGAGCCAAGGTAGGCCTCACTAATGCCTGTGGGCCATGGACTGTCCTGTGACGGCATCCATCTATCACTATAAACAAGCACGTCGTTATGTTTGAATAACATGAAACCTCAGTGCAATTTAAACAGGTAAAAAATGTACCTCCTGTACAGTTGTCGTAAATGGAGAAATTGGCTAACTGGCTAAAGAGACCAAAATAGTTTTTTTGTACCCGGCCAAAGGTGTGTTTTTCTGCTTTAAAATTGGTTATTTAACGTGGGGGTCTACGGGGACTGACTGTATATAAAAGATGACTCAGTCCTTTACACCTGCATTCTTTCTAACAACCAGCAGGGGCGACTTCTCTGGTTGCAAAAAGAAGTCTGATTCTTTATTTCTGATTTGGCCTTTGACACTTCATGGTGCATTTTGTATCTTAGTATAATTTTTTTTAATATTTAATATCGGTTGGAATAGACACCAGCTCCCCTGCTACGCTACAGAGGGTCAAGCGATGTATACGTAATGGATGGATGATTGCTTTAGAAACAGCCTCAAGTGGGCATTTGAGGAGCTGCAGTTTTTAGCCCGTCCACGTTGGTTTCATTTTTCAGTCCTGGATGTTGTTGCTTTGTTTTGACAAGCATCTTCTGTAACTCACTAACACTGTAGCTGCTGAACACTGATGCACTCTTTGCCTTGAAAGGGCAAATTATAACCATGGAGATCACATTTTATCACACATGTGCCACATGTTTTATGACCGTGCTGCACACACACAAAGACACACACACACACACACATGCCAATGCATCTGCTTATTCTGACTTCAGTCACGGCATTATATTTGATTTATGATCAGCTGTCTGTCAATTCCAGTGATATCCTGAGATTTATTTTGTTTCTGATGATTGAACTTGAAGTTTATTGGTTGGAAAGCAATGCATCATGGGTAATCACCTACATTGCACGTACCACTGCGATTACGGAAAAGCCGTCTCTTCTTGGATACATAAAGTCAGATTTACATTAGCTTAATGAATACGTGTGCTCCATGCCACCACATGTGTATACAAATGTGAGCAAGATTGCCCGAGACAGTGTGAGCAAATGAGTTTTTAGTGTTCGTCATTTCGCACAGCATAATTAGTTGGGGTTTGTTTTAATCAGCACTGTTACACTTGACAGACCTCAAGATTGCTCCTGCAGACAGACAGGAAGATCCCAACACGCAGTTTCGGTCTCAGGCAACCTTTTTCCACTCAATTTACTGAGGATAATTAATTATGGCGTAAAGAGAAGAAAAGAACAAGAATGGATATTAAGCAAAAAAAAAGCTTTTTTCCCCTCACTCCCCTTTTTGTGGGCGACACTCGGATCACTGCTCACACAGCCAAGAAGAGAAAGAAGTACGGCAGCTTCCACCTCATTTAATGATTGCTGTAATTACACAATACCACCTTTGACCCTTCTTTATTCAAAGAGGCACACTTTTCTTTTTTGATGTATTACCTCAAATCACAACAGCTAATAAAAGCCATATATCTTCATTCTTTCCACGCCGGCCTTTTCACGTCGACAGCAAAATAGATAGAGAAGCTTACTGGAAGCAGGATTTCATTTGCTTGGCTGCCTGAATGAGCTTACATGCTAAAATCTCTTTTGCAGCAAACAGACAAATAAGGGAAGGGCTGATTTATTGGCCCTGATTAATTCTAACCTGCCTCTTCACTAATTATGTTGGATATTTAATTACACATGAGCGCACGGCTTCGCTCGATAATCAATTGTTTCTCGCGGCAGTGGTCAAATGATTTGGATGGTGGTGTGGCCGCAAGGTCTGAAGAACAGCAATAGTTTTTTATTGCGATGCAGATTTGCAAACCACTCTTCCTGACCTGAGTGGACGCAGAGAAAGCAGCATCTTACCTCTGCCCCTTCATAGGATTGGTTGCAGGTCAACTAGCTTCCAGTGCAGCAGTTTGACCACTACAGTCGGCTGCTTGTGTTGCTCACAGTGGTGAGTATTGGTGTGGAAGGGCGAACGCTTCCTAACTAATGGGTTGTGGCCTCCAACCTGGCAGTGATGAATGGAACTGGAGGGCGTTTGCTGTGGTTTCAGGATTATCATGGTGTAGTCGGAGGATTGCAGGGCTAAAGTGAGCTGAGCTGTACTCAAGCATGGGCTCAGCTCACCAAAACCCCCGTGTAGTCCTCAAGGCTTCCCCTCAGCCCCGTGTGATGTGCCGGGCAAACATGGCAACAAGCCAGATTATCTTCCCATGACGGATCGGTAGCAGTTGCTGCTCCGTGTCAGCTGAAGGCAATTTCATTATCATCGGGGCTCAGGGTGTGTTATGATGCCAGGAGTGGCTGATCTATGTGTTACTTAGCATAACTTTATTTAGTGCGTATGAATCGGTAAGACAAGAGCAGAGCGTCACAGCCGAGGGTAGAACAGAGCAGAGGTCAAAAGGTGGACGTGAATCTCTGCCAAGATCCCTCCTTTTGTCCGCTGCCAAAGAGTCACGATGCGAATAACCTCGCTCCGTCTCTTCCCTTTCTGTTTGGGGCTCATTATCCTGACCTGCCTGTCACAGGATTTGTAACCTTAAGCAGTCCAATTAGAGCAGCGGCCTTTTGTTGCATTTCCCATAAACTTTTATTCTTCGCAACTTTTTCGCACTGTGCCCCAGAGAGGAGTAGAAATGGATATCATAGAAAGCAAGGAGATAAATGTCATACAAGGGATTTCCTGAGAGGCATTATTTTAAATGCTGACATATGCAAGCACTTAATTAGCCTTTTCCAACCCCAGAAAGGTTTCCAGAAATCTCAGGGACCTTTCTGCAGATGCAGTTGCTGCATTTACTTGCATTTTGAGGCTGTGAGCCAGGTTGCATTTTTCTGGACTGTATGTGTGAACATGTTCCTGCCACCTATTAGTCAGCGCTTGAAATGGGGGAACAAAAAATAAGACAGTCTTGCCTTTATTCACATGTTAGCATCAGCTGGTATCAACAAATCCTTAAGCTGCACATTGATGAGTTTGAGAAATGAGTTTCTGTAGAGATTTTGCTGATGTTTGCTACATAAATGTATTAATCAAAGGCAGGAACTCCAAACAAACTTTTTACATCGGCTGCGCTGGAAGATTGAACTTTTTCATTAAGGTGCATTAAAAGTCCTTCACCATGGCTTTTCTTGCCAAATTTTTTGTCAGTTCCCATGCACACTGGTAATTTCATAACACATTATGCAAATAATTATAAACAGGAACACAGGTGCAGATAAATATTTTGTAAATTTAACCCCTTTTTTTGCAGGCATGCCCTGGGAGGTGAAGTTAATGAAAGGTAGCTCTCGTTGGGCGACACGGTGGAAAATTTTCAACTTGCAAGTCGCAGCACTGAAAGTTTTAAATGTTTTAATTCAGAACATTGATGTTTGGACAGCAAAGCACAGTTCACAGATGCCCATTGGCCTCGCTCTTTGCAATAAATACAGTACATAAAGCTGTTTTATCTTATCTCAGTCTTGATCAGGTTGAAAATGAAGCCTCCCTGACTGGTTGTCCTGATATCAGCAACGTCAGCACTTAAAAATGAATCGATATCAGTATTTTAAAAGGACACGTTTTATGTTTTTTAAAATTTGAAATCATTATAAGAGATGTTTTTCTTCGTGTTCTCCACCTAATTGTTGGATCATGATGCCAGATGTCAGAGCTGCTATGTACACAAAACCTGGCTCAGGTAAATGTAAAACTTTCCAAAGACTCAAGGTTGTGAAAGTATGAGAGTTATTCAAATCACCACACAACATAAAGCTGGTTTCTACATTTTTGGGATTATGCAAAAACTGCCAGACCTGGATCTGGATCGCTTTTCTCAAAGACTGCGAGACAGAACACTGGCCTTGGTGGAGAACTGCACCCTCCAACTGCCCTGATAATTACTTTCAAAAGTAACTGCAGCAGTAAAACTGTATTTCCGAACGCATCACTGATCAACTGCAGGCTCTTCCAGCGCTAGTTCATGCTCACATAAATGCATGTTTACTGCACCTTATAAAACCTCTGGCTCGTGGCGTTTACTAAACAGAAGACATAGTTGTATTTCATTTTCACTTACATCAGGGAAAAGTCATAGAACACAGTCCAGGAAGAGAAACACTGCAGGAAGGTCAGTGGGACAGAAGGAATAGAGAGATGAACATCAGCTCAACCTTATTGTTATCTGGTCTCTGCAACTTCCATGCTGAGTCACGCAGATATCCCAGGATGCTTCTTGTTACTTAAACCAGCCGCCTACAGGGGAAGCAGGTGGGAACAGGAGCAGAGCATCTTGTAGGTCCCCCTGAGTAATGCACTTTATTTAGGGCATTTATGAATCGCCTAGGTGTGCAAGAAAAAGCAAAATGTAGAAGTGTTGGTGTTGCGTATCGTTGAATACCGACCCACTTTGAGCACTGTTACTGTTACTACTCTTCTTGAGGGCTCCAATATGAGCACTGGAGATGTTATTTTATTGAATGCTCTTTGCTGGAAACGTTGCCGCATTGTCGCACACAAGCACGGAGGTACCACAGTGTGGCCATATGCAGTCTTTGTGAGACTTAAGATGCAAATAATCTGGTTTATATAATTTAAAAAAGACATCTCAGGCATGAAATATGAAACATGTATTTACAAACTCATATCTTCGCCTATTTATCATGCACTGACACTTAATATTGCACCATTATCATCACTGTGCAGATACACAGAGGTTATTAGACAATATTTATATACTTTATTTCCATAATACCTTAAACAACAGTTACACTGATGCTCATGACTGCTGCAAATTGTACATTTTTTATTGTGTGCATTCTTTTATTAGCGGTTGTGTCATGATAAACGATGTTTCATTCCCAAATACTCTGTAAGTTAAAGTGACAATAAACAAGCTTCAATCTTGAGCCTTTCTCGAATATGGGCGATAAATTAAAGAACGTGCATGTTAAGTTATCGTCCCACCACAGGTTTCTTAAACAGACTCCACAGTGTTTTTGTTCCTGACACTTCACCCAATATTTATCTCGTATAATTTTCATGCGCAACAAACCGCTGCTTGTGCCTCCTGCCCTGCATTTGCATATTCACCCTGCAGATTTTATACACAAAATACATTAGAAGTTATTATGATATGATGAATTGTTGTAGAATAAACCACCCAGCTGTATATAAAGAGGGTAAAAGCATCTTCACCAACCCTGCCACTATGTGAAAAAGCTGCTTCAAAGGTGCTGTATAAATAATGTGATAATCTGCTGCATAATGAACATTTTCATTTTGATACTCTGTTGATGATATTTTTGTTATTCTCCTTAAGTTTGCATTTAAATGCAGAGCCGAGTTTTTTTTCACCTCAGATATATGCATGCAGTGTATATTTAAGCGCCCACAAGAAGTTGCACTTGAGCTTTCATCTGACCTTCTCTTCTGACAGGAACATATTCTGTGCATGCAGGATCTGCTGAGTCACTTTTATGGCTAAAACATGCACATATTTAATAATATTCCCACTTATGGCAAATTAACTCTGATATCTTTTTTTAAAGAGGAAATACAAGGAAGAGACTAGTAATGTGTGTGTCACAAAACACCACCACAAACACATCTGGCACCACTGTGTTCTACATTTGCAACATTTTGGAATGACAGGAATGAAAAGCTGCAATGAAACGGTAAATGGTGAATGGTCTGCACTTATATAGCACCTTTCACTGCCTTAGTGGTATCCAAAGCGCTTTACAATGTGTTTCTCATTCACCCATTCACACACCAATGGCGACAGAGCTGCCATGCAAGGAGCTAATCTGCCATTGGGAGCAACTTGGGGTTCAGTGTCTTGCCCAAGGACACTTTGGCATGTGGAGGGTCTGGGGGTCGAACAGCCAACCTTGTAATCAGTGGACAACTCGCTCTACCTACTGAGCCTCAGCCTGAAATAATTCTGATGGGGATTTGGTTCCAAATTACTGTGAAACAGGAAGCTGCTCTGTTAATTAAACTCTAAACACGACCAGTAAAGGTGAAATTTTATGTTTCTCCTTAAATAGGTGATTGATTTTGATGGGTTTTTTTATGCTGTATATGGTCTGCATTTAAATAATCCACTTTAATTCACAGCCAGATGTAATTTGTTTCCTGGTGACAGCACCATACACATGAAGCTATTTCTGTTTATTCAGAATATAGCAGCCGAGTGCAGAAATAAAGAAGCTGCTCTTTACCTGCTCTGACTAATCAGGAACTTGAGTTAATCTCTGGTTATTGAAACTCCTTTTGCTGATCCTGTTAACACTCCCTTATAATGAAGTATCGACGTGAAGGAAATGATTTATAAATTGTGTCTTTGTGACCCTCGGGGCAAAGTCATCTCCTGTTAACGACCTCTACAAAACAGGCTGCATTCACAGCTAGCCAAAGCTAATACACGCTAATCCATCATTACTCTTAATTGATTTGTGTCAATGCTTTTGAATGGATTTGTGTCTTTTTTTTTTTTTAGCAGTGGGAGATATTCGTTCTGCAAGAAAGTGAACCACTTCCGGCTTATCCAGTACAAAGAATGATTTATCACCAGGCAAAAAAAGAAGTGGCATTAAGTCGTCGGACAAGGCTTCACTCGTGTCGTATTTATCAGGACATTAGAGCCGAGGACAAAACTGTATAAACACCGGCTTATCTGCGACAAACGAATCAACAAGAAGTGATGTCGTCCGGCAATTTTCATTCATGAGAGTGAACAAGATGATTTTTTCTTGTCTTCTAAAAAAAACCCCAACAAACTCTGACGTCAGACATGTCGGGGGGGGGGGAACCTGGAGAAAGAAGGATGGTGCAGATTCCAGAGGTGTGATATGAAGATGAAGACTTTCTCCTTTAGCTTCTTTCTGAAAGGTTCTCCAAACAGAACAATGTTTAAACACACACACACACACACACACACACACACACACATACTCACTTCCACATTTAAGGCTTTTTCCTCTCTCTCTCTGACTTGTCCGGCTCCCTGATGTGGTGATCCGGCTCAGTGTCCTGAATTAAAGTGAGCCAGGCAGCGTGTTGAGAACCCAAGGGTTCCTCTGACACATTGTGTAAGTAGCCAAGGCTTTTGATGGATGACTCTTATTTTCTTGTCAACCTCAGACTACTTTTATGTTTATCTTGATATCTTCTTGATGGGCTTTCATTTATCCAGTACAGACCGGACAGGACAGGAAGGAAAAAGGGAGGGAGAGCAGAGAGGAGAGAGAGAAACGGCAGGTGGACGATTGGAGATCTGCTGTGAGTTGAATCGAACACAAACTGACTCACGCCATTTTTGTACAGAAACAAGTAAATGAACCGCCATTTTCTTGCTGAATTTGGAATCCACTCCCTCTTGACCTTCATTTGATTCTCTCTGCATCGGCTTCACCTCCATCGCCGGACTCTCCCTGCAGGCAAGAGATGTGAATTGGGTTCCATGCTTTCCCTCCGTGCAGTCATTACTGGTTCACATTTAGCCGGCGTGCACTGTCAGAGGAGCTCTCATTTTTTCCCGGTAATTCTGCCGTATTCATTCGGGCCCTGTGGTTGTTAGTTACTTGATGAGCAGCACTCCAGCGTGTCACCCAGGGGAAATTTAACCACCTCACATTGATTTTCAGGGCCTTCCATCAACTGACCTTAAAAATATCCCCAGCATCCTCGCGAGCACTCCGAACACACGCACAGTGTCTCTGTTCTCTGTCTTGGTGTCTGTCAGAGTTTAACCGGCACAGACAGCCACTTGAATGACGCAGTCGGCTCACTGTGTTGCATAAACTTTACCTTTCCATCCTCTTCATCCTCATCAGAGGTGAATCCAGCCACCAAGTGCTGTCAAACATACAGGCTGCTTTGATCAACACCTGATGAACTGTTGGTGTCATTCTGTTACCCATCTCAACACCAACTACTATGAGAAGGAGAAGACAATATAAACTTGATATTAAGAACAACAGGTATCGAAATGGATTATGAGAATTTCCTCTCTACAAATAAATAAAATATGAATTCATTGAGGAATGATGATTTTTTGCATTGTTTTCTTTTGTTGCTTTAGGTACAGTATCGACTTGTCTTGTTGTTTTAGCTTGATGTCTTTCAATAAACATGAGATTTGACATGATGTGTGTTGAATTACCATCACTTTATCTGTTAATCTCTGTTCTCAGGGCATATTCCAAGTCCAAGTATGGAAACATCCATCCATCCATTATCCATTGACCGCTTAATCCTCTGTAGGGTCATGGGGGGTTTGAGTCTATCCCAGCCGACTTAAAGTGAAGGCAGGGTACAACCTGGTCGCCAGTTGATCGCAAGGCTACACATGGAGACAGACAACCAAACTCACTCTCATTCACACCTATGGACAATTTAGAATAATCAATTAACCTCAGCATGTCTTCTGACTGTGGGAGGAAGCTGGAGAACCCAGTGAAAACCACCCTGGGAACATTCAGTAAGGTAATATAAGCCTTTTATGCTGTTAAATGTCAATATGAAGGCAACATGGAAGCAGCCTGTAACCTTGCATATATCTTATCAATATATAGGCCTCTATACAGCCCAGTTTTCCTGGTTGTCTGAATGAGTCACCATTTTGTCGTAGCAAAATAGCAAAAAACTGGACCCTTGGCTGACGACACTTGCTGCACATAAAATTCTACTGATGTTAGAGGCCTCAAAAGTTGATGGAATATCCACCAAAGGCGACAGTTCAACTAAGAAATGTGGAGTCCTCCAAATAAATACACTTACATGCAAATTTCTTGGGCCCTAACACCACCCTTGTTTGACAGTGTTGCACTTTTTTCCATTTTTCAAGGGCCAGTAATTAAACATGTGGCCTGTTCTGGAGCCATCTGATTATTTGGATTTGCTGGAAACAAGTGTGTCTGTGTCATCACCAACTTTCATGGCTGCAAAGGTTATATTTCTGGAAATACTGAACCCTTAAAACTGGCTTTCTAGATAAGACCTTTTTTTGAGAGTGAAATACAAAAATTCCCAGGTACGAAAACATAAGAAATTATTAAAATTCAGTCAAAGTATTTTACAGAACTTAGTAAACTCTGCTACATGTTTTCATTACTCTGTCTGGTTTGACATATGAAAGACCCACAAGTGAAATCATTGGCTTTTAATACATGTTTCTTATCATGTTTATGTTTACGTGAATGCAAAAAAGAAACCATGCTATTCTCATCATTATCAAAGTGATGTACTGTGAGTGCAACAGGTATCAAATTTTATCATTTCATTTAAAATAATTTAATTTTATTCTCCACATTTTTTTTTAAATCATTAATTTAAAAAAAGCCCTAATTGTATTTTTATTTAATAGAAGAACACATTTTTTGTCCCATCTGGCCATTACATTTTTTTAAAACTGCAAATTTAAAATAATTTGTAGATCCTGACAAGTGGATCATAAAGTAAAATACAGTGTTCATTTCTAGATGGCTACAATTCAATGTTTTGTGCCTTTGCAGACGTGTAAATGATAAACTGAGGTATAATATTGTTGAAATTGCACTTACTTTTCTAAATAAATTTCAGGTTGTTTGTAATGCTTTGTAAAAAGCATTAAACAAGAACATTTACAGAATTTTGCACTAAAACAAAGGGAAATGTTTGGAGTTGTTGTTGTTATTTATAGGTTATTATGTTATGATTTTACTGGTCCAGCCCACTTGAGATCAAATTGGGCTTTATGTGGCTCCTGAACTAAAATGAGGTTGACATCCCTGCTTTAATACATCTATTAATTTTGCTTTGTTTAACAATGTTTGATTTATCTACCAAGAGAAGACAAGGTAAGAAAAGATAAGAAAAGATAAGGTAGGATCACCTGTGATTTCAAAAAAGACTCCAAATTACATAACAGTAAAATCCTTGCCTGATTATTGGTTTTATTCTGAGCTCAGCTTCTGCTGCTCAAATCAACACGTGATGCCAATCTGGCACCGCAGAGTGAGCTCTTACTGTGGTCGTCTTTATCCCCAAAGATGATTTTTATTAAAACAGTGATAAATTGTGGTGTAATATCTACTTAACTTAGTGACAGAGCTGATAAATAATATACTGGAACATTTAGAAACAAAGGAGCCAGTTGTTTTCCTCAGGATCTGAGCAAAGCAAGTCCAAGATGATATCGAGCCATATACTGTCATTGTCTTCTTATTGTTTTATATGTCAGACCCACATAGTTAAAGGCATTCCAGCATTTACTTTATTAGGATCTGGTTTGGCCTCCAGTATCTAGAGAAAATGATCTGTTATGGTGGAGCTAAAATAGTCCAAAAAGCTCCCTAAATCTGCAAAGTCAGCTGCTCTTTCACTCTGGATTTGCCCCTAGAGGCTGTGGTGGTATTC